>OZ023150.1:15758544-15835544 GCA_963675895.2 Styela plicata | reverse complement strand
AGACACTCTGAAAAATCTGTAGTCTACAAAAATATGATTCAGATTCATGAAAGCGGACATATCGAAAATCTAGTACCAGAAAATACTTCTAAAATGGGATGATTCGTGGCGCAGCCAAGTCCAAATGTTGTGATTATACACTATAAAATAGTTATTAAACTGGAATATAGTTTTTGCACGTTTAAATAGTTTCCTTTTTGTTGGGCTTCGTCAGCGCGCTAAGACATTCCCTTTCTGGTGTTACGATTAAAGCGTGTTTGTGAGATTTCAAACCATTTTTATGGGTGATTTTGTAGTTCGGTTTGCGTCCTTGCGTCATCCAAACTTTGACCGACGTAAAATTGTGCGTAATGACGCAACGTCAGTTACGTGACAGCGCCTGTGAAGATAAGACATCCACGTATTCATGCTTGCGGCATTCGTTGGATGTTTATGGAAACATATTTGTTGAGCTCGGCCTGGGTACGCTTATATGAAGAAACATCGTTTCGAGCTAATACTTTGTGGAGTTGAATTGAATTTGATAAACAGCATTGTGTGTTTTGGGAACGTGGGAACTTTTGGCGACGAAATCAAATATAAAAAATGGG
Source organism: Styela plicata (assembly GCA_963675895.2). NCBI lineage: Eukaryota > Metazoa > Chordata > Ascidiacea > Stolidobranchia > Styelidae > Styela > Styela plicata. The sequence continues at coordinate 15,834,954 of OZ023150.1, read as the reverse complement.
TAATAAAAGCATGAGCCTAGATTAACTATGTTTAACCATCGTAAACCATTATTGTTCTGAGCTTCATAATCACATATTTAAATTATGTTTCAGGATAATTTTTATGTTGGTATCAATGTTTTCAGTATTTTGAATGCATAAACTGTTTGAATACTGAGATCTAAATCCCCCCATCCCATATGAGACTAAAATTTTGTTATTCCTGAGCAGACAAAGAAACGGAAACGTAAAAAATTCATCAGTTTGTCGTAATATTTGGATCGGTTTGATTTTTCTTACTTAGTCTCTTTTATGCAAATCCAGAGTGTCGAGCAATGCCACGCTGATTATGAATATCTACATGTGATCCTATTTTATATTGGAACGTGAATTGGATGTTTAATGTTATGTGGATAACACTAACTAAAAGACAATTTGAACGCGGGCATTTCTGCTATCCAACTCCTATTCAAACAGTTCGTCGTAGATCGGCAGAGAAGAATGGAGATATTATGCTGAAGATCGGACAAAAGTCGTGCATGTCAGGTGCGTTGTTGGTGCCGAAATGTCTATTTTTTATTTCATCGGGAAAGCGTTATATTTGACATCATCTTTATAAATACGGTTGTATTTCTATTAAAAATTGTGATACAGTCGAGTTTCGTTTCACATTATATAATTCCCATTGACCGACCGTGGATATGGATGGACCGCGCCTCGACTTCATGGCTCATGCATGATACATGTATCCCTAGTACATACGTCGTTACTCAAGTTATGGACAGGGGCGGCCATCTGTCAAACAAATATTCTAATTACCGGAACAGGAAACGAACCCAAACCAATTCTAATCTAAAATCGGCAACACTATTCCAATATCAATCACACGCAATCATATCGGTTATTTTTATCAAGATGAGTATTCGAACCACTGATTTTTATATTCCGAATACCGTGTTCGAACAGATTCGAAGCTACACTCTGTAAGCCTGATAAAACCGTAAACAAGTATATTGGAGGATCCCTGATACTAATCTTTAAAGATGATTTCGATTCGAAACTCTAGAAGTGTCATCCTTAATCCGAATTTTTGAAAATGGCCTCTCTGATCCGAATCTTTCGAAGCGACATCCCTAATCGGAATCTCCAAGAAGAACATTTTTTTACATATGAAACACTATCCCTGATCCGAATCTTTGAAGATGACAATTTTTTTACATATGAAACACTATCCCCCCCAATTTCTCAAAAGTGGCATTTCGTATCCAAATCTCTTAAAATGATCTTTTCTCATTTGACACGCTTGTTAGTACCTTTCCTAATTCTTATACAAATATAAACTCCAGTCTAAGAGTCTAAAACAACACAAAACTGTATCGGTTATATCTTTTATTCCTTTCATTGTTTATTCCATCTAAATATACGAAACGTAAAAAACGACCTAAAGTTTGGAATGTGTTAAGTGCCACAATATAGTGTCTCCAGATATACGGTTTACCAGTCAAAAAATTCAAGCACGAGTCACTGATGGATCGCGCCTCGTGCATAAGAAAATTGAATTTGTCTGGTAAACTTATTGTGATTGCATAATTTGTTTCATTAAATATTACAAACGTCACATTTGAAGTTACAAAGCATTATTGAATAATAATACAACAAATTTTCTAAACAAATATCCGTTACACCGAAAAAACTAAAGAATCTGGTAAAAATAATCTCTTTTGTCCAGAATATTGTAAAAAATATCACCACATAAATATTATGTTAAACTGGTAAAAGTAACTTGCATTAACTCGTAAGTAAAGTTTGCGACTTCGTCATCATACTGAATACAAACGAGAAAACACGAGTTGATTTTACCAGTTTTTCTACAGTAACACGGAAAGTAAGATGCTCGAACGCGAGATTACGAAGTTCTTAGAAGCATTTTCTGTGGACGATGGATGGGCCATATTCATCGTATTCTTGCTTGGATATCCACATTTGTTGGAAAGTGGAAAGAGAAGCAAGAATGGAACCTCCGATCCAGACGGAATATTTACGCTCGGGTGGCGCGATGATCTTGATTTTAATTCGTGGTGCGAGGGCAGTGATTTCCTTCTGCATACGATCGGCGATACCTGGAAAAGAAATATAAACATTGGTTAGATTCTGTTCTCTGTAGGTGGTTTAATTCTCTGGAAAATATTCACTTCACAGAAAGGCCAGGAATAATTGTAAAAGAATTTTCAGAATTGCTAAAACACGATACATGCAATCCACCATATCCAAAATTTCACAACAAAAAGTGGGTTCCAAAGATTTTTGGAAAATAATAAATAATGTAATGAACAGGGCTAAATATAGTATCCCTGCTCCTTTAAATGCCCTCGAAATTTTGTGTTCTTCCGGAGACAAGGCGGAGTTGTTTGCCCAAATGTTCTCTAATAACTGCAGTCTTGGTTTGGTTTCTGGTACCTCACCACCTAATTTTCCAAATCGAACTGACGTTTTATTGGAGAACATGTCAATAACTCCGCTAATTGTCTCTAGAATGATTGCCAAACTCGATTCAAACATATCTCCTGGTCCCGACTGCATTCCATCTGTGATTCTGACGATTCTTTCACCTGAGTTGTCCGCTATTTTGGCCAAACTGTTTAATAAATGCCTCAAAGAATGCACCTTCCTCAATATATAAAAATGTGCAACGATTGTGCCGGCATTCAAAAACTGTGGCGATCGAACTGATTCTGATAAATATCGTTCAATTAGTCTCTTACCAGTTATCAGCAAAATTTTCGAATCAATTATTAATAATAAAATTTCTGGACACCTGGAGTCGCTTTCTCTCCTCACTGACAAGCAGTATGGTTTCCGTCGTTCTCGCTCTCTGCTGACTTGTTGACAGTAATACCCGAACGGATATTTTGTGCCATTGATCGTTGTGGGGAGGCAAAGTCGGTTGCTCTAGACATTTCTAAAGCATTCGACAGAGTTTGGCACCAAGGTCTGTTGCAGAAAATTCATTCGTACGGGATTTCTGGTCAAGTTCTTTCAATTGTCGAATCTTTCTTATCCAATCGCAAGATTAATGTTGTTTTGGACAGACAACGTTCAGGAAAATATTCCATTTCATCCGTCGTCCCTCAGGGGTCGATCCTTGGTCCAACTTTGTTCTTGATATATATTATTGACCTGTCCGATAATTTGATATGTGATCGGGTAATTTACGCTGATGATACAACTCTATATTCTTGTCTCTACGAAAAATCCCTTCCGGTACAACGTCTAGCTCTGGCAAAATCGCTTGACTGTGATTTGGCTACAGGATCTAAATGGGGTAACACTTGGCAGGTAACTCTTAACACGGACAAGACTAAAGTTTTATCAAGTAATCGTTACGCTAATACGAATGCAACTCAAATTTCATTATCTGGTACTGTTCTGGAGGAATCCTCAAATATTCGTCTTGTTGGACTCACACTGTCAGGACATGAGTTGGAATGAATATATCACTAGTATTGCTAAACAAGCCTCGATGAAAGTCGGTTTTCTATATCGAGCTCTGCATTATCCCACTCCAGAAATCAATCTCCATTTGTACAAATCATTGATTCGACCATGTATGAGTATTGCTGTCACATTTGGGGCAGTGTCGCTGTCACTGTTCTTAGCATGCTCGACCGTATTTAACGGCGTGTGATCAATATGATTGGCCCAAAACTTTCTTACGGTCTGCAAAGTTTGACACACCGCCGCAACGTTGCCTAACTATGCTTTCTGCTCTCGTTCCTCCGAACAAAATTTTTAATCGCTCGCACGTATTCACTGTGGAGGTTCCACAATTTTACAAACAGTTTTATGCAAGAAGCTTTTCTCCGAGAATATCCAAACTTTGGAATGCCTTGCCTTCTTGCTGCTTTCCTGATCGTGTTGATCTACAAGGCTTCAAAACTCGCGTTAATAGACATCTATCAGGGACGGGGGTTCCTTAGTTCCTATTCTTGCATTTCAAGTAGCTCTTTGCACTTCAGTGGTCCAGGAAAATTTTGATTCTTCTTCTGTGGCCATGCTCTGAGCGAGTTTCAATAAAAAAAGACGAATCAGTTAAAATGAAGCCAGTACGAATTACCATTGATCATATTTTTACAATACCTGGCTGAGGGCGATCAAATCTTATGCTTTTCCTATTGTTCAAAAGTTTCATCTCATTTTCTTCAGATGACCAATGAAAGCTTCAAGATCATCAACAATAATATTTCTTATTAGCGTTGATAATTTTAAAACTTTTCTATAGTTTGGTCCGGTTTCATAAGACATTCAAAGATGCAGTTGGAACCTCTAGCAAGATATACATCATGAAATATTGACTATTTTCCAAGTTTTCTTCCGATGGAATCTATTTACTTCGGGTGTCTAAGTTGCAGGAGTAGATGACATTCCGGAAGTTTGAATACTAGGACAGGCATAAGGTTGAATCTCGAGTTTCACTGATATGTTATTTCCGATGCCAAACCCAATGATCGAGGTTGCATATTTTATGCAAATTTCTTTTTTATGCACAAGGATCGCGCAAGCAGGGAAAAATGACAAGAATTTCCACTCACCGGAATACATAGTGGAACCTCCAGACAAAACAGTGTTGGCGTACAAGTCTTTACGAATATCGACATCACATTTAATGATGGAATTGTAAGTTGTTTCGTGAATTCCGGCGGCTTCCATACCCAGGAAGGATGGTTGAAACAATGCCTCTGGACAACGGAATCGTTCGTTTCCGACAGTGATGACCTGGTTGAATTAAGGATTATTGTTTATTTTTCGTTGTGAAGTTCCTCTAGGCAAGGCCGGAAGCAGAAAATAAAAGAAATAGACTGAAAGCCGCTCAGATTGCAGAGAAATGCCACAATACGTGACGCAACTGCCATGGTAAAGTGCGATTAGTGGCGTCTGCCGTTTAATGATAAATGGGTAATAATAAACATTTTTTGAGTTATTAATTAGTTATGAAAATTATATTTTTGCTTCTCTAATATATTCGGAAAATTATTCGAGATTATCACAGCTTTAACACTATTTATCTACCATCAAACCGACAGTTATGCAATTATTCTAAATTTTGATTTTCTATTTTTTTACGCAACGCAACGCTAAGGAAGGGTAAAATACAAACAAAAAAGCACGTCCGCCACGCAATCGCGTATTGCCGTACTTCTCAGTCAAAAAATTGTATTATCAATCACGTTTTGGGCCATCAGGGACTTGTGCTTGACAAAATGAATTTTTCGCTTGGATTAAGACCCCGGTTCACTATGGCCGACTTGAAATGTGGTCAAACCCACCTGTCCGTCAGGAAGTTCATACGATTTCACCAAAGAACTGCTTAATGCTGCAGCTGTCATTTCTTGTTTAAAATCAAAGGCGACGTAGCAGAGTTTCTCTTTGATGTTACGAACGATTTCACGCTCGGCTGTGAATTAGAACAAAAACTCGTTTAAAATTTTTGAATAGTTATTTTTTATTGGAAATTCGTTCAAGATCTGAAATCAACGTCTAATAGAAATTGACTAACAAACACTTACTTAATTTACAGATCTACGAAGCTTTCAAAAATATATGTAACCCAACTCGGGGGAAATATTCCATAAAATAGCTGTACAGCGATGTATATACATATATATATATGAAAACTGAGTTTATATACTGTCACACACTGGGTGTGATATACATACATATGATGAACATATATATTTTTAAAGTGTCTTTAGGCGTCTGTAGCAGTGTAGCTAGCATTCTGCCAGTCGGCCGGAGCTCTGATTGCATTTTCTTTAAACGAAATAACAAGCTTCAAAACCACGTACACGGTTATGGACTGATTCATTTTGCAGCAATTTCATAATTTATGTCAAATTTTATAACGTAAAACTTACTAACAATCACGCTTTCATGACGAAACCGATCAATTTGAAAATAAACGATAAAAACACAAAATTTCATGGATTCAATAGTGCTATTGATGTTCTCATGCGTTTACTGACCTGTGGTAGTGAAAGAATATCCTCTCTCTGTAAGAATCTTCATTAGGTAATTGGTCAAGTCACGTCCGGCCAAATCCAAACGCAAGCAGGCGTGAGGGAGTGAGTACCCTTCATAAATGGGGACAGTGTGGGAGACGCCATCACCACTGTCGAAGACGATGCCTGAAAACAATAAACAAGATTAAGATTCCATTTCAATATTGTAGGAGTGAAATAGTCGAGATTACAATTCGACCGCATGGCGAACAGTGACGATGATTTTTTTGATAAAAATACTGGGGTTTTCTAAAATTTAACGATTGGAAATTGGAAGAATCGAGAGTGCATTTGTAAATTTTGATGGCAGCACATTACCATTAGTCGAATACTCGATTAGATTCACAGAAATTATTCGGTTCGAAATCATAAGCTCTTCGATTTTTGCCGTCTAAACCCCTCAGTTCGCTAATTGCTAGGTGCTTACCGGTTGTACGTCCAGATGCGTAGAGTGAAAGTACAGCCTGGATAGCGACGTACATGGCTGGGGTGTTAAAGGTCTCGAACATGATATGTGTCATCTTCTCTCTGTTCGCCTGTAAACGATTTAATATATAATAAGACTAGGGAGGAGCGACCATTATGGTCCAGAGCAGATGCCACTCAATAGGTTTTTCCGTGAGCAAATTTAGAAGAAATCGGTAATCTTGATCTTTTGTTTTTAGAATCAAATAGAATAATTCCTTAAATTTGATAAAATATTCGATTCAGGCTTCGTATAATACATCCTTCTACCAGATTTATAATCTGAATCAAAAATTACTCTTATTTTCGAAATGAAATCACATTGTCTTTTTGTTTATTTTGAGTTGTTGCAAAAATATAATCCAATAATTTGTGATTCGAATATTACGAAACAAATCAAATATTTTTAATTATGTGACGTCACTAATGATAACATTCAATGAATATTATTAGCTTGAGGTTATAAAATGGATATTATTTACTCACTCACTATCACCGCTTCAAACTAATAATATAATGGGGTTGGAGGTTAGGAACGAACATATGATGTGACTAATCACTGACGTATCAAAAATATTATTACCTTGGGGTTGAGTGGGGCTTCAGTCAAAAGAACTGGATGTTCTTCTGGTGCGACTCTCAATTCATTGTAGAATGCATGATGCCAGATTTTCTCCATGTCATCCCAGTTTGTGACGATTCCGTGTTCGATCGGATATTTAAGAGTAAGAATTCCTCTGTTACCTTGAGCTTCATCTCCGACGTAGGTATCTTTATTTACCATTCCGACCATGACACCCTGGAATGAGATAAAAAATATCCCCAATGTATGTTTATGGAGAGAACGACAAAATAATAGTTACACCTTTACAAAAGAATAGTGTGAATCCAATTGCTCAACCGGTGATGTACAAACTATGTTTCATTTTTCTTTGCAAACGTCTCGAACGTCTATACAGACGTTCTTCATTCGGGCAATGAAGAGGTTGAGTCATCGACAATACCATATACTGACAAGGGGTCGTACTAAAATAAGCTAGTAAGCAAAAGATGAAATACTCCAAATTTATGAAATGCAAAAGAAACATAAAAGCCTAAAGAAAAATGTCTAATCCTCTCCGCGTTGAAAGATTGTTTGATAAGCTGCCGGAAATGTGCAAGTCTTCTTATCATCCGATGTCTAGGATATGCTGTTGATATGAAATGATTCTAAAAATAGTCTTTTCTTGCAATGATTTTCTCTCTTTAATATCGTAGCTTCTTTCCAATTTATTCTGTGGTCGTTGCAGTATGTATGCTTGGATAGTGCAGACTTCTCAAAGTTCCATTTTTCTACATATCGCAGTTGTTCTTGGCATCTTGTGGCAAAATTTTTTTTTGTGTGTCTCCTATGTATACCTTTTCGCAATCATTCCATGGGATGCAATAAACTACTCCCTTCCCTTTCTTTGGGTCAACTTTGTCCTTCACTTTAGATAGTGTATCTCCTAACTTGTTAGTGGGCCTGTTTGACACTCTGATGTCTGCTTCTTTGAAGAATGAAGAATATTTGAGGATGCAGACATCAGGCCCACTAACAAGTTAAGAGATACACTATCTAAAGTGAAGACAAAATTGACCCAAAGAAAGGTGTATTAGCCATTCACTAACAGTGATTTCCAGATTAAAAAATACTTGTTTATGAGACTTATGTCGAGAATGGGCTAATGATGTGCCCTATCGTTTGAAATAAGACCATGTTCAATTACTGAACTAAAACGACAAATTTTCACAGTTTGTGCAATGCCAATCAAGACACACAGAAAGAAGAAAATGTGTAATTTCAACAGATGTTGACAAAAAGAGAAAATTGCATGATAAACCACTTGTTCGGTTGTAAAGAAATAACATCTAACCTGATGTCTTGGTCTTCCTACAATAGACGGGAACACAGCACGTGGTGCATCATCCCCAGCGAGTCCAGCTTTACACATTCCTGAACCATTGTCGACAACAAGAGCGGCAACATCTTCGTCACACATTTTGAAAGTTTTAGATTTTTAAATTTAAGATTAAAAAAAAGAATCTGTGAGAGCTCAAACGAAACGAGACGAGATTATAAAAAGCACAAAACACACAAAAATAGGTCTTGATCAAGATTCCGAGTAAATCAGTGGGAAGTTTGGGATTTTGTACATTGATGATGATGTGCAAATAACATTGCATCACAATAGGAACACAATGCATACATCGCATTATGATGCAGAAACGCGTCGCAATACAATTGATAATAACGTGACATAAGTCCAGACGTCAAAATCACAAATAAATCATAGTCTGTACGAAAAATTCAATAACCAAATGAAAATGCAAACTTGAATCTAGGTTCAACGAGTTTACCCACTCCTTTGAGGCGCGGTCTGTTCAAATTAGAAAAAAAATGTTGATACACGTTTAATAAAACCACGAGCTGACGATGGATTGCGCTGTCCTGAAGCGAGCCATCTTCTACCATAGTTTGGTTCGTAATGTTGTACATTGAACACAATTCAAATTAATGACGTCATATCACCATGCCAACCACGTAATTATACTGCATACTTTATTTACAACACAGAAATGCAATAATCGTAAACAAACAATAATGGAACGCGGGAAGTAATGCAGAAATATTCGAACACCAACATGCAACATGGAGTATTTACTCCATCGCTTGAAGGCGACCAAGCTCTCGGCTAAGCAAATTAGATAAACATACCTCGTTACTCAAGTTTTGAACAGGGGCCACCAATTAATTCGAATCATTAATCAAAAAGTGTCAAATAATGGATTTAATTTCAAAAGCAATTCAAAGTCGGTAAAAAGATAATTTGTGATTGGATGAATAAGTGTTATTGACAATTTTTGTATGATATGTACTTGTTCGTTTAATGTGCGATTTTTGCAATCAATATTCACAAGAGCAACGTTGCAAAAAATAAACGGTATGATATAATTCAAAATCTCTGTTGTATTTAATATCTTTCAAAAAAATATTCTAATTACCGGAGCACTGAATGAAGTCGAACCAATTCTAATCTAAAATCGGCAACACTATTCCAATATCAATCACACGCAATCATATCGGTTATTTTTATTGAGATGAGTATTCGAACCAGTTTAATGGATCATGAACCAGAATCGCTTCAAGTGTAAAAGTCTAGTTCTGTATACACAGATAGTTGTATCGGATTTATCTTTCAGAATAACTGTTCGAATCAACGAAAAAGGATATTATCTGAATCTATAAAAGTGACAGCTCTGGATCCGCACAGACAGACTGCTAGCTCATCAGATATCCCAAGAACATGGGCTTTAACAGAAGAAGATAGACAGAGTTGTGTGCCCAGAGTGAAACATAACATATAAATTACGATTCCGTCATAATAAATAGTGAAAATACGTATAGAACGATTACGCTTTTCAAACACGTCCTAATTCAAAACTAAAGTTTTGAAATACAACAAAACACTGTTTGAATTCACACGTTTTGTAGTAGTATACATGTATTTTTCAAACTTAGATATCTTAGAAAGATTTACGGAATAACTGCTTTCGGATTGTTAAATTCATGGTTAGCACTACCGAAAACCGTCGAAAAAAAACTATAACCGGTTTGGTAGCTGGACTATTTTCACTCAACCATTTTTCTGCGCCATCATTATAAATTAAACTAAAATCAATGAAAGTCAATATATACTAACCAGTAGCATACACGTAGGCCAATCGCGTTCTCCGGTAAGCAACATTACGCTATCCTGTCCTGCCCTGAACTGCTAAAACCAGTAAGCATTAGTTTTGCTACAAAATAAAACGAAACCAACCACGCGTGACTGTAGCGTCTTTGGCAACCGTATTGTCGTCACGTCGGAACTATTGTTCGTTCTGCTTGGGTAAACAAACATTGTCGATTGATGACGAATTTGCATGGAAGTTCAGATAACCGTGTAAAACGTATTGGTGGTAGACTAAGCTTGTGGTCTAGCCCCCTTATGCGCACGTTATATAAATAGAACAATTTTATACTTCCATTTCAAAAGATTTTAGATGCCGAGGAATTCTCATGAGATAATGAATATTATCAGGTTTCGAAAATATTAAAAGCATTCAGATTACTTATTTTACCAAAATACACCACAAGCATATCATTTTTACAAAATGAGTGTCAAACCATAAGTCAGAATCAGAATTAACTATCAGCCATATAACATTGCCCTCTTGGACCGCCAAATATTTTCACACAACTCCGACATTTCTATAAATTATTTTGAACTAAAATCAATAAAAGTAAATATAAACTATGAGTACATCGCAGTAAACTGCCACATGTGCGTAGGCTAATCGAGCTCTTCAATAAGAAAAATAGGGTTATCAAATCATATCCTGCCTAAACTGCTAAAACCAGTAATCATCAGTTTTACTACAAAAAAAAAAAACAAAAAACGAAACCAACCACGCGTGACTGTAGCGTCTTTGGCAACCGTATTGTCGTCACGTCGGAACTATTGTTCGTTCTGCTTGGGCGAAGAAACATTGTCAATTGACGACGAAATTTGCCGCGTTATATAAATAGAACAATTTTATACTTTCATTTCAAAAGATTTTAGATGACGAGGAATTTTCGTGCGAAAATGAATGTTATCAGGTTTCGTAAAATAATAATAGCATTTAGATTACTTATTTTAACAAAATACGCCACAAGCATATCATTTTTACAAAATGAGTGTCGAACCACAACTCAAAATCAGAATTTACTATCAGTCATATCCTTGACTGCTTTCATTTTGACATAGTACGCAAATGACATTGCCCTCTTAGGCCGTCAAATATTTTCACACAATTCCGACATTACTATAAGTTATTTTGAACTAAAATCAATAAAATTAAATATAGACTCTGAGTACATCGAAGTAAACTGCAACGTGTAGGTAGGCTAATTGTGCTCTCCGGTCAGTAAAATTACGGTATCAAATCCTATTCTGCCCTAAACTGCTGAAACCAGTAAGCATCAGTTTGCTAGAAACAAAGAATGAAACCAACCGTGCGTGGCTTAGCGTCATTGGCAACCGTTTTGTCATTGCGTCGAAACTATTGTGCGTTCTGCTTGGGCGAAGATAGAAGTTCCCTTGTCGATTGATGACGAAATTTGAGCGGAAGGTAAGATGAGAGTCTGTAACGTACTGGTGGTTGGCTAAGGTTGGGGTCTTTATCAAAAATAGCCCCTCATGCCCACGTTATATTATACTTTGCGTGATTTAATGTCATACAAATACCAGATAGTCAAGACTTCAGATTATACTTTATACTCGAAATGCATAAGTGCTACCGTGACACTACTGCAATAACTACATGTCTGTAGCCATTTGAGTATCAGTGATCGGAAGGTGAATCAGAAGGTTCAACACATACTTCTCTGTACGTAAACGGCCCGACCACGTCTAATGAAAATTCATCGACCTCGGTTCCATTTGGCCCAAAGCTCGTCGCTCATAGTTTTATCTGGCCCGATGTCTAATGATGGTTATTTTATATGTATTTAGACACCAGAATGTTTTCTTGAAAATCAACTACTCGCATAAAAAAACTTGGAAACTTGGAAAAGATTAACTTGGAATAAATCTAAGGTTGCGTTATTTCCCTTACTGTCCAAATTAAAGATCAATCATCATCATCATCAGCATTAATGAATAACGAGAGCGATTTTGTGGAATTTCTGCAACATGTTGATTCAATTGTCGGCTAGATTGGTCTCATAACAGTCCTGGATCCAGGCAGGCAGACTGCTAGCTTATCTGACTTCCAAGAGCATGGATTTCAACAGAAGAAGATAGACAGAATTTCCTGACATATTTCTTGTTTAAAAGAACAAAAATATCTCTGTCTCTAGCATCATGTATGAAAACACTCATTCGTATATTCGGAATATCGTATTCGAATAGGTTCGAATCTGCAATCTTAGAACCAGATTAAACCCCAAACAAGTAAATTGGTAGATCCCAGATCCTAATCTTTAAAGATGGCATTTCCCATCCGAAGCTCTGGTTTCATCCTTAATATGAATTTCTGAAAATGGCATCTCTGACCCGAATCTCTCGAAACGACATTCTTAATCCGAATCTTTAAAAATGACAATTTTTTTCTTATATATGAAACACTATCTCTGATCCGAATCTCCAAAAGTGGCATTCCTGATCGGAATCTTCGGAAATGAGAATTTTTCAGATACTCAAGAGTTGTGACAAATGCGCATCCTTGGTGACAGGAATAATCTGAAGATGCGACAAATCCGCACCCCCGGTGAAACAGGAATACTCGTCAGTTGTGACAAATACGCGCCACTGGCAACATAGCAATCGGCATGAGTATTGTAATCATGAGACAAATATTGTTAGCGTGAGTCAAATATATAAAAATATATATTTCATTGATCAGGTAGTGAAAAAGATTGCAAATCATTGTAATGGATTTTGTTCACAAGTGAATTTTGGCAAACTTTGCGTGTTAGATTTAGAAGTATGAACATCTAAATCTATGGGTTTGATCCAACTTGTTCAACATTAACTTTTTTGTGATGACTGTACGATATTCGCATTAATAAAAATAGTTATCGATTTTAGTTTATGTTTTGTTTTAATATTGAATTTTGCAAACCTTCCATTTTTCAATAATGATATTGTTATGAAACAAAATTAATAGTATAGTGAAGAGTATAGTGAAATATGCCCTCAAAATTTGAAAAATAACGTTCCAATGTAGCACAACCTGCCACATTTTGCCTAAATACCAATGATGACGTCATAATATCAATAAATTTGTCGGAGATTATTGGGCCATTATTATCTACTACAGTTTTCGCTGTAAAGTTGAGCGGTATCAGTAATTTCGAGTATCTGTATTTGTTTAGAGCATTGGCGATATCAAATACGGCTCATTTTGAAGCATCGGCCTTATCGGTATCTGCTCATTTTTCAAATATTGGGATCGACCGGGAACGGCAATTTTGACTATCGACCCAAATTCAAATAATCTTTATGGAACGAAATCGGAAATTTAGAGTATCGGCAATATCAAACACGCCTCATTTTGAAGCATCGGCCGTTATTGGGTACTTTGATCATCGGCATTATCGGTATCTGCTCATTTTTCAAATATTGGGATCGACCGGGAACGGCAATTTTGACTATCGACCCAAATTCAAATAATCTTTATGGAACGAAATCGGAAATTTAGAGTATCGGCAATATCAAACACGCCTCATTTTGAAGCATCGGCCGTTATTGGGTACTTTGATCATCGGCATTATCAGGATCGGCTCATTTTAAATTATCGGTATCGTCGAAAATAGTGGCATCGGTGATCCCTAGCGACAAATCGGCCTCCCCAATGACTTTCAATATTCATGAGTTGTAATAAATCCGCATTCACGGTGACACGGGAATACTCATGAGGTGTGACAAATCCGCGTCCCTGGTGACATAGGAATACTCGTGAGTTGTGGCAAATCCGCATCCCCGGTGACATAGGAATACTCATGCGTTATGATAAATCCACATTCACAGTGACATGGAAATATTTAAACAAGTTGTGACAAATCCGCATCCCTGGTGACATGGGAATACTCATGCGTTATGATAAATCCACATTCACAGTGACATGAAAATACTTAAACAAGTTGTGACAAATCCGCATCCCTGGTGACATAGGAATACTCATGCGTTATGATAAATCCACATTCACAGTGACATGGAAATACTCACAAGTTGTGACAAATCCGCATCCCTGGTGACATAGGAAATACTCAGGAGTTGTGACAAATCCGCATTCTTGTTAACATGGAGTTACCAACCCTATCACATCTATCTGCAAAAATATTTCGTTTCCTATATTCAGGTCTGGGCAATTCGATGCGGTGATCCGAATCGGTTCGCAATACAATTTATTCGAATTAATAGTGATTCACTTTTTGAGTGAACCACCAGTGGCCACTTGTAGACGGACAGGGTTAGAATTGCTGAAGGATATGATCTTGTTTGGCTCAGCCTACCCAAGTTATTACACTGGTGGAAATGAATTAAAGAGTCGGACTCTGGCTTTGGAAGTACAATTGAACGTTTGAAATCAAAGCGCTGATGCCCGATCGTTGCCTACGTCCATACCATGTTGACAGCACCCGATCTCGCTCGATCTCGAAAGTTACGTCGGGCTCGGTCAGTATTTGCATGGGTGACCGGCTACGACTCCTTTAATTTATGACTATGTCGTTTTGTAAATCTTCATTCCAACGACAGCACATGCCTGATAAACCTACAAAGAAACAGAAAAGACAGAAAATGCCCGTAACCTTACACCGACCTAGGCAGGAGTCACTGAGGCTAAATTTACACCAGTATACAATAGTGTTTGACATGAGACATGACGCTCGGTCTACTTTGTTGTACGTTTACATAAGTGGATGATATCAGCTTAAGATGCCAATTTTTCCTTTAAATTCACTCTGAGGAAGGTTTTCCGCATGGTGACATAATCTCGTTTGTCTTCGGGTGTCTGAAATGTCATTTTCTTCAGTTGGACAAAAGGCTACAAAATCATCAACACTGCAATTTTCATAGCGGTGTCGATAATTTTGAAACAATTTTCATAGTTTCGGTTCCTATTTGCTAAATTTTCCTTCTAATGGATCCCATTTACTCTGGGTGAAAATTTCACATCAAACATGACTCCATATAAAAATATCGGCCATTTCGTTTATCTGAAGCGGTGACACCTCCTTCTATTTATATTGTGAATTTCGAAAACAACCCTTCTTGTTGGCGACTGAATTTTATAAATAAGGAAAAGTTAATATTTGTTAATAGTTTCTGTTCTATTGTGTTTCAAGATTCTATTAAATTGAATAGTGAGAAATGGTGTTTTCCAGATGATTCATTCCAATTATTTTTAATTGAAAGTATTTCACTCCAAGCAAGGCCAAAAGCAGTGTTTAAAAATGGACCAACTAACGGTCGCTCAAATTTCAAAGAGTTACTACGAGATAAAGTGCCAGCAACTGCAATAAAACTGCATAAAAATCCCATACAAAATCCCCATGATAAAACGTAGTGAGTGGCAGTGTCTATTATATAATCTTCTTCTAATTCCCAGTGTTGTTACGCTCGGGAAGTGGTAGAAGGTGTCAGTATATTTTTTATAAAAGTTCTCTCAAAGCAAGAGCTGAAGCAGTGCCTAAAACTGATCAATTAAAGGCCACAAAATAGCATTCCTAGGTGAAAAATATTCTCGAGTTATGAAATGCAGTGAATGGTATCTCCCCTGGGCATATTTTTTTCCTTTTAGCCTCCTCTGACGACACGCAGGATATACGTTAGGGTCGTATTCATAGCGCCTTGCTCAATGTGATTCAAGAACCACCATACTTTTAACAAACAAACGGGATGTCGCCCAGCACTACGGGTAAAACTCGAATAAACTAAAAATTTTAAATTTCTTTACAGGACTTACGCCTCTTCACCTTGCAACAATAAACAACCAAGTAGGAATCGTAAATTTTCCTCGTCCAACAACCAGACATTGATTTGAATATCGGAGACTCGACGTACGGACGAACCGCTCTACATCATGCGCTGGAGAGAAAACACACGGAATGTTTCTACACTTTGTTGAAAATGTCGGCAAATGTCAACGCTACAACTTACGATGGGTGAGTTAGGGTTACAGACGACGGTTAGACGACTTTGAACTTTATTGGTGTGATTGTTCGCCGCTGCCAGATTTAACCTTTGGTTGTTTTATGTGAAAGATGTTTCGGAACTGTTTTCTATACGAAAGGTTATGGTTCGCTATAGGGTTACGTATTCTCTGATTTCCTCTCCCGCAGGATAAAAATAAAATTCCTATCCTAATCATATGGCAATCCACGGTGTCTGGTGCAGACATCAGTTCCGAGTCGTTCAACTTCGAACCAAATTTCGAGTCAAAAAATTTATATTTTTCTTCAATAACAGTTGCTCTCCACTCCACCTAGCGGTAGGATACGAACTCGAGCAAGAGACACGTTCGTTGATGACGCGTGGAGCAAACGTTACCATAGAAACAGCAGATGAAACACGGCCTTGGGATCTGGCTCGAACGCAGAAAATTAAAGACGCTTTGAAGTGTTCGTTAATGATGCAGACGAGAAGCCTGCCTGTGAAGCAACGATAAATTATCATCGAATTTTGTTTTGTCGAGCATGAGCCACAGATGGACCGTGCTTAATTGAAGTTGTTTTTACAGTTAAGTTTGTAAATGATTTTCCTAAATTCACTATATCAAGAGGATGATATTTCAAGTAAACGAAATTGATGCTTTTTGACCATATTTTTGCCCATTTTGCGACAAAGTCATGATTTATACCAAACGAAGGGCATCCTCGATAGCACGGTCCATCAGTGGCTCATGCATGATGATACAAAATGAAGGAAACTTGTACAAAATATATTGAGACTCTGGTGTTGGTCGTGGAGTCCCACGTGCAGTGAACGGTATTCAACATTGGTTGGAGGCTTCACATCGGTAAAAATATATATGGTCTAGCATTTCTATATGCAATAAGTGCGGGCTGAAGTCATACGTAAACTTTTCTGCTAAGCTGCGAAAAATCAGAGAATAGAAATTTGAAATTGCGTTTAAATATATTTTTCAATTAAAAAATGTTGCGAAAAGTTATCGAGCCGCAGAAAGATGGGGTTGTCACAAGTTTCGAGTGGGGGGTAAACCCCGTTCCAAGTTTTTGAAATTTTCTGCAAAATTATCCCTAAAAATTAACAAAATACCTGCAAACATGTTTATTTCAAACTTTATTGTCTCTGGTCTGAAAATTTCCTTTATAAAAGAACAAATAATGGAGAATTTCACATTGAATTTTTCTAAGTTCCCATCAATATTTCAGACATGAGATTATGTTCTGTCAAGCCCCCCCCCCCCCCCCCCCCCCCCCCCACACCTCCCACAATCAGAAAAAATACTTTGTCAAAGCCTTTTTTGTTAAGCATGAGTCACTGATGTACAGTTTCGATGGGACGCGATCCATCTGTGGCTCATGCTTGACAAAATAAAATCGGTGATTGGTTTGAAGCTTGAAAAATACTTCTATAACAACGCCGATTGTATGTTTTGTGAAAAATTAATCCATGCACCGCAGCCGAATCAGAAGAATTTTGTCAAACTATATTTTGTTAAGTGTGTGTCACTGATGGATCGCGTGAATGTGACATGGTCCATCACTAGCTCATACTTGATGCAATCATTTTCTTTTAATTGGGAATTCGAAAACGCTAGGAATACTATATCGTCAAAGATGTGCCACAGATAGACGGCGCTAGAGCTGCGCGATCCATCAGTGACCGATGCTTATCTGATTATGATTCAGCATTTGCTAACTGGACGTATCGGAAAAATATTATGTTAAGTATGGGTGATTGATGAAACGCGTCGAAGAGATGCGGTCCATCCTTGAATCCTACTTGACTAAATTTTATCTTCTGATAAATCAAAACAAACCTACTATTCTTTTTTTTAATTTACAGTTTTTATATTGTTTCAGGGTGCATTTTATGTATATTAGTCTAAAATTTTAATCGGTTGAACATGGTCCATAGATAATTTAAGTCTCTAAACCAAACCATGAATGCAGAGAGGTTCTATGGATTTACTTCCAGGCAAAGGAATTCCTCTGACATTGGAATGGTTGAGCTTTAAGGCCGTAATACGCATAAAGTTGTAGGATAATACCGGATTTTTATTCTGCGGGAGAGGAAAGTTGATAAGAAGGCTTGAACCTCACTTGCAGATATCAGTCGAGGTTTTTGAATAATCCTGTATTTTCCTGTTAATATTATGATTGTTGTAGGAGTTTGTAACCTATGGTTACGTGAACAACCAAGCGAGACAATGAGATGGCCAGCAGTCCTGTTGCATATAACTATCTCGCTCAGGATTCGAACCCTAGGCGACTGTTGATGCATAAATTGAAACGCAAAACTTTTGATGTTTGAGATAATAGTAGCCCCCCCCCCCCCCCCCCCCCCCCCCCCCACCCACATCGCTGTCCAACATAGTTTTATTAATTGAATAAAATATTTGAATGTTTTTGCTTTTTTTTTAAATGACGTGAATTTCATTTATTGTTTTTTTATTTTACGACTCATGTATTTTGTATTTCAAGCATTTATTTCAAGCAATGCCGCCCAAGAAGGAAGTAACCAACGGCCAACTCATAAGTCAAAAAACTACTACAAAACGTAATACCGGTGACGTAATTCTTTCCCCAACAGAAATAAACAGCTAGGATTAAGTGCAGTGAGTTGCACCCGCCAGAATGTCAACTACTCAGACACCCGAAGAAAATATGTCCCGTCAGAAGATTTCATGATATATCTCGTGCTGGAAGATTAAAATGTCTCTTTTTGAGTTAGAGGCCCCGAACTTTAAATAAGATTTAAATCATCAATTCTGCTATGAAATACCAGTGTTGATGATTTTGAAGTGTACATCGGAAGAAAATGCACTTGACCAGGGCACCGAAAACAATCTGCCACCCTCGTATCTGCCCCGGGTAAATATGACAATGTCTACCACTTCCTATTTTGATGAAATCGTTTGATTGTGTTTGAAAATGTAAAGAAATTACGTTAAAAAGCGAGGTTGAACAGAATTATAAAAGTTACAGAATTGACAACCACATAAGTGAAAAACACTCCAAATTAAAACTGAATCATTGCACTGAAGTGCAGTGAGTGTGGTATTTGCCCTGGGTGATAATAAGGTCATCGATCACATCTTTGTCTCTTTTTCGTCTCCCCGTTAGGTATTAGAAATAAGCTATTCTAAGAGCCGTTTCATTTTTAAAACTATTTTTTTTCAAATATTCTTATTACCTGCATGTCTGAGCGCATCTGTTAATTAGTTGATAATCTCACGCTTATGGGGCTTTGTTTGTTTTGCCAAGCATGTAACATGTATGACCCATACTTGATCTGTATCCAATGAGCTGCCACTTTTGTTGCAATGACGTAGAACAAAATGTAGTGCCAACAATAACTGGAAAACATTCCAAACCTCTTTTATAGAGTGCAAAAGAGTTGGTATCTGCTCTGGGCGGTGTCAAGCCCATCTACCACTTCATGGCAAAACTTATTCCTTTTTTATAATGGAATGGAAGGGAATTGCGCCAAAGACATTCAAAAAGTTTGTACTTTTGCGTTTCAAGCAAAAACCCCCCAAAAATAATTTCGCGCCCCTACGGTTTCCTTTTAATTCATTTATTGATATTGTCGTAATATTGAATATTGTTGAAGTTTTGTAGATAAATTTTGTCAAGCGTGGTCGCTTAGGCGCGGTCCAACTCTGGCCCATGCTTGGCATACTAGGGCTGGGCAAAATCTAATCATTAGGATTTTTTCGAATCGCTGATTTCATAAAAATAACAAATATGCCATTTTTACTATTATTGTCTCCTTCGTGATAATTAGGAATGTCACAGTTACAAATTACAAATATTAGCTTAAACAGACTTTAATGCGACGCATTTTTAATTACACTCCGGTCCTAGAGCGAAAATTCTGATTTTAAAGATACAATCGATTTTGGTCAAATTCCCATTCTTCGGAACGAATTGCCCAGCCCTACCTATTATACTTATGCGTATGTACAGGAGGGGCGAGGGCCCCCATGAGAAGGGGCGGATACAAGGGTAGAGACGATACTCTCCCCATCAGTCGCTAAAATCTCCAAAATGCCGGAAGCAGAATCTTATAAAACCAACTAACGTTCACTCAATGACAGTGAGATACAGCAAAGGGTAGAACCAATTGCCATGTAAGCATTGAACATCCAAAACATACCTAAATCGTTGAAGTAACGTGCAGCAAGTGATATCTTCCCTGGGCAATCGTAGTACCATCCAACAGTTCTTAAGCTCCCTTTTAGTCGCCCCATACGCTGCGTAAGACCAATCTTATTGCTTTATAGCCGATAAATTTTATAATCGAGGGAGAGGAGGTTCCAGAGTTACTACAGTGACGGGGAGTTTTCATAGCCACCCTTTGCAGTTGATAACCACTGAGCCATCGCGCCCATATTGATGTAAAAGTTTGTTGAAACACAATTGAAAAGAAGAAATAAACGTCAACCGCGGCAAAAAGTATTTGCTATTTATATGGAATGGAATATTCAAACCGATTCGAAAAAACATTCGAATTAGAATCGAATTGCTGATTATTCAGTCCCACTTGAAAGGTTTGCGAAAATATTGTAATTAATATTGTAATTATTTCTTCTACAGTTTGGTTCTACAAGCAAAACACAAAGAGTTGAACACTGTTCAATCATGATATATTTGAGGTCACATCAACTTTGTCATCGCTCAACGTTCTGTTAAAAGTTTAAATCGAGGCATTCTGATGTGAACAAAGATTGACTTAGAGTCATTGAAATACCAACGCAAAATACTCGAATAACATTTCAGTTTAACTCGAATAACATGTCAGTAACATGTTTCCATGTATTTTAAAAAGAGTGATTTGAATTAACAAAACCGCTTGATCTCAAATTTTCAGAAAAAGCTCTCATGCCAACACTACTTGTCATGACTCGTTTGTATTTTTATTTAAAAAATGAATGAATTTATCGACATTTGTGAATAGTTCGCAAGGACATCCAGTATGAATCAATTCAGATACAGGTTCCTCTCCACAGTTCGAAAATTAAATCATCAGTGACAAAATTTGTATTCACATTCTTCTAGATTTACAGCGGAAGAAAATTTTATTCCGACAATTTGCAACGGTCAACCATTCTGGACAAGATCGTCAAAAAATTTCGAGTCGACATCGAAGGTATCGATTGATATCGCTGCGGAGATGCGGTGCAAAAGCAAATAATGCTAAAGAAAATTATAACTATTTAAAAAATTGAAAATATTTCCAAAATTTCCCAGATTCGTTTTTTCATTTCGGAAAATTTTAAATAGATATTCGATCGATAATTGATAGTTGATAATACATTCTCATATCCCGCCACAAATTATATTCAAGTAAAATAAAAATTATCTATCCATGTGCTGGGCAGCACTAATTTGCGAGTTGCGAAACTTCAGCTTATAATCGACGTTATGTCGGGTGAAACATCTAAAAAATAAACAAACGAATCAATGATTTTTTCCGCCCACACATCCTTTCAAATTATCAGTTGTTTTTTACTGAACTCCCTCATTCCAACGCCCTCACCCATATATTCACTAAAATTGGCTTGTTTCTTCATTTTTGAATTATTTTGAATAAAATCGTCTTGCAAAACGATAATTATAATTGCTTTCTCATTTACAAGTACTGGTTGGATCGGGTGTGGTTGAGTTAAGAAAAAGTAACACATCTGGTGCCTGAATTGTAACTAGAAATGTCAAAGATCTCGCATGTAACATCCCAATCAGAAAACATGCTCCAAAACACTTTTTGTAAAGTATAGTACTTCGATATCGCTAAGCATTTAGAATTTTATTAAATTAGAACTTTTACCTAAAACTGACATCGAGTCATAGAAATATCGACATAAAACCCTCAGATGACTGATTAGTCAACAAAGCCTCACCTGAAATATTTTCACTGACAACGCTGAGTATTAAGAGTTCATCGAGACTATGGTACGTGGCGTTAGGGCGTTGTTGTTTAGAACGAGAGAAAAATATTGAACGCAACAAAAAAGTATTAAAATAAAAAGAGAGATTTTTTTCCGATGTTACAGGACCAACTTGCGATATATTGACTAACGTTGATGCTGACGGCCTCATTTCGAATCTGTAACTTTTGTGTTGAGCGTCAGAAAGTTTAGTGGTTTCGTATTGAAGGATTTACGTCAAAATTGATAGAAAACGTTGGTATTCTTGCTGGAATCTTCGTGACAATGAATATCGAACGCGTAATCCAAAGTGTTACGTGGATATTTGTACTTATCGTTATGGGAGCCATAGGTCGGTATATTTTTATTTGTATGTATTTATGGAGTTTTACCGAAAATATTATCGTCAAATAATGACAGCAAAACGAAAGGGAAAATTTAAAAAATTCGCGATCCTTCCGCGCACAAATATACATATAGCAACATTACATGGAATTATTCTGATTTCTAATTTTTACTCCAAAAAATGTAAAAAAAATCAAATGAGATTTGATACTTTCGGCCGTAAATATGGAATTCAGATGCGAAATCTGTATCTGTCTCCTCAGCAACCCCCTCCCCTCTTTGTGCGCTCCTAAATTGTTCTACGTTAAAAGTACAGTAAATTTACCGTTTATTTGACGTAAATCTGTATTTCCAGAAATTTTGAACCGTTTTATTTACGAGACTTTTAACGAGTAGATAATTGGCCAAAAAGAAAATTTAATCCATCAGTGACTCATACTTGGCAAAACTTAGTTCGATATAAATTTTTAACCTGAGAATCGGAAATAATGTTTTTCCAAGTATAAGTCACTGATGGATCGCGCCATCGAGGTGTACACATGTTTTGTTGGGTATGAGTCACTGATGAATCGCGCCACCGAGGAGTACACATGTTTTGTTGGGTATGAGTCCCTGATGGATCGGAAAATTTAATCCATCAGTGACTCATAACTGGCAAAATTTAGTTCGATATAACTTTTTAATCTGGGAATCAGAAATAACGTTTTTCCAAGTATAAGTCACTGATGGACTGCGCCCTGGTGACGCCGATATCGATTCAGTTTATATCATTGGTATTGGCCGCCACGATAAAGTGCGGTGAGCGATATCCGACCCAGAATTATTCACACTTAGGGAGCAATTGCTGGTGATGCATTTTATAGTATCTTTACTTTGACAATTTTCGGCAAATTTTGTTAAATATTCCAGGTCATTTCTTGCCCTGTCAGTTTCGTCTAGTATGGGTAATTGATAAATCGCACTGGCGAAACCCGACTCATTTCTTACCCTCATTTTTAAAATGAGCAAAACAATGGTTTTCGCAACACATTCAACTGCGTTTGGGAATATTTCATCCCACTCCAACAATTCTGGTACCAACGAAGTAAATCTTCGACATTTGAGTTAGTTTCCTCCTTTTATACAATGCTTTCAGCCTCGCTTAGAGAGAACATGTTAAAGAAAAAAATAATCAAATCAAATATCATATTTTCTGTACATTTGGATCATATATACAGTTTAAAGAGAATTTTTATCTTCATATTTTTTTACATTCGCAGCGGAAGAATGCTGGATTTCAACAATCTGCAACAATCAACCGTCCTGGACTCGTTTGTCGAATGATTGCGAGACAACTTGTAAGGTATTGTGTAGTTCTTTTAATTTGTTATAATTTTACTAAAACTCTTGTGTCTTGTATGGGCAATCGTTGATTTTAAAGTCTCCCTGGGCAGACTCTAACTGCACCCTATTATGTTATGTTTTGAATGCCACTTAGTGTGCAGTTTCTCGCGCAACATTTGAGTGGTCGTTAGTCGGTAATTTTAAGGCGCTACATCCGGCCTTATTTCGAAAGTAATAAAAAAACAGTTACATTTAATATTAATACGAAAATAGGGGCCTTCAGCATTTCGTCAGAAACGGATCCCAATCGAACCTTTGCTCAAAGCAATCATGAATAATACCGAATTAACCAACAATTTTAATTTTTGTTTCTAGAATGAGATAAATGGAGTTAAACAATATGCCACCCAAATTGAAGGTAAATAATTGTTTATAATTTCTAATAATTGAATAAATTTAATGTCGTAGTTAAAGTCGTTACTTTAAATTACGTTTCATCAAATATGATCACAGTGGATCTCCTCTGGGCTATCATTGACACGGACTGTGGAAGGTAGGGTTCGACCCGACTCCCCCTGAAAATTACAAAAAATTATGATAAATTTGCAGAAAATCTAAACTTTTAAGCGCCAATGGCATTATTTTTTCGTCTCCAACGTTATACGACAGTTTTTCGGCTGAAGTTTTCTTGTTTTCGCAAAAAGAATCGTTTTCGTCAGAATATGTGCATCTATTCACTTTTTGTCAGTGAGTCGGACGATGCGTTCGAAATATTTCGCCGTCGTTGGTCTGTGACTATTAATAGCTAAAGACATACATGTCCGGAGACTAAAAAAACTCGTGAGTAAAAATAAACTAATAAGAGATAGTAAGTGCATTTGCTGTCACGACATTTTATTTTGTTCTCAGATGAGCTCAAGTCCTTGAGAGAATTATTTTCGCATCTGACAAATATTCAAGAGATTCCAGAAGTAAAACAAAGCTCGTCTACTCAAAGTACGAACTCTTCAACCTCACCATGCATTAACGCTCCCACAGGTTTGTTTTCATCCCTGAGTTATATTTTATATCCTGTAGGTGAGTTATTTGATTGAAATTTACACTGAGCAAGGTTGGAAGCAGTACCTAAAAGGGACAGACAAGCGATCACTTACTCGCGCAAAAATTTTCTAAGAAAAGTAAAACCAGCAACTGCACTCTAAACAGAAAACATCCCGAATGGAACCGCGATGGTTATGTGTAGAGAATGGGATCTGTTCTGGTCAAGGAGTACACAAGTTTTTTTAAGTATGAGTCACTGATTCATCGTGCCATCGAGTAGTACTCATGTTTTGTTAAGTATGAGTCACTGATGGATTGCGCCGCCGAGGAGTACAAATGTTTTGTTAAGTACGAGTCACTGGCTGATCGCTCCGACGAGGAGTACACATGTTTTGTTAAGTATGAGTCACTGATGGATCGCGCCGACGAAGAGTCCATACGTTTTGTTAAGTATGAGTCACTGGTGGATCGCGCCGACGAGGAGTACATATGTTTTGTTAAGTATGAGTCACTAATGGATCGCTCCGACGAGGAGTACACATGTTTTGTTAAGTATGAGTCACTGATGGATCGCGCCGACGAAGAGTCCATACGTTTTGTTAAGTATGAGTCACTGATGGATCGCGCCGACGAAGAGTCCATATGTTTTGTTAAGTACGAGTCACTGGCGGATCGCGCCGATGAGGAGTAGGAAAGTTTTGTTAAGTATGAGTCACTGATGGATCGCGCAGACGAGGAGTAGGCATGTTTTGTTAAGTATGAGTCACTGATGGATCGCGCCGACGAGGAGTACATATGTTTTGTTAAGTACGAGTCACTGGTGGATCGCGCCGACGAGGAGTACATATGTTTTGTTAAGTACAAGGCACTGGTGGATCGCGCCGACGAGGAGTACATATGTTTTGTTAAGTACGAGTCACTGGTGGATCGCGCCGACGAGGAGTACATATGTTTTGTTAATTACGAGTCACTGGTGGATCGCGCCGACGAGGAGTACATATGTTTTGTTAAGTATGAGTCACTAATGGATCGCGCCGGAGAGGAGTACATATGTTTTGTTAAGTATGAGTCACTGGTGAATCGCGCCGACGAGGAGTACATATGTTTTGTCAAGTACGAGTCACTGATGTATCGCGCCGACGAGGAGTACATATGTTTTGTTAAGTATGAGTCACTAATGGATTGCGCCGAAGAGGAGTACATATGTTTTGTTAAGTACGAGTCACTGATGGATCGCGCCATCGAGGAGTACAAATGTTTTGTTAAGTACGAGTCACTGGCGGATCGCTCCGACGAGGAGTACACATGTTTTGTTAAGTATGAGTCACTGATGGATCGCTCCGCCGAGGAGTACAAATGTTTTGTTAAGTATGAGTAACTGATGGATCGCGCCGACGAGGAGTAGGCATGTTTTGTTAATTATGAGTCACTGATGGATCGCGCCGACGAGGAGTACATATGTTTTGTTAAGTACGAGTCACTGGTGGATCGCGCCGACGAGGAGTACATATGTTTTGTTAAGTACAAGGCACTGGTGGATCGCGCCGCCGAGGAGTACAAATGTTTTGTTACGTACGAGTCACTGGCGGATCGCTCCGCCGAGGAGTACAAATGTTTTGTTAAGTATGAGTCACTGATGGATCGCGCAGACGAAGAGTCCATACGTTTTGTTAAGTATGAGTCACTGGTGGATCGCGCCGACGAGGAGTACATATGTTTTGTTAAGTATGAGTCACTAATGGATCGCTCCGACGAGGAGTACACATGTTTTGTTAAGTATGAGTCACTTGTGGATCGCGCCGACGAAGAGTCCATACGTTTTGTTAGGTATGAGTCACTGATGGATCGCGCCGACGAAGAGCCCATATGTTTTGTTAAGTACGAGTCACTGGCGGATCGCGCCGATGAGGAGTAGGAAAGTTTTGTTAAGTATGAGTCACTGATGGATCGCGCCGACGAGGAGTAGGCATGTTTTTTTAAGTATGAGTCACTGATGGATCGCGCCGACGAGGAGTACATATGTTTTGTTAAGTACGAGTCACTGGTGGTTCGCGCCGACGAGGAGCCCATATGTTTTGTTAAGTATGAGTCACTAATGGATCGCGCCGGAGAGGAGTACATATGTTTTGTTAAGTATGAGTCACTGGTGGATCGCGCCGACGAGGAGTACATATGTTTTGTTAAGTATGAGTCACTGGTGGATTGCGCCGAAGAGGAGTACATATGTTTTGTTAAGTATGAGTCACTGATAGATCGCGCCGCCGAGGAGTACAAATGTTTTGTTAAGTACGAGTTACTGATTTATCGCGCCGACGAGGAGTACATATGTCTTGTTAAGTATGAGTCACTAATGGATTGCGCCGAAGAGGAGTACATATGTTTTGTTAAGTATGAGTCACTGATGGATCGCGCCGCCGAGGAGTACAAATGTTTTGTTAAGTACGAGTTACTGATTTATCGCGCCGACGAGGAGTACATATGTTTTGTTAAGTATGAGTCACTAATGGATTGCGCCGAAGAGGAGTACATATGTTTTGTTAAGTATGGGTCAGTGATGGATCGCGCCGAAGAGGAGTACATATGTTTTGTTAAGTATGAGTCACTGATGGATCGCGCCGCCGAGGAGTACAAATGTTTTGTTAAGTAAGAGTTACTGATTTATTGCGCCGACGAGGAGTACATATGTTTTGTTAAGTATGAGTCACTAATGGATTGCGCCGAAGAGGAGTACATATGTTTTGTTAAGTATGAGTCACTTATTGATCGCGCCATCGAGGAGTACATATGTTTTGTTAAGTATGGGTCAGTGATGGATCGCGCCGTCGAGGAGTAGATATGTTTTGTTAAGTATAGGTCACTGATCGATCGCGCCGCTAAAGAGTACACATGTTTTATTAAGTATGGGTCACTGATTCATCGCGCCACCGAAGAGTACATATGTCTCATCAAGTATGGGTCACTGATTGATCGCGTCGTCGAGGAGTACATATGTTTTGCTAAGTATGGGTCACTGACTGATTGCGCCGCCGAGGAGTACATATGTTTTGCTAAGTATGGGTCACTGATTGATCGCGTCGCCGAGGAGTACATATGTTTTGCTAAGTATGGGTCACAGATTGATCGCGTCGTTGAGGAGTACATATGTTTTGTTAAGTATGGGTCCCTAATTGATCGTGCCGCCGAGGAGTAAATATGTTTTGCTAAGTATGGGTCACTGATTGATCGCGTCGTCGAGGAGTACATATGTTTTGTTAAGTGTGGGTCACTGATTGATCGCGCCGCCGAGGAGTAAATATGTTTTGCTAAGTATGGGTCACTGATGATCGCGCCGCCAAGAAGTACATATGTTTTGTTAAGTATGGGTCAATGATTGATCGCGTCGTCGAGGAGTACATATGTTTTCTTAAGTATGGGTCACCGATTGATCGCGCCGCCGAGGAGTAAATATGTTTTGCTAAGTATGGGTCACTGACGATCGCGCCGCCAAGGAGTACATATGTTTTGTTAAGTATGGGTCACTGATTGATCGCGTCGTCGAGGAGTACATATGTTTTCTTAAGTATGGGTCACTGTTTGATCGCGCCGCCGAGGAGTACATATGTTTTGTTAAGTATGGGTCTCTGATTGATCCCGTCGTCGAGGAGTACATATGTTTTGTTAAGTATGGGTCACTGATTGATCGCGTCGTCGAGGAATACATATGTTTTGTTAAGTATGGGTAACTGATTGATCGCGCCGCCGAGGAGTACATATGTTTTGTTAAGTACGAGTCACTGATGTATCGCGACGCCGAGAAGTACATATGTTTTGTTAGGTATGAGTCACTGATTGACCGCGTCGTCGAGGAGTACATATGTTTTGTTAACTATGGGTCACTGATTGATCGCGTCGTCGAGGAGTATATATGTTTTGTTAAGTATGGGTCACTGATTGATCGCGTCGTCGAGGAGTACATATGTTTCGTTAAGTATGGGTTACTGATTGATTGTGCCGCCGAGGGGTAAATATGTTTTGCTAAGTATGGGTCACTGATTGATCGCGTCGTCGAGGAGTACATAAGTTTTGTTAAGTATGAGTCACTAATGGATTGCGCCGAAGAGGAGTACATATGTTTTGTTAAGTATGAGTCACTGATTCGTCGTGCCACCGAGGAGTACACATGTTGTGTTATGTTTGGGTCACTGATGGATTGTGCTGCCGAGGAGTACACTTGTTTTGTTAAGTATGAGTCACTTATTGATCGCGCCATCGAGGAGTACATATGTTTTGTTAAGTATGGGTCAGTGATGGATCGCGCCGTCGAGGAGTAGATATGTTTTGTTAAGTATAGGTCACTGATCGATCGCGCCGCTAAAGAGTACACATGTTTTATTAAGTATGGATCACTGATTCATCGCGCCACCGAAGAGTACATATGTCTCATCAAGTATGGGTCACTGATTGATCGCGTCGTCGAGGAGTACATATGTTTTGCTAAGTATGGGTCACTGACTGATTGCGCCGCCGAGGAGTACATATGTTTTGCTCAGTATGGGTCACTGATTGATCGCGTCGCCGAGGAGTACATATGTTTTGCTAAGTATGGGTCACAGATTGTTCGCGTCGTTGAGGAGTATATATGTTTTGTTAAGTATGGGTCCCTAATTGATCGTGCCGTTGAGGAGTAAATATGTTTTGCTAAGTATGGGTCACTGATTGATCGCGTCGTCGAGGAGTACATATGTTTTGTTAAGTATGGGTCACTGATTGATCGCGCCGCCGAGGAGTAAATATGTTTTGCTAAGTATGGGTCACTGATGATCGCGCCGCCAAGAAGTACATATGTTTTGTTAAGTATGGGTCAATGATTGATCGCGTCGTGGAAAAGTACATATGTTTTCTTAAGTATGGGTCACCGATTGATCGCGCCGCCGAGGAGTAAATATGTTTTGCTAAGTATGGGTCACTGACGATCGCGCCGCCAAGGAGTACATATGTTTTGTTAAGTATGGGTCACTGATTGATTGCGTCGTCGAGGAGTACATATGTTTTCTTAAGTATGGGACACTGATTGATCGCGCCGCCGAGGAGTACTTATGTTTTGTTAAGTATGGGTCTCTGATTGAACCCGTCGTCGAGGAGTACATATGTTTTGTCAAGTACGAGTCACTGATGTATCGCGCCGACGAGGAGTACATATGTTTTGTTAAGTATGAGTCACTAATGGATTGCGCCGAAGAGGAGTACATATGTTTTGTTAAGTATGAGTCACTGATGGATCGCGCCGCCGAGGAGTACAAATGTTTTGTTAAGTACGAGTTACTGATTTATCGCGCCGACGAGGAGTACATATGTTTTGTTAAGTATGAATCACTAATGGATTGCGCCGAAGGGAGTACATATGTTTTGTTAAGTATGGGTCAGTGATGGATCGCGCCGTCGAGGAGTAGATATGTTTTGTTAAGTATGGGTCACTGATCGGTCGCGCAGCTAAAGAGTACACATGTTTTGTTAAGTATGGGTCACTGATTCATCGTGCCACCGAGGAGTACACATGTTTTGTTAAGTATGAGTCACTAATGGATTGCGCCGAAGAGGAGTACATATGTTTTGTTAAGTATGAGTCACTGATGGATCGCGCCGCCGAGGAGTACAAATGTTTTGTTAAGTACGAGTTACTGATTTATCGCGCCGACGAGGAGTACATATGTTTTGTTAAGTATGAGTCACTAATGGATTGCGCCGAAGAGGAGTACATATGTTTTGTTAAGTTTGAGTCACTGATGGATCGCGCCGCCGAGGAGTACAAATGTTTTGTTAAGTACGAGTTACTGATTTATCACGCCGACGAGGAGTACATATGTTTTGTTAAGTATGAATCACTAATGGATTGCGCCGAAGGGAGTACATATGTTTTGTTAAGTATGGGTCAGTGATGGATCGCGCCGTCGAGGAGTAGATATGTTTTGTTAAGTATGGGTCACTGATCGGTCGCGCAGCTAAAGAGTACACATGTTTTGTTAAGTATGGGTCACTGATGGATCGCGCTGCCGAGGAGTACACTTGTTTTGTTAAGTATGAGTCACTAATGGATTGCGCCGAAGAGGAGTACATATGTTTTGTTAAGTATGAGTCACTAATGGATTGCGCCGAAGAGGAGTACATATGTTTTGTTAAGTATGAGTCACTGATGGATCGCGCCGCCGAGGAGTACAAATGTTTTGTTAAGTACGAGTTACTGATTTATCGCGCCGACGAGGAGTACATATGTTTTGTTAAGTATGAATCACTAATGGATTGCGCCGAAGGGAGTACATATGTTTTGTTAAGTATGGGTCAGTGATGGATCGCGCCGTCGAGGAGTAGATATGTTTTGTTAAGTATGGGTCACTGATCGGTCGCGCAGCTAAAGAGTACACATGTTTTGTTAAGTATGGGTCACTGATGGATCGCGCTGCCGAGGAGTACACTTGTTTTGTTAAGTATGAGTCACTGATTGATCGCGCCATCGAGGAGTACATATGTTTTGTTAAGTAAGGGTCAGTGATGGATCGTGCCACCGAGGAGTAGATATGTTTTGTTAAGTATAGGTCACTGATCGATCGCGCCGCTAAAGAGTACACATGTTTTGTTAAGTATGGGTCACTGATTCATCGCGCCACCGAAGAGTACATATGTCTCATCAAGTATGGGTCAATGATGTATCGCGTCGTCGAGGAGTACATATGTTTTGCTAAGTATGGGTCACTGACTGATTGCGCCGCCGAGGAGTACATATGTTTTGCTAAGTATGGGTCACTGATTGATCGCGTCGCCGAGGAGTACATATGTTTTGCTAAGTATGGGTCACAGATTGATCGCGTTGTTGAGGAGTACATATGTTTTGTTAAGTATGGGTCCCTAATTGATCGTGCCGCCGAGGAGTAAATATGTTTTGCTAAGTATGGGTCACTGATTGATCGCGTCGTCGAGGAGTACATATGTTTTGTTAAGTATGGGTCACTGATTGATCGCGCCGCCGAGGAGTAAATATGTTTTGCTAAGTATGGGTCACTGATGATCGCGCCGCCAAGAAGTACATATGTTTTGTTAAGTATGGGTCACTGATTGATCGCGTCGTCGAGGAGTACATATGTTTTCCTAAGTATGGGTCACCGATTGATCGCGCCGCCGAGGAGTAATTATGTTTTGTTAAGTATGGGTCACTGATTGATCGCGCCGCCGAGGAGTAAATATGTTTTGCTAAGTATGGGTCACTGATGATCGCGCCGCCAAGAAGTACATATGTTTTGTTAAGTATGGGTCACTGATTGATCGCGTCGTCGAGGAGTACATATTTTTTCTTAAGTATGGGTCACCGATTGATGGCGCCGCCAAGGAGTACATATGTTTTGTTAAGTATGGGTCACTGATTGATCGCGTCGTCGAGGAGTACATATGTTTTCTTAAGTATGGGTCACTGATTGATCGCGCCGCCTAGGAGTACATATGTTTTGTTAAGTATGGGTCTCTGATTGATCCCGTCGTCGAGGAGTACATATGTTTTGTTAAGTATGGGTCACAGATTGATCGCGCCGCCGAGGAGTACATATGTTTTGTTAAGTACGAGTCACTGATGAATCGTGACGCCGAGAAGTACATATGTTTTGTTAGGTATGAGTCACTGATTGACCGCGTCGTCGAGGAGTACATATGTTTTGTTAACTATGGGTCACTGATTGATCGCGTCGTCGAGGAGTACATATGTTTTGTTAAGTATGGGTCACTGATTGATCGCGTCGTCGAGGAGTACATATGTTTCGTTAAGTATGGGTTACTGATTGATCGCGTCGTCGAGGAGTACATATGTTTTGTTAAGTATGGGTCACTGATTGATCGCGTCGTTGAGGAGTGCATATGTTTTGTTAAGTAGGGGTCCATGATTGATTGTGCCGCCGAGGGGTAAATATGTTTTGCTAAGTATGGGTCACTGATTGATCGCGTCATCGAGGAGTACATATGTTTTGTTAAGTATGGCTCACTGATTGATCGCGTCGTCGAGGAGTACATATGTTTTGTTAAGTATGGGTCACTGATTGATCGCGCCGCCGAGGAGTAAATATGTTTTGTTAAGTATGGATCCCTGATGGATCGCACCGCCGAGGAGTAAATATGTTTTGTTAAGTATGAGTCACTGATAGATTGCGTCGCCGAGGAGTACATATGTTTTGTTA
Organism: Styela plicata; assembly: GCA_963675895.2. Classification (NCBI taxonomy): domain Eukaryota; kingdom Metazoa; phylum Chordata; class Ascidiacea; order Stolidobranchia; family Styelidae; genus Styela; species Styela plicata. The sequence continues at coordinate 15,801,884 of OZ023150.1, read as the reverse complement.
AGTATGAGTCACTGATAGATCGCGCCGCCGAGGAGTACATATGATTTGTTAAGTATGAGTCACTGTGTGATCGCGCCGCCGAGGAGTACATATGTTTTGTTAAGTATGAGTCACTGATGGATCGTGCCGACGAGGAGTACATATGTTTTGTTAAGTATGAGTCACTGATGGATCGCGCCGACGAGGAGTACATATGTTTCGTTAGGTATGAGTCACTGATGGATCGCGCCGACGAGGTGTACATATGTTTCGTTAGGTATGAGTCACTGATGGATCGTGCCGACGAGTAGTACATATGTTTGGTTAAGTATGGTTCACTGATGGATCGCGCTGGAGAGGTGTACACACGTTTGGTTAAGTATGACTCTCTGACAGATCGCGCCTTCGTGGTGCGGTCCATCTGTGGCTTATACTTGAAAAAACATGTGTATTCAGAAAATGCTTCTTTCACTGCTTAAAGCTAATCATTCTTTTTCACGTGTATATAAGAGAAAAAGTAATATTCGAAATGGTTCAAAATTCAAACCCTGAAAAATAATATGTCATATAAATCAAACAAAAAGTTGCCAAAACTTCGTCGTATTTCGTTGTCTAAATATGTAAACTGTGATCATTTTTTTTCAGGGCCTCCTCCCCAGACCACTGTAGAAGAATCCTTTATCTCACATATCACAAATGCCACGGCTGATGACGTCACACCCTCCCAACCAACCGGAAATACCGATGACGTAACCGTCTTTGAAGATACTTTGACTAATGAAGGTAATTGTTTAAAAAATATCTTTAAAATGTTGAAACCGCATTTAAAATTTAAATGAACTGACTCGGTAAAGTGCAGTGAGTGGTGTCTGCCCAGTACGATGGTAAATTTACCTAACACATTATTGCTGTCTTTTAGTTTCCTTTAACAAAACGCAGGAAATACGTAGAGAATATTCTAAAATTCGTTCTTACAGGGTTTCAGGTTTAAACCGACATATTTTCGCGCAGCGGTAAATGAGACTAAAAGGAGTAGAATTGTTTTGTTAAGTATGAATCACTGATGGATCGCGCCGCCGAGAAGTACATATGTTTTGTTAAGTATGGGTCACTGATGGATCGCGCTGACGAGGAGAACATATGTTTTGTTAAGTATGGGTCACTGATGGATCGCGCTTACGAGGAGTACATATGTTTTGTTAAGTATGGGTCACTGATGGATCACGCTGACGAGGAGAACATATGTTTTGTTAAGTATGGGTCACTGATGGATCGCGCTTACGAGGAGTACATATGTTTTGTTAATTATGGGTCACTGATGGATCGCGCTTACGAGGAGTACATATGTTTTGTTAAGTATGGGTCACTGATAGATCACGCTGACGAGGAGAACATATGTTTTGTTAAGTATGAGTCACTGATTGATCGCGCCGCCGAGGAGTACATATGTTTTGTTAAGTATGAGTCACTGATTTATCGCGCCGCCGAGGAGTACTTATGTTTTGTTAAGTATGGGTCTCTGATTGAACCCGTCGTCGAGGAGTACATATGTTTTGTTAAGTATGGGTCACTGATTGATCGCGTCGTCGAGGAGTACATATGTTTTGTTAAGTATGGGTCACTGATTGATCGCGCCGCCGAGGAGTACATATGTTTTGTTAAGTACGAGTCACTGATGTATCGCGACGCCGAGAAGTACATATGTTTTGTTAAGTATGGGTCACTGATTGATCGCGTCGTCGAGGAGTACATATGTTTTGTTAAGTATGAATCACTGATTTATCGCGCCGCCGAGGAGTGCAAATGTTTTGTTAAGTATGGGTCACTGATTGATTGCGCCGCCGAGGAGTAGATATGTTTTGTTAAGTATAGGTCACTGATCGATCGCGCCGCTAAAGAGTACACATGTTGTGTTAAGAATGGGTCACTGATTCATCGCGCCATCGAAGAGTACATATGTCTCATCAAGTATGGGTCACTGATTGATCGCGTCGTCGAGGAGTACATATGTTTTGCTAAGTATGGGTCACTGACTGATTGCGCCGCCGAGGAGTACATATGTTTTGCTAAGTATGGGTCACTGATTGATCGCGTCGCCGAGGAGTACATATGTTTTGCTAAGTATGGGTCACAGATTGATCGCGTCGTTGAGGAGTACATATGTTTTGTTAAGTATGGGTCCCTAATTGATCGTGCCGCCGAGGAGTAAATATGTTTTGCTAAGTATGGGTCACTGATTGATCGCGTCGTCGAGGAGTACATATGTTTTGTTAAGTATGAGTCACTGATTTATCGCGCCGCCGAGGAGTACTTATGTTTTGTTAAGTATGGGTCTCTGATTGAACCCGTCGTCGAGGAGTATATATGTTTTGTTAAGTATGGGTCACTGATTGATCGCGTCATCGAGGAGTACATATGTTTCGTTAAGTATGGGTTACTGATTGATTGTGCCGCCGAGGGGTAAATATGTTTTGCTAAGTATGGGTCACTGATTGATCGCGTCGTCGAGGAGTACATAAGTTTTGTTAAGTATGAGTCACTAATGGATTGCGCCGAAGAGGAGTACATATGTTTTGTTAAGTATGAGTCACTGATTCGTCGTGCCACCGAGGAGTACACATGTTGTGTTATGTTTGGGTCACTGATGGATTGCGCTGCCGAGGAGTACACTTGTTTTGTTAAGTATGAGTCACTTATTGATCGCGCCATCGAGGAGTACATATGTTTTGTTAAGTATGGGTCAGTGATGGATCGCGCCGTCGAGGAGTAGATATGTTTTGTTAAGTATAGGTCACTGATCGATCGCGCCGATAAAGAGTACACATGTTTTATTAAGTATGGATCACTGATTCATCGCGCCACCGAAGAGTACATATGTCTCATCAAGTATGGGTCACTGATTGATCGCGTCGTCGAGGAGTACATATGTTTTGCTAAGTATGGGTCACTGACTGATTGCGCCGCCGAGGAGTACATATGTTTTGCTCAGTATGGGTCACTGATTGATCGCGTCGCCGAGGAGTACATATGTTTTGCTAAGTATGGGTCACAGATTGATCGCGTCGTTGAGGAGTATATATGTTTTGTTAAGTATGGGTCCCTAATTGATCGTGCCGCCGAGGAGTAAATATGTTTTGCTAAGTATGGGTCACTGATTGATCGCGTCGTCGAGGAGTACATATGTTTTGTTAAGTATGGGTCACTGATTGATCGCGCCGCCGAGGAGTAAAATATGTTTTGCTAAGTATGGGTCACTGATGATCGCGCCGCCAAGAAGTACATATGTTTTGTTAAGTATGGGTCAATGATTGATCGCGTCGTCGAGGAGTACATATGTTTTCTTAAGTATGGGTCACCGATTGATCGCGCCGCCGAGGAGTAAATATGTTTTGCTAAGTATGGGTCACTGACGATCGCGCCGCCAAGGAGTACATATGTTTTGTTAAGTATGGGTCACTGATTGATTGCGTCGTCGAGGAGTACATATGTTTTCTTAAGTATGGGACACTGATTGATCGCGCCGCCGAGGAGTACTTATGTTTTGTTAAGTATGGGTCTCTGATTGAACCCGTCGTCGAGGCGTACATATGTTTTGTCAAGTACGAGTCACTGATGTATCGCGCCGACGAGGAGTACATATGTTTTGTTAAGTATGAGTCACTAATGGATTGCGCCGAAGAGGAGTACATATGTTTTGTTAAGTATGAATCACTAATGGATTGCGCCGAAGGGAGTACATATGTTTTGTTAAGTATGGGTCAGTGATGGATCGCGCCGTCGAGGAGTAGATATGTTTTGTTAAGTATGGGTCACTGATCGGTCGCGCAGCTAAAGAGTACACATGTTTTGTTAAGTATGGGTCACTGATTCATCGTGCCACCGAGGAGTACACATGTTTTGTTAAGTATGAGTCACTAATGGATTGCGCCGAAGAGGAGTACATATGTTTTGTTAAGTATGAGTCACTGATGGATCGCGCCGCCGAGGAGTACAAATGTTTTGTTAAGTACGAGTTACTGATTTATCGCGCCGACGAGGAGTACATATGTTTTGTTAAGTATGAGTCACTAATGGATTGCGCCGAAGAGGAGTACATATGTTTTGTTAAGTATGAATCACTAATGGATTGCGCCGAAGGGAGTACATATGTTTTGTTAAGTATGGGTCAGTGATGGATCGCGCCGTCGAGGGAGTAGATATGTTTTGTTAAGTATGGGTCACTGATCGGTCGCGCAGCTAAAGAGTACACATGTTTTGTTAAGTATGGGTCACTGATGGATCGCGCTGCCGAGGAGTACACTTGTTTTGTTAAGTATGAGTCACTAAATGGATTGCGCCGAAGAGGAGTACATATGTTTTGTTAAGTATGAGTCACTAATGGATTGCGCCGAAGAGGAGTACATATGTTTTGTTAAGTATGAGTCACTGATGGATCGCGCCGCCGAGGAGTACAAATGTTTTGTTAAGTACGAAGTTACTGATTTATCGCGCGACGAGGAGTACATATGTTTTGTTAAGTATGAATCACTAATGGATTGCGCCGAAGGGAGTACATATGTTTTGTTAAGTATGGGTCAGTGATGGATCGCGCCGTCGAGGAGTAGATATGTTTTGTTTAGTATGGGTCACTGATCGGTCGCGCAGCTAAAGAGTACACATGTTTTTGTTAAGTATGGGTCACTGATGGATCGCGCTGCCGAGGAGTACACTTGTTTTGTTAAGTATGAGTCACTGATTGATCGCGCCATCGAGGAGTACATATGTTTTGTTAAGTAAGGGTCAGTGATGGATCGTGCCACCGAGGAGTAGATATGTTTTGTTAAGTATAGGTCACTGATCGATCGCGCCCACTAAAGAGTACACCATGTTTTGTTAAGTATGGGTCACTGATTCATCGCGCCAACGAAGAGTACATATGTCTCATCAAGTATGGGTCAATGATGTATCGCGTCGTCGAGGAGTACATATGTTTTGCTAAGTATGGGTCACTGACTGATTGCGCCGCCGAGGAGTACATATGTTTTGCTAAGTATGGGTCACTGATTGATCGCGTCGCCGAGGAGTACATATGTTTTGCTAAGTATGGGTCACAGATTGATCGCGTTGTTGAGGAGTACATATGTTTTGTTAAGTATGGGTCCCTAATTGATCGTGCCGCCGAGGAGTAAATATGTTTTGCTAAGTATGGGTCACTGATTGATCGCGTCGTCGAGGAGTACATATGTTTTGTTAAGTATGGGTCACTGATTGATCGCGCCGCCGAAGAGTAAATATGTTTTGCTAAGTATGGGTCACTGATGATCGCGCCGCCAAGAAGTACATATGTTTGTTTAAGTATGGGTCACTGATTGATCGCGTCGTCGAGGAGTACATATGTTTTCCTAAGTATGGGTCACTGATTGATCGCGCCGCCGAGGAGTAAATATGTTTTTGTTAAGTATGGGGGTCACTGATTGATCGCGCCGCCGAGGAGTAAATATGTTTTGCTAAGTATGGGTCACTGATGATCGCGCCGCCAAGAAGTACATATGTTTTGTTAAGTATGGGTCACTGATTGATCGCGTCGTCGAGGAGTACATATTTTTTCTTAAGTATGGGTCACCGATTTGATCGCGCCGCCAAGGAGTACATATGTTTTTGTTAAGTATGGGTCACTGATTGATCGCGTCGTCGAGGAGTACATATGTTTTCTTAAGTATGGGTCACTGATTGATCGCGCCGCCTAGGAGTACATATGTTTTGTTAAGTATGGTTCTCTGATTGATCCCGTCGTCGAGGAGTACATATGTTTTGTTAAGTATGGGTCACTGATTGATCGCGCCGCCGAGGAGTACATATGTTTTGTTAAGTACGAGTCACTGATGAATCGTGACGCCGAGAAGTACATATGTTTTGTTAGGTATGAGTCACTGATTGACCGCGTCGTCGAGGAGTACATATGTTTTGTTAACTATGGGTCCACTGATTGATCGCGTCGTCGAGGAGTACATATGTTTTTGTTAAGTATGGGTCACTGATTGATCGCGTCGTCGAGGAGTACATATGTTTCGTTAAGTATGGGTTACTGATTGATCGCGTCGTCGAGGAGTACATATGTTTTGTTAAGTATGGGTCACTGATTGATCGCGTCGTTGAGGAGTGCATATGTTTTGTTAAGTAGGGGGTCCATGATTGATTGTGCCCGCCGAGGGGAAAAATATGTTTTGCTAAGTATGGGTCACTGATTGATCGCGTCATCGAGGAGTACATATGTTTTGTTAAGTATGGCTCACTGATTGATCGCGTCGTCGAGGAGTACATATGTTTTGTTAAGTATGGGTCACTGATTGATCGTGCCGCCGAGGAGTAAATATGTTTTGTTAAGTATGGATCCCTGATGGATCGCACCGCCGAGGAGTAAATATGTTTTGTTAAGTATGAGTCACTGATAGATTGCGTCGCCGAGGAGTACATATGTTTTGTTAAGTATGAGTCACTGATAGATCGCGCCGCCGAGGAGTACATATGTTTTGTTAAGTATGAGTCACTGTGTGATCGCGCCGCCGAGGAGTACATATGTTTTGTTAAGTATGAGTCACTGACGGATCGTGCCGACGAGGAGTACATATGTTTTGTTAAGTATGAGTCACTGATGGATCGCGCCGACGAGGAGTACATATGTTTCGTTAGGTATGAGTCACTGATGGATCGCGCCGACGAGGTGTACATATGTTTCGTTAGGTATGAGTCACTGATGGATCGTGCCGACGAGTAGTACATATGTTTGGTTAAGTATGGTTCACTGATGGATCGCGCTGGAGAGGTGTACACACGTTTGGGTAAGTATGACTCTCTGACAGATCGCGCCTTCGTGGTGCGGTCCATCTGTGGCTTATACTTGAAAAAACATGTGTATTCAGAAAATGCTTCTTTCACTGCTTAAAGCTAATCATTCTTTTTCACGTGTATATAGAGAAAAAGTAATATTCGAAATGGTTCAAAATTCAAACCCTGAAAAATAATATGTCATATAATCAAACAAAAAGTTGCCAAAACTTCGTCGTATTTCGTTGTCTAAATATGTAAACTGTGATCATTTTTTTTCAGGGCCTCCTCCCCAGACCACTGTAGAAGAATCCTTTATCTCACATATCACAAATGCCACGGCTGATGACGTCACACCCTCCCAACCAACCGGAAATACCGATGACGTAACCGTTTTTGAAGATACTTTGACTAATGAAGGTAATTGTTTAAAAAATATCTTTAAAATGTTGAAACCGCATTTAAAATTTAAATGAACTGACTCGGTAAAGTGCAGTGAGTGGTGTCTGCCCAGTACGATGGTAAATTTACCTAACACATTATTGCTGTCTTTTAGTTTCCTTTAACAAAACGCAGGAAATACGTAGAGAATATTCTAAAATTCGTTCTTACAGGGTTTCAGGTTTAAACCGACATATTTTCGCGCAGCGGTAAATGAGACTAAAAGGAGTAGAATTGTTTTGTTAAGTATGAATCACTGATGGATCGCGCCGCCGAGAAGTACATATGTTTTGTTAAGTATGGGTCACTGATGGATCGCGCTGACGAGGAGAACATATGTTTTGTTAAGTATGGGTAACTGATGGATCGCGCTTACGAGGAGTACATATGTTTTGTTAAGTATGGGTCACTGATGGATCACGCTGACGAGGAGAACATATGTTTTGTTAAGTATGGGTCACTGATGGATCGCGCTTACGAGGAGTACATATGTTTTGTTAATTTATGGGTCACTGATGGATCGCGCTTTACGAGGAGTACATATGTTTTGTTAAGTATGGGTCACTGATGGATCACGCTGACGAGGAGAACATATGTTTTGTTAAGTATGAGTCACTGATTGATCGCGCCGCCGAGGAGTACATATGTTTTGTTAAGTATGAGTCACTGATTTATCGCGCCGCCGAGGAGTACTTATGTTTTTTGTTAAGTATGGGTCTCTGATTGAACCCGTCGTCGAGGAGTACATATGTTTTGTTAAGTATGGGTCACTGATTGATCGCGTCGTCGAGGAGTACATATGTTTTGTTAAGTATGGGTCACTGATTGATCGCGCCGCCGAGGAGTACATATGTTTTGTTAAGTACGAGTCACTGATGTATCGCGACGCCGAGAAGTACATATGTTTTGTTAAGTATGGGTCACTGATTGATCGCGTCGTCAAGGAGTACATATGTTTTGTTAAGTATGAATCACTGATTTATCGCGCCGCCGAGGAGTGCAAATGTTTTGTTAAGTATGGGTCACTGATTGACTGCGCCGCCGAGGAGTAGATATGTTTTGTTAAGTATAGGTCACTGATCGATCGCGCCGCTAAAGAGTACACATGTTGTGTTAAGAATGGGTCACTGATTCATCGCGCCATCGAAGAGTACATATGTCTCATCAAGTATGGGTCACTGATTGATCGCGTCGTCGAGGAGTACATATGTTTTGCTAAGTATGGGTCACTGACTTGATTGCGCCGCCGAGGAGTACATATGTTTTGCTGAAGTATGGGTCACTGATTGATCGCGTCGTCACCGAGGAGTACATATGTTTTGTTAAGTATGGGTCACAGATTGATCGCGTCGTTGAGGAGTACATATGTTTTGTTAAGTATGGGTCCCTGATTGATCGTGCCGCGAGGAGTAATATATGTTTTGCTAAGTATGGGTCACTGATTGATCGCGCCGTCGAGGAGTACATATGTTTTGTTAAGTATGGGTCACTGATTGCTCGCGCCGCCGTACATATGTTTTGTTAAGTATGGTGAATGATCGCGTCGTAGGAGTACATATGTTTTGCTAAGTATGGGTCACTGATGATCGCGCCGCCAAGAAGTACATATGTTTTGTTAAGTATGGGTCACTGAATTGATCGCGTCGTCGAGGAGTACATATGTTTTCTTAAGTATGGGTCACTGATTGATCGCGCCGCCAAGAAGTAAATAGTTTTTGTTAAATATGGTTTTGATTAAGTATGGGTCACTTAAGTATGGGTGATTGATCGCGCGCCGCCAAGGAGTACATATGGAGTTAAATGGGTACTGATTGATGTCTCGAGGAGTACATAGTTTTCTTAAGTATGGGTCACTGATTGATCGCGCCGCCAAGAAGTACATATGTTTTGTTAAGTATGGGTCACTGATTGATCGCGTCGTTTCGAGAAGCACATATCGCGCCGCGGAGGAGTACATATGTTTTCTTACGAAGTATGGGACGCCACATATGTTTTGATTGATCGCGCGCGTCCAAGGAGTACATATGTTTTGTTAAGTATGGGTCACTGATTGATCGCGTCGTCGAGGAGTACATAATGTTTCTGATTAAGTGTGGGTTATGATTGATGGGCTGATTCGTCGAGGAGTACATATGTTTTGTTAAGTATGGGTCACTGATGAATCGCGCCGCCGACGAGTACATATGTTTTGTTAAGTATGGGTCACTGTGTGATCGTGCCGACAAGGAGTACATATGTTTTGTCAAGTATGGGTCACTGATTGATCACGTCGTCGAGGAGTACATATGTTTTGTTAAGTATGAATCACTGATTTATCGCGCCGCCGAGGAGTACAAATGTTTTGTTAAGTATGGGTCACTGATTGATCGCGCCGCCGAGGAGTACATATGTTTTGTTAAGTATGGGTCACTGATTGATCGCGCCGCTGAGGAGTACAAATGTTTTGTTAAGTATGAGTCACTGATGGATCGCGCTGACGAGGAGTACATATGTCTTATTAATTATGGGTCACTCATTAATCGCGCCGCCGAGAAGTACGTATGTTTTGTTAAGTATGGGTCACTGATGGATCGCGCTGACGAGGAGAACATATGTTTTTTTAAGTATGAGTCACTGAAGGATCGCGCTGACGAGGAGTACATATGTTTTGTTAAGTATGGGTCACTGATGGATCGCGCTTACGAGGAGTACATATGTTTTGTTAAGTATGGGTCACTGATGGATCTCGCCGCCGAGGAGGACATATGTTTTATTAAGTATGGGTCACTCATGGATCGCGCCGCCGAGGAGTACAAATGTTTTGTTAAGAGTGAGTCACTGATGGATCGCGCCGCCGAGGAGTACATATGTTTTGTTAAGTATGAGTCACTGATTGATCGCGCCGCCGAGGAGTACATATGTTTTGTTAAGTATGGGTCACTGATGGATCGCGCTTACGAGGAGTACATATGTTTTGTTAAGTATGGGTCACTGATGGATCGCGCTTACGAGGAGTACATATGTTTTGTTAATTATGGGTCACTGATGGATCGCGCTTACGAGGAGTACATATGTTTTGTTAAGTATGGGTCACTGATGGATCACGCTGACGAGGAGAACATATGTTTTGTTAAGTATGAGTCACTGATTGATCGCGCCGCCGAGGAGTACATATGTTTTGTTAAGTATGAGTCACTGATTTATCGCGCCGCCGAGGAGTACTTATGTTTTGTTAAGTATGGGTCTCTGATTGAACCCGTCGTCGAGGAGTACATATGTTTTGTTAAGTATGGGTCACTGATTGATCGCGTCGTCGAGGAGTACATATGTTTTGTTAAGTATGGGTCACTGATTGATCGCGCCGCCGAGGAGTACATATGTTTTGTTAAGTACGAGTCACTGATGTATCGCGACGCCGAGAAGTACATATGTTTTGTTAAGTATGGGTCACTGATTGATCGCGTCGTCGAGGAGTACATATGTTTTGTTAAGTATGAATCACTGATTTATCGCGCCGCCGAGGAGTGCAAATGTTTTGTTAAGTATGGGTCACTGATTGATTGCGCCGCCGAGGAGTAGATATGTTTTGTTAAGTATAGGTCACTGATCGATCGCGCCGCTAAAGAGTACACATGTTGTGTTAAGAATGGGTCACTGATTCATCGCGCCATCGAAGAGTACATATGTCTCATCAAGTATGGGTCACTGATTGATCGCGTCGTCGAGGAGTACATATGTTTTGCTAAGTATGGGTCACTGACTGATTGCGCCGCCGAGGAGTACATATGTTTTGCTAAGTATGGGTCACTGATTGATCGCGTCGCCGAGGAGTACATATGTTTTGCTAAGTATGGGTCACAGATTGATCGCGTCGTTGAGGAGTACATATGTTTTGTTAAGTATGGGTCCCTAATTGATCGTGCCGCCGAGGAGTAAATATGTTTTGCTAAGTATGGGTCACTGATTGATCGCGTCGTCGAGGAGTACATATGTTTTGTTAAGTATGGGTCACTGATTGCTCGCGCCGCAGAGGAGTAAATATGTTTTGCTAAGTATGGGTCACTGATGATCGCGCCGCCAAGAAGTACATATGTTTTGTTAAGTATGGGTCACTGAATGATCGCGTCGTCGAGGAGTACATATGTTTTCTTAAGTATGGGTCACCGATTGATCGCGCCGCCGAGGAGTAAATATGTTTTGTTAAGTATGGGTCACTGATTGATCGCGCCGACCGAGGAGTAAATATGTTTTGCTAAGTATGGGTCACTGATGATCGCGCCGCCAAGAAGTACATATGTTTTGTTAAGTATGGGTCACTGATTGATCGCGTCGTCGAGAAGCACATATGTTTTCTTAAGTATGGGTCACCGATTGATCGCGCCGCCAAGGAGTACATATGTTTTGTTAAGTATGGGTCACTGATTGATCGCGTCGTCGAGGAGTACATATGTTTTCTTAAGTATGGGTCACTGATTGATCGCGCCGCCTAGGAGTACATATGTTTTGTTAAGTATGGGTCTCTGATTGATCCCGTCGTCGAGGAGTACATATGTTTCGTTAAGTATGGGTCACTGATTGATCGCGCCGCGGAGGAGTACATATGTTTTGTTAAGTACGAGTCACTGATGTATCGCGACGCCGAGAAGTACATATGTTTTGTTAGGTATGGGTCACTGATTGACCGCGTCGTCGAGGAGTACATATGTTTTGTTAACTATGGGTCACTGAATGATGTCGTCGCATATGTTTCGTTAAGTATGGTACATATGTTTATGTTTCGTTAAGTATGGGTCACTGATTGATCGCGTCGTCGAGGAGTACATATGTTTCGTTAAGTGTGGGTTACTGATTGATCGCGTCGTCGAGGAGTACATATGTTTTGTTAAGTATGGGTCACTGATGGATCGCGCTTACGAGGAGTACATATGTTTTGTTAAGTATGGGTCACTGATGGATCGCGCTTACGAGGAGTACATATGTTTTGTTAAGTATGGGTCACTGATGGATCGCGCTTACGAGGAGTACATATGTTTTGTTAAGTATGTGTCACTGATTGATCGCGCCGCCGAGGAGTACATATGTTTTGTTAAGTATGGGTCACTGATTGATCGCGCCGCCGAGGAGTACATATGTTTTGTTAAGTATGAGGTCACTGATTTATCGCGCCGCCGAGGGAGTACTTATGTTTTGTTAAGTACATATGTTTTTTTAAGTATGGGTCACTGATTGATCGCGTCGTCGAGGAGTACATATGTTTTGTTAAGTATGATCGGTCACTGATTGATCGCGTCGTCTCGAGGAGTTACATATGTTTTGTTAAGTATGGGTCACTGATTGATCGCGCCGCCGAGGAGTACAAATGTTTTGTTAAGTACGAGTCACTGATGTATCGCGCCGCCGAGGAGTACATATGTTTTGTTAAGTATGGGTCACTGATTGATCGCGCCGTCGAGGAGGAGTACATATGTTTTGTTAAGTATGAAGTCACTGATTTATCGCGCCGCCGAGGAGTGCACAAATGTTTTGTTAAGTATGGGTCACTGATTGATTGCGCCGCCGAGGAGTAGATATGTTTTTTGTTAAGTATAGGTCACTGATCGATCGCGCCGCCGAAGAGTACACATGTTTTGTTAAGTATGGGTCACTGATTCATCGCGCCATCGAAGAGTACATATGTGTTTCATCAAGTATGGGTCACTGATTGATCGCGTCGTCGAGGAGTACATATGTTTTGCTAAGTATGGGTCACTGACTGATTGCGCCGCCGAGGAGTACATATGTTTTGCTAAGTATGGGTCACTGATTGATCGCGTCGCCGAGGAGTACATATGTTTTGCTAAGTATGGGTCACAGATTGATCGCGTCGTTGAGGAGTACATATGTTTTGTTAAGTATGGGTCACTAATTGATCGTGCCGCCGCCGAGGAGTAAATATGTTTTGCTAAGTATGGGTCACTGATTGATCGCGTCGTCGAGGAGTACATATGTTTTGTTAAGTATGGGTCACTGATTGATCGCGCCGCAGAGAAGTACATATGTTTTGTTAAGTATGGGTCACTGATGATCGCGCCGCCAAGAAGTACATATGTTTTGTTAAGTATGGGTCACTGAATGATCGCGTCGTCGAGGAGTACATATGTTTTCTTAAGTATGGGTCACCGATTGATCGCGCCGCCGAGGAGTAAATATGTTTTGTTAAGTATGGGTCACTGATTGATCGCGCCCGCCGAGGAGTAAATATGTTTTGCTAAGTATGGGTCACTGATGATCGCGCCGCCAAGAAGTACATATGTTTTGTTAAGTATGGGTCACTGATTGATCGCGTCGTCGAGAAGCACATATGTTTTTTTAAGTTAAGTATGGGTCACCGATTGATCGCGACGCCAAGGAGTACATATGTTTTGTTAAGTATGGGTCACTGATTGATCGCGTCGTCGAGGAGTACATATGTTTTGTTAAGTATGGGTCACTGATTGATCGCGCCGCCTAGGAGTACATATGTTTTTGTTAAGTATGGGTCTCTGATTGATCGCGTCGTCGAGGAGTACATATGTTTTCGTTAAGTATGGGTCACTGATTGATCGCGCCGCGGAGGAGTACATATGTTTTGTTAAGTACGAGTCACTGATGTATCGCGACGCCGAGAAGTACATATGTTTTGTTAGGTATGGGTCACTGATTGACCGCGTCGTCGAGGAGTACATATGTTTTGTTAACTATGGGTCACTGATTGATCGCGTCGTCGAGGAGTACATATGTTTTGTTAAGTATGGGTCACTGATTGATCGCGTCGTCGAGGAGTACATATGTTTCGTTAAGTGTGGGTTACTGATTGATCGCGTCGTCGAGGAGTACATATGTTTTGTTAAGTATGGGTCACTGATGGATCGCGCCGCCGACGAGTACATATGTTTTGTTAAGTATGGGTCACTGTGTGATCGTGCCGACAAGGAGTACATATGTTTTGTCAAGTATGGGTCACTGATTGATCACGTCGTCGAGGAGTACATATGTTTTGTTAAGTATGAATCACTGATTTATCGCGCCGCCGAGGAGTACAAATGTTTTGTTAAGTATGGGTCACTGATTGATCGCGCCGCCGAGGAGTACATATGTTTTGTTAAGTATGGGTCACTGATTGATCGCGCCGCTGAGGAGTACAAATGTTTTGTTAAGTATGAGTCACTGATGGATCGCGCCGACGAGGAGTACATATGTTTTATTAATTATGGGTCACTCATTGATCGCGCCGCCGAGAGAAGTACATATGTTTTTGTTAAGTATGGGTCACTGATGGATCGCGCTGACGAGGAGAACATATGTTTTTTTAAGTATGAGTCACTGAAGGATCGCGCTGACGAGGAGTACATATGTTTTGTTAAGTATGGGTCACTGATGGATCGCGTCTTACGAGGAGTACATATGTTTTGTTAAGTATGGGTCACTGATGGATCGCGCCGCCGAGGAGGACATATGTTTTGTTAAGTATGGGTCACTGATGGATCGCGCCGCCGAGGAGTAGTACAATATGTTTTGTTAAGTGTGAGTCACTGACTGATCGATCGCGCCGTCGAGGAGTACATATGTTTTGTTTAAGTATGAGTCACTGATTGATCGCGCCGTCCGAGGAGTACATATGTTTTGTTAAGTATGAGTCACTGATTTGATCGCGCCGCCGAGGAGTACATATGTTTTGTTAAGTATGGGTCACTGATTGATCGCGCCGCCGAGGAGTACATATGTTTTGTTAAGTTTGAGTGGCTGATTTATCGCGCCGCCGAGGAGTACATATGTTTTGTTAAGTATGGGTCACTGATGGATCGCGCCGCCGACGAGTACATATGTTTTGTTAAGTATGGGTCACTGTGTGATCGTGCCGACAAGGAGTACATATGTTTTGTCAAGTATGGGTCACTGATTGATCACGTCGTCGAGGAGTACATATGTTTTGTTAAGTACGAATCACTGATTTATTGCGCCGCCGAGGAGTACAAATGTTTTGTTAAGTATGGGTCACTGATTGATCGCGCCGCTGAGGAGTACATATGTTTTGTTAAGTATGGGTCACTGATTGATCGCGCCGCTCAAGAGTACAAATGTTTTGTTAAGTATGAGTCACTGATGGATCGCGCTGACGAGGAGTACATATGTTTTGTTAAGTATGAGTCACTCATGGATCGCGCCGCCGAGAAGTACATATGTTTTGTTAAGTATGGGTCACTGATGGATCGCGCTGACGAGGAGAACATATGTTTTGTTAAGTATGAGTCACTGAAGGATTGCGCTGACGAGGAGTACATATGTTTTGTTAAGTATGGGTCACTGATGGATCGCGCTTACGAGGAGTACATATGTTTTGTTAAGTATGGGTCGCTGATGGATATCGCCGCCGAGGAGTACATATGTTTTGTTAAGTATGGGTCACTCATGGATCGCGCCGCCGAGGAGTACAAATGTTTTGTTAAGTGTGAGTCACTGATGGATCGCGCCGCCGAGGAGTACATATGTTTTGTTAAGTATGAGTCACTGATTGATCGCGCCGCCGAGGAGTACATATGTTTTGTTAAGAATCGCGCCGCCGAGGACTACAAATGTTTTGTTAAGTATGGGTCACTGATTGATCGCGCCGCCGAGGAGTACATATGTTTTGTTAAGTTTGAGTGGCTGATTGATCGCGCCGCCGAGGAGTACATATGTTATGTTAAGTGTGGGTCACTGATTGATCGCGTCGTCGAGGAGTACATATGTTTTGTTAAGTAAGGGTCACTGATTGATCGCACCGCCGAGGAGTAGATATGCTTTGTCAAGTATGGGTCACTGATTTATCGCGCCGCCGAGGAGTACAAATGTTTTGTTAAGTATGGGTCACTGATTGGTCGCGCCGCCGAGGAGTACATATGTTTTGTTAAGTTTGAGTGGCTGATTGATCGCGCCGCCGAGGAGTACATATGTTTTGTTAAGTATGAATCACTGATTTATCGCGCCGCCGAGGAGTGCAAATGTTTTGTTAAGTATGGGTCACTGATTGATTGCGCCGCCGAGGAGTAGATATGTTTTGTTAAGTATAGGTCACTGATCGATCGCGCCGCTAAAGAGAACACATGTTTTGTTAAGTATGGGTCACTGATTCATCGCGCCATCGAAGAGTACATATGTCTCATCAAGTATGGGTCACTGATTGATCGCGTCGTCGAGGAGTACATATGTTTTGCTAAGTATGGGTCACTGACTGATTGCGCCGCCGAGGAGTACATATGTTTTGCTAAGTATGGGTCACTGATTGATCGCGTCGCCGAGGAGTACATATGTTTTGCTAAGTATGGGTCACAGATTGATCGCGTCGTTGAGGAGTACATATGTTTTGTTAAGTATGGGTCCCTAATTGATCGTGCCGCCGAGGAGTAAATATGTTTTGCTAAGTATGGGTCACTGATTGATCGCGTCGTCGAGGAGTACATATGTTTTGTTAAGTATGGGTCACTGATTGATCGCGCCGCCGAGGAGTAAATATATGTTTTGTTAAGTATGGGTCACTGATGATCGCGCCGCCAAGAGAAGTACATATGTTTTGTTAAGTATGGGTCACTGAATGATCGCGTCGTCGAGGAGTACATATGTTTTTTTTAAGTATGGGTCACCGATTTGATCGCGCCGCCGAGGAGTAAATATGTTTTGTTAAGTATGGGTCACTGATTGATCGCGCCCGCCGAGGAGTAAATATGTTTTGCTAAGTATGGGTCACTGATGATCGCGCCGCCCAAGAGTACATATGTTTTGTTAAGTATGGGTCACTGATTGATCGCGTGTCGTCGAGGAGTACATATGTTTTGTTAACTATGGGTCACTGATTGATCGCGTTGTCGAGGAGTACATATGTTTTGTTAAGTATGGGTCACTGATTGATCGCGCGCCGCCGAGGAGTACATATGTTTTGTTAAGTATGGGTCACTGATGTATCGCGACGCCGAGAGAGTACATATGTTTTGTTAAGTATGAGTCACTGATTGACCGCGTCGTCGAGGGAGTACATATGTTTTGTTAAGTATGGGTCACTGATTGATCGCGTTGTCGCCGAGGAGTACATATGTTTTGTTAAGTATGGGTCACTGATTTAATCGCGTCGTCGAGGAGTACATATGTTTCGTTAAGTATGGGTTACTGATTGATCGCGTCGTCGAGGAGTACATATGTTTTGTTAAGTATGGGTCACTGATTGATCGCGTCGTTGAGAAGTACATATGTTTTGTTAAGTATGGGTCACTGATGGATCGCGTCGTCGAGGAGTACATATGTTTTGATAAGTATGGGTCACTGATGGATCGCGTCGCCGAGGAGTAAATATGTTTTGTTAAGTATGGGTCACTGATGGATCGCGTCGTCGAGGAGTACATATGTTTTGTTAAGTATGGGTCACTTATTGATCGCGTCGTCGAGGAGTACAAATGTTTTGTTAAGTATGGCTCACTGATTGATCGCGTCGTCGAGGAGTAAATATGTTTTGTTAAGTATGGGTCACTGATGGATCGCGTCGTCGAGGAGTACATATGTTTTGTTAAGTATGGCTCACTGATGGATCGCGTCGTCGAGGAGTACATATGTTTTATTAAGTATGGGTCACAGATTGATCACGTCGTTGAGGAGTACATATGTTTTGTTAAGTATGGGTCCCTAATTGATCGTGCCGCCGAGGAGTAAATATGTTTTGCTAAGTATGGGTCACTGATTGATCGCGTCGTCGAGGAGTACATATGTTTTGTTAAGTATGAATCACTGATTTATCGCGCCGCCGAGGAGTACAAATGTTTTGTTAAGTATGGGTCACTGATTGATCGCGCCTCCGAGGGGTACATATGTTTTGTTAAGTATGGGTCACTGATTGATCGCGCCGCTCAAGAGTACAAATGTTTTGTTAAGTATGAGTCACTGATGGATCGCGCTGACGAGGAGTACATATGTTTTGTTAAGTATGAGTCACTCATGGATCGCGCCGCCGAAAAGTACATATGTTTTGTTAAGTATGGGTCACTGATGGATCGCGCTGACGAGGAGAACATATGTTTTGTTAAGTGTGAGTCACTGAAGGATCGCGCGTTCGAGGAGTACATATGTTTTGTTAAGTATGGGTCACTGATGGATCGCGCTTACGAGGAGTACATATGTTTTGTTAAGTATGGGTCACTGATGGATCGCGCCGCCGAGGAGTACAAATGTTTTGTTAAGTGTGAGTCACTGATGGATCGCGCCGCCGAGGAGTACATATGTTTTGTTAAGTATGAGTCACTGATTGATCGCGCCGCCGAGGAGTACATATGTTTTGTTAAGTATGAGTCACTGATTTATCGCGCCACCGAGGACTACAAATGTTTTGTTAAGTATGGGTCACTGATTGATCGCGCCGCCGAGGAGTACATATGTTTTGTTAAGTTTGAGTGGCTGATTGATCGCGCCGCCGAGGAGTACATATGTTATGTTAAGTGTGGGTCACTGATTGATCGCGTCGTCGAGGAGTACATATGTTTTGTTAAGTAAGGGTCACTGATTGATCGCACCGCCGAGGAGTAGATATGCTTTGTCAAGTATGGGTCACTGATTTATCGCGCCGCCGAGGAGTACAAATGTTTTGTTAAGTATGGGTCACTGATTGGTCGCGCCGCCGAGGAGTACATATGTTTTGTTAAGTTTGAGTGGCTGATTGATCGCGCCGCCGAGGAGTACATATGTTTTGTTAAGTATGAATCACTGATTTATCGCGCCGCCGAGGAGTGCAAATGTTTTGTTAAGTATGGGTCACTGATTGATTGCGCCGCCGAGGAGTAGATATGTTTTGTTAAGTATAGGTCACTGATCGATCGCGCCGCTAAAGAGAACACATGTTTTGTTAAGTATGGGTCACTGATTCATCGCGCCATCGAAGAGTACATATGTCTCATCAAGTATGGGTCACTGATTGATCGCGTCGTCGAGGAGTACATATGTTTTGTCCCTAATTGATCGTGCCGCCGAGGAGTAAATATGTTTTGCTAAGTATGGGTCACTGATTGATCGCGTCGTCGAGGAGTACATATGTTTTTAAGTTAAGTATGGGTCACTGATTGGGATCGCGCCGCGTCGAGGAGTACAATGTTAAGTATGGGTCACTGATGATCGCGCCGCCGAGGAGTAAATATGTTTTGCTAAGGTAGGGTCACTGATGATCGCGCCGCCAAGAAGTACATATGTTTTGTTAAGTATGGGTCACTGAATGATCGCGTCGTCGAGGAGTACATATGTTTTCTTAAGTATGGGTCACCGATTGATCGCGCCGCCAAGGAGTAAATATGTTTTGTTAAGTATGGGTCACTGATTGATCGCGCCGCCGAGGAGTAAATATGTTTTGCTAAGTATGGGTCACTGATGATCGCGCCGCCAAGAAGTACATATGTTTTGTTAAGTATGGGTCACTGATTGATCGCGTCGTCGAGGAGTACATATGTTTTCTTAAGTATGGGTCACCGATTGATCGCGCCGCCAAGGAGTACATATGTTTTGTTAAGTATGGGTCACTGATTGATCGCGTCGTCGAGGAATACATATGTTTTCTTAAGTATGGGTCACTGATTGATCGCGCCGCCTAGGAGTACATATGTTTTGTTAAGTATTGGTCTCTGATTGATCCCGTCGTCGAGGAGTACATATGTTTTGTTAAGTATGGGTCACTGATGTATCGCGACGCCGAGAAGTACATATGTTTTGTTAGGTATGAGTCACTGATTGACCGCGTCGTCGAGGAGTACATATGTTTTGTTAACTATGGGTCACTGATTGATCGCGTCGTCGAGGAGTACATATGTTTTGTTAAGTATGGGTCACTGATTTAATCGCGTCGTCGAGGAGTACATATGTTTCGTTAAGTATGGGTTACTGATTGATCGCGTCGTCGAGGAGTACATATGTTTTGTTAAGTATGGGTCACTGATTGATCGCGTCGTTGAGGAGTACATATGTTTTTGTTAAGTAGGGGTCCATGATTGATCGCGTCGTTGAGAAGTACATATGTTTTGTTAAGTATGAGTCACTGATTGATCGCGCCACCGAGGAGTACATATGTTTTGTTAAGTATGAGTCACTGATTGATCGCGCCGCCGAGGAGTACATATGTTTTGTTAAGTATGAGTCACTGATTTATCGCGCCGCCGAGGAGACTACAAATGTTTTGTTAAGTATGGGTCACTGATTGATCGCGCCGCCGAGGAGTACATATGTTTTGCTAAGTTTGAGTGGCTGATTGATCGCGCCGCCGATGAGAACATATGTTATGTTAAGTGTGGGTAACTGATTGATCGCGTCGTCGAGAAGTACATATGTTTTGTTAAGTAAGGTCACTGATTGATCGCACCGCCGAGGAGTAGATATGCTTTGTCAAGTATGGGTCACTGATTTATCGCGCCGCCGAGGAGTACAAATGTTTTGTTAAGTATGGGTCACTGATTGGTCGCGCCGCCGAGGAGTACATATGTTTTGTTAAGTTTGAGTGGTTGATTGATCGCGCCGCCGAGGAGTACATATGTTTTGTTAAGTATGAATCACTGATTTATCGCGCCGCCGAGGAGTGCAAATGTTTTGTTAAGTATGGGTCACTGATTGATTGCGCCGCCGAGGAGTAGATATGTTTTGTTAAGTATAGGTCACTGATCGATCGCGCCGCTAAAGAGTACACATGTTGTGTTAAGAATGGGTCACTGATTCATCGCGCCATCGAAGAGTACATATGTCTCATCAAGTATGGGTCACTGATTGATCGCGTCGTCGAGGGGTACATATGTTTTGCTAAGTATGGGTCACTGACTGATTGCGCCGCCGAGGAGTACATATGTTTTGCTAAGTATGGGTCACTGATTGATCGCGTCGCCGAGGAGTACATATGTTTTGCTAAGTGTGGGTCACAGATTGATCGCGTCGTTGAGGAATACATATGTTTTGTTAAATATGGGTCCCTAATTGATCGTGCCGCCGAGGAGTAAATATGTTTTGCTAAGTATGGGTCACTGATTGATCGCGTCGTCGAGGAGTACATATGTTTTGTTAAGTATGGGTCACTGATTGATCGCGCCGCCGAGGAGTAAATATGTTTTGCTAAGTATGGGTCACTGATGATCGCGCCGCCAAGAAGTACATATGTTTTGATAAGTATGGGTCACTGAATGATCGCGTCGTCGAGGAGTACATATGTTTTCTTAAGTATGGGTCACCGATTGATCGCGCCGCCGAGGAGTAAATATGTTTTGTTAAGTATGGGTCACTGATTGATCGCGCCGCCGAGGAGTAAATATGTTTTGCTAAGTATGGGTCACTGATGATCGCGCCGCCAAGAAGTATATATGTTTTGTTAAGTATGGGTCACTGATTGATCGCGTCGTCGAGGAGTACATATGTTTTCTTAAGTATGGGTCACCGATTGATCGCGCCGCCAAGGAGTACATATGTTTTGTTAAGTATGGGTCACTGATTGATCGCGTCGTCGAGGAGTACATATGTTTTCTTAAGTATGGGTCACTGATTGATCGCGCCGCCTAGGAGTACATATGTTTTGTTAAGTATGGGTCTCTGATTGATCCCGTCGTCGAGGAGTACATATGTTTTGTCAAGTATGGGTCACTGATTGATCACGTCGTCGAGGAGTACATATGTTTTGTTAAGTTTGAATCACTGATTTATCGCGCCGCCGAGGAGTACAAATGTTTTGTTAAGTATGGGTCACTGATTGATCGCGCCGCCGAGGAGTACATATGTTTTGTTAAGTATGGGTCACTGATGGATCGCGCTGACGAGGAGTACATATGTCTTATTAAGTATGGGTCACTCATGGATCGCGCCGCCGAGAAGTACATATGTTTTGTTAAGTATGGGTCACTGATGGATCGCGCTGACGAGGAGAACATATGTTTTTTTAAGTATGAGTCACTGAAGGATCGCGCTGACGAGGAGTACATATGTTTTGTTAAGTATGGGTCACTGATGGATCGCGCTTACGAGGAGTACATATGTTTTGTTAAGTATGGGTCACTGATGGATCTCGCCGCCGAGGAGTACATATGTTTTGTTAAGTATGGGTCACTCATGGATCGCGCCGCCGAGGAGTACAAATGTTTTGTTAAGTGTGAGTCACTGATGGATCGCGCCGCCGAGGAGTACATATGTTTTGTTAAGTATGAGTCACTGATTGATCGCGCCGTCGAGGAGTTCATATGTTTTGTTAAGTATGAGTCACTGATTTATCGCGCCGCCGAGGAGTACAAATGTTTTGTTAAGTATGGGTCACTGATTGATCGCGCCGCCGAGCAGTACATATGTTTTGTTAAGTTTGAGTGGCTGATTGATCGCGCCGCCGAGGAGTACATATGTTTTGTTAAGTATGGGTCACTGATGGATCGCGCCGCCGACGAGTACATATGTTTTGTTAAGTATGGGTCACTGTGTGATCGAGCCGACAAGGAGTACATATGTTTTGTCAAGTATGGGTCACTGATTGATCACGACGTCGAGGAGTACATATGTTTTGTTAAGTATGAATCACTGATTTATCGCGCCGCCGAGGAGTACAAATGTTTTGTTAAGTATGGGTCACTGATTGATCGCGCCGCCAAGGAGTACATATGTTTTGTTAAGTATGGGTCACTGATTGATCGCGCCGCTCAAGAGTACAAATGTTTTGTTAAGTATGAGTCACTGATGGATCGCGCTGACGAGGAGTACATATGTTTTGTTAAGTATGAGTCACTCATGGATCGCGCCGCCGAGAAGTACATATGTTTTGTTAAGTATGGGTCACTGATGGATCGCGCTGACGAGGAGAACATATGTTTTGTTAAGTATGAGTCACTGAAGGATCGCGCTGACGAGGAGTACATATGTTTTGTTAAGTATGGGTCACTGATGGATCGCGCTTACGAGGAGTACATATGTTTTGTTAAGTATGGGTCACTGATGGATATCGCCGCCGAGGAGTACATATGTTTTGTTAAGTATGGGTCACTCATGGATCGCGCCGCCGAGGAGTACAAATGTTTTGTTAAGTGTGAGTCACTGATGGATCGCGCCGCCGAGGAGTACATATGTTTTGTTAAGTATGAGTCACTGATTGATCGCGCCACCGAGGAGTACATATGTTTTGTTAAGTATGAGTCACTGATTTATCGCGCCGCCGAGGACTACAAATGTTTTGTTAAGTATGGGTCACTGATTGATCGCGCCGCCGAGGAGTACATATGTTTTGTTAAGTTTGAGTGGCTGATTGATCGCGCCGCCGAGGAGTACATATGTTATGTTAAGTGTGGGTCACTGATTGATCGCGTCGTCGAGGAGTACATATGTTTTGTTAAGAAAGGGTCACTGATTGATCGCACCGCCGAGGAGTAGATATGCTTTGTCAAGTATGGGTCACTGATTTATCGCGCCGCCGAGGAGTACAAATGTTTTGTTAAGTATGGGTCACTGATTGGTCGCGCCGCCGAGGAGTACATATGTTTTGTTAAGTTTGAGTGGCTGATTGATCGCGCCGCCGAGGAGTACATATGTTTTGTTAAGTATGAGTCACTGATTTATCGCGCCGCCGAGGAGTACATATGTTTTGTTAAGTATGAGTCACTGATTTATCGCGCCGCCGAGAAGTACTTATGTTTTGTTAAGTATGGGTCTCTGATTGAACCCGTCGTCGAGGAGTACATATGTTTTGTTAAGTATGGGTCACTGATTGATCGCGTCGTCGAGGAGTACATATGTTTTGTTAAGTATGGGTCACTGATTGATCGCGCCGCCGAGGAGTACATATGTTTTGTTAAGTACGAGTCACTGATGTATCGCGACGCCGAGAAGTACATATGTTTTGTTAAGTATGGGTCACTGATTGATCGCGTCGTCGAGGAGTACATATGTTTTCTTAAGTATGGGTCACTGATTTATCGCGTCGTCGAGGAGTACATATGTTTTGTTGAGTATGGGTCACTGATTGATCGCGTCGTCGAAGAGTACATATGTTTCGTTAAGTATGGGTTACTGATTGATCGCGTCGTCGAGGAGTACATATGTTTTGTTAAGTATGGGTCACTGATTGATCGCGTCGTTGAGAAGTACATATGTTTTGTTAAGTATGAGTCACTGATTGATCGCGCCACCGAGGAGTACATATGTTTTGTTAAGTATGGGTCACTGATTGATCGCGTCGTTGAGAAGTACATATGTTTTGTTAAGTATGAGTCACTGATTGATCGCGCCACCGAGGAGTACATATGTTTTGTTAAGTATGGGTCACTGATGGATCACGCCGCCGAGGAGAAAATATGTTTTGTTAAGTATGAGTCACTGATGGATCGCGTCGCCGAGGAGTACATATGTTTTGTTAAGTATGAGGCAATAATGGATCGCGTTGCTGAGGAGTACATATGTTTTGTTAAGTATGGGTCACTGATTGATCGCACCGCCGAGGAGTAGATAAGTTTTGTCAAGTATGGGTCACTGATTGATCGCGCCACCGAGGAGTACATATGTTTTGTTAAGTATGGGTCACTGATGTATCGCGCCGACGAGGAGTACATATGTTTTGTTATGTATGAGTCACTGATGGATCGTGCCGACGAGGTGTACATATGTCTCGTCAAGTATGGGTCACTGATTGATCACGTCGTCGAGGAGTACATATGTTTTGTTAAGTATGAGTCACTGGTGGATCGTGCCGACGAGAAGTGCATATGTTTTGTTAAGTATGAATCACTGTGTGATCGTGCCGACGAGGAGTACATATGTTTTGTTAAGTATGGGTCACTGATGGATCGCGCCGCCGACGAGTACATATGTTTTGTTAAGTATGGGTCACTGTGTGATCGTGCCGACAAGGAGTACATATGTTTTGTCAAGTATGGGTCACTGATTGATCACGTCGTGGAGGAGTACATATGTTTTGTTAAGTATGAATCACTGATTTATCGCGCCGCCGAGGAGTACATATGTTTTGTTAAGTATGGGTCACTGATGGATCGCGCTGACGAGGAGTACATATGTCTTATTAAGTATGGGTCACTCATGGATCGCGCCGCCGAGAAGTACATATGTTTTGTTAAGTATGGGTCACTGATGGATCGCGCTGACGAGGAGAACATATGTTTTTTTAAGTATGAGTCACTGAAGGATCGCGCTGACGAGGAGTACATATGTTTTGTTAAGTATGGGTCACTGATGGATCGCGCTTACGAGGAGTACATATGTTTTGTTAAGTATGGGTCACTGATGGATCTCGCCGCCGAGGAGTACATATGTTTTGTTAAGTATGGGTCACTCATGGATCGCGCCGCCGAGGAGTACAAATGTTTTGTTAAGTGTGAGTCACTGATGGATCGCGCCGCCGAGGAGTACATATGTTTTGTTAAGTATGAGTCACTGATTGATCGCGCCGTCGAGGAGTTCATATGTTTTGTTAAGTATGAGTCACTGATTTATCGCGCCGCCGCCGAGGAGTACAAATGTTTTGTTAAGTATGGGTCACTGATTGATCGCGCCGCCGAGCAGTACATATGTTTTGTTAAGTTTGAGTGGCTGATTGATCGCGCCGCCGAGGAGTACATATGTTTTGTTAAGTATGGGTCACTGATGGATCGCGCCGCCGACGAGTAAATATGTTTTGTTAAGTATGGGTCACTGTGTGATCGTGCCGACAAGGAGTACATATGTTTTGTCAAGTATGGGTCACTGATTGATCACGTCGTCGAGGAGTACATATGTTTTGTTAAGTATGAATCACTGATTTATCGCGCCGCCGAGGAGTACAAATGTTTTGTTAAGTATGGGTCACTGATTGATCGCGCCGCCAAGGAGTACATATGTTTTGTTAAGTATGGGTCACTGATTGATCGCGCCGCTCAAGAGTACAAATGTTTTGTTAAGTATGAGTCACTGATGGATCGCGCTGACGAGGAGTACATATGTTTTGTTAAGTATGAGTCACTCATGGATCGCGCCGCCGAGAAGTAGAAATGTTTTGTTAAGTATGGGTCACTGATGGATCGCTCTGACGAGGAGAACATATGTTTTGTTAAGTATGAGTCACTGAAGGATCGCGCTGACGAGGAGTACATATGTTTTGTTAAGTATGAGTCACTGATTGATCGCGCCACCGAGGAGTACATATGTTTTGTTAAGTATGAGTCACTGATTTATCGCGCCGCCGAGGACTACAAATGTTTTGTTAAGTATGGGTCACTGATTGATCGCGCCGCCGAGGAGTACATATGTTTTGTTAAGTTTGAGTGGCTGATTGATCGCGCCGCCGAGGAGTACATATGTTATGTTAAGTGTGGGTCACTGATTGATCGCGTCGTCGAGGAGTACATATGTTTTGTTAAGAAAGGGTCACTGATTGATCGCACCGCCGAGGAGTAGATATGCTTTGTCAAGTATGGGTCACTGATTTATCGCGCCGCCGAGGAGTACAAATGTTTTGTTAAGTATGGGTCACTGATTGGTCGCGCCGCCGAGGAGTACATATGTTTTGTTAAGTTTGAGTGGCTGATTGATCGCGCCGCCGAGGAGTACATATGTTTTGTTAAGTATGAGTCACTGATTTATCGCGCCGCCGAGGAGTACTTATGTTTTGTTAAGTATGGGTCTCTGATTGAATCCGTCGTCGAGGAGTACATATGTTTTGTTAAATATGGGTCACTGATTGATCGCGTCGTCGAGGAGTACATATGTTTTGTTAAGTATGGGTCACTGATTGATCGCGCCGCCGAGGAGTACATATGTTTTGTTAAGTATGGGTCTCTGATTGAACCCGTCGTCGAGGAAGACATATGTTTTGTTAAGTATGGGTCACTGATTGATCGCGTCGTCGAGGAGTAGATATGCTTTGTCAAGTATGGGTCACTGATTTATCGCGCCGCCGAGGAGTACAAATGTTTTGTTAAGTATGGGTCACTGATTGATCGCGCCGCCGAGGAGTACATATGTTTTGTTAAGTATTGGTCACTGATTGATCGCGTCGTCGAGGAGTACATATGTTTTCTTAAGTATGAGTCACTGATTTATCGCGTCGTCGAGGAGTACATATGTTTTGTTAAGTATGGGTCACTGATTGATCGCGCCGCCGAGGAGTACATATGTTTTGTTAAGTATGGGTCACTGATGGATCGCGCCGCCGACGAGTACATATGTTTTGTTAAGTATGGGTCACTGTGTGATCGTGCCGACAAGGAGTACATATGTTTTGTCAAGTATGGGTCACTGATTGATCACGTCGTCGAGGAGTACATATGTTTTGTTAAGTATGAATCACTGATTTATCGCGCCGCCGAGTAGTACAAATGTTTTGTTGAGTATGGGTCACTGATTGATCGCGCCGCCAAGGAGTACATATGTTTTGTTAAGTATGGGACACTGATTGATCGCGCCGCTCAAGAGTACAAATGTTTTGTTAAGTATGAGTCACTGATGGATCGCGCTGACGAGGAGTACATATGTTTTGTTAAGTATGAGTCACTCATGGATCGCGCCGCCGAGAAGTACATATGTTTTGTTAAGTATGGGTCACTGATGGATCGCGCTGACGAGGAGAACATATGTTTTGTTAAGTATGAGTCACTGAAGGATCGCGCTGACGAGGAGTACAAATGTTTTGTTAAGTATGGGTCACTGATTGATCGCGCCGCCGAGGAGTACATATGTTTTGTTAAGTATGGGTCACTGATTGATCGCGTCGTCGAGGAGTACATATGTTTTCTTAAGTATGGGTCACTGATTTATCGCGTCGTCGAGGAGTACATATGTTTTGTTAAGTATGGGTCACTGATTGATCGCGTCGTCGAGGAGTAAATATGTTTTGTTAAGTATGGGTCACTGATTGATCGCGTCGTTGAGAAGTACATATGTTTTGTTAAGTATGAGTCACTGATTGATCGCGCCACCAAGGAGTACATATGTTTTGTTAAGTATGGGTCACTGATTGATCGCGTCGTTGAGAAGTACATATGTTTTGTTAAGTATGAGTCACTGATTGATCGCGCCGCCGAGGAGTACATATGTTTTGTTAAGTATGAGTCACTGATTGATCGCGTCGTCGAGGAGTACATATGTTTTGTTAAGTATGGGTCACTGATTGATCGCGTCGTCGAGGAGTACATATGTTTTGTTAAGTATGAGTCACTGAATGATCGCGCCACCGAGGAGTACATATGTTTTGTTAAGTATGAGTCACTGATTGATCGCGTCGTCGAGGAGTACATATGTTTTGTTAAGTATGGGTCACTGATTGATCGCGTCGTCGAGGAGTACATATGTTTTGTTAAGTATGGGTCACTGATGGATCGCGTCGCCGAGGAGTACAAATGTTTTGTTAAGTATGGGTCACTGATTGATCGCACCGCCGAGGAGTAGATAAGTTTTGTCAAGTATGGGTCACTGATTGATCGCGCCACCGAGGAGAACATATGTTTTGTTAAGTATGGGTCACTGATGTATCGCGCCGACGAGGAGTACATATGTTTTGTTATGTATGAGTCACTGATGGATCGTGCCGACGAGGAGTACATATGTCTCGTCAAGTATGGGTCACTGTTTGATCACGTCGTCGAGGAGTACATATGTTTTGTTAAGTATGAGTCACTGGTGGATCGTGCCGACGAGGAGTGCATATGTTTTGTTAAGTAAGAATCACTGTGTGATCGTGCCGACGAGGAGTACATATGTCTTGTTAAGTATGGGTCACTGATGGATCGCGCCGCCGACGAGTACATATGTTTTGTTAAGTATGGGTCACTGTGTGATCGTGCCGACAAGGAGTACATATGTTTTGTCAAGTATGGGTCACTGATTGATCACGTCGTCGAGGAGTACATATGTTTTGTTAAGTATGAATCACTGATTTTATCGCGCCGCCGAGGAGTACAAATGTTTTGTTAAGTATGGGTCACTGATTGATCGCGCGCCGCCGAGGAGTACATATGTTTTGTTAAGTATGGGTCACTGATTGATCGCGCTGACGAGGAGTACATATGTCTTATTAGGTATGGGTCACTCATGGATCGCGCCGCCGAGAAGTACATATGTTTTTTGCTAAGTATGGGTCACTGATGGATCGCGCGCTGACGAGGAGAACATATGTTTTTTTTAAGTATGAGTCACTGAAGGATCGCGCTGACGAGGAGTACATATGTTTTGTTAAGTATGGGTCACTAATGGATCGCGCTTACGAGGAGTACATATGTTTTGTTAAGTATGGGTCACTCATGGATCGCGCCGCCGAGGAATACAAATGTTTTGTTAAGTGTGAGTCACTGATGGATCGCGCCGCCGAGGAGTACATATGTTTTGTTAAGTATGAGTCACTGATTGATCGCGCCGCCGAGGAGTACATATGTTTTGTTAAGTATGAGTCACTGATTTATCGCGCCGCCGAGGAGTACAAATGTTTTGTTAAGTATGGGTCACTGATTGATCGCGCCGCCGAGGAGTACATATGTTTTGTTAAGTTTGAGTGGCTGATTGATCGCGCCGCCGAGGAGTACATATGTTTTGTTAAGTATGGGTCACTGATGGATAGCGCCGCCGACGAGTACATATGTTTTGTTAAGTATGGGTCACTGTGTGATCGTGCCGACAAGGAGTACATATGTTTTGTCAAGTATGGGTCACTGATTGATCACGTCGTCGAGGAGTACATATGTTTTGTTAAGTATTAATCACTGATTTATCGCGCCGCCGAGGAGTACAAATGTTTTGTTAAGTATGGGTCACTGATTGATCGCGCCGCCGAGGAGTACATATGTTTTGTTAAGTATGAGTCACTGAAGGATCGCGCCACCGAGGAGTACATATGTTTTGTTAAGTATGAGTCACTGATTGATCGCGTCGTCGAGGAGTACATATGTTTTGTTAAGTATGGGTCACTGATTGATCGCGTCGTCGAGGAGTACATATGTTTTGTTAAGTATGGGTCACTGATGGATCGCGTCGCCGAGGAGTACAAATGTTTTGTTAAGTATGGGTCACTGATTGATCGCACCGCCGAGGAGTAGATAAGTTTTGTCAAGTATGGGTCACTGATTGATCGCGCCACCGAGGAGAACATATGTTTTGTTAAGTATGGGTCACTGATGTATCGCGCCGACGAGGAGTACATATGTTTTGTTATGTATGAGTCACTGATGGATCGTGCCGACGAGGAGTACATATGTCTCGTCGAGTATGGGTCACTGATTGATCACGTCGTCGAGGAGTACATATGTTTTGTTAAGTATGAGTCACTGGTGGATCGTGCCGACGAGGAGTGCATATGTTTTGTTAAGTATGAATCACTGTGTGATCGTGCCGACGAGGAGTACATATGTTTTGTTAAGTATGGGTCACTGATGGATCGCGCCGCCGACGAGTACATATGTTTTGTTAAGTATGGGTCACTGTGTGATCGTGCCGACAAGGAGTACATATGTTTTGTCAAGTATGGGTCACTGATTGATCACGTCGTCGAGGAGTACATATGTTTTGTTATGTATGAATCACTGATTTATCGCGCCGCCGAGGAGTACAAATGTTTTGTTAAGTATGGGTCACTGATTGATCGCGCCGCCGAGGAGTACATATGTTTTGTTAAGTATGGGTCACTGATTGATCGCGCTGACGAGGAGTACATATGTCTTATTAGGTATGGGTCACTCATGGATCGCGCCGCCGAGAAGTACATATGTTTTGCTAAGTATGGGTCACTGATGGATCGCGCTGACGAGGAGAACATATGTTTTTTTTAAGTATGAGTCACTGAAGGATCGCGCTGACGAGGAGTACATATGTTTTGTTAAGTATGGGTCACTAATGGATCGCGCTTACGAGGAGTACATATGTTTTGTTAAGTATGGGTCACTCATGGATCGCGCCGCCGAGGAGTACAAATGTTTAGTTAAGTGTGAGTCACTGATGGATCGCGCCGCCGAGGAGTACATATGTTTTGTTAAGTATGAGTCACTGATTGATCGCGCCGCCGAGGAGTACATATGTTTTGTTAAGTATGAGTCACTGATTTATCGCGCCGCCGAGGAGTACAAATGTTTTGTTAAGTATGGGTCACTGATTGATCGCGCCGCCGAGGAGTACATATGTTTTGTTAAGTTTGAGTGGCTGATTGATCGCGCCGCCGAGGAGTACATATGTTTTGTTAAGTATGGGTCACTGATGGATCGCGCCGCCGACGAGTACATATGTTTTGTTAAGTATGGGTCACTGTGTGATCGTGCCGACAAGGAGTACATATGTTTTGTCAAGTATGGGTCACTGATTGATCACGTCGTCGAGGAGTACATATGTTTTGTTAAGTATTAATCACTGATTTATCGCGCCGCCGAGGAGTACAAATGTTTTGTTAAGTATGGGTCACTGATTGATCGCGCCGCCAAGGAGTACATATGTTTTGTTAAGTATGGGTCACTGATTGATCGCGCCGCTCAAGAGTACAAATGTTTTGTTAAGTATGAGTCACTCATGGATCGCGCCGCCGAGAAGTACATATGTTTTGTTAAGTATGGGTCACTGATGGATCGCGCTGACGAGGAGAACATATGTTTTGTTAAGTATGAGTCACTGAAGGATCGCGCTGACGAGGAGTACATATGTTTTGTTAAGTATGGGTCACTGATGGATCGCGCTTACGAGGAGTACATATGTTTTGTTAAGTATGGGTCACTGATGGATATCACCGCTGAGGAGTACATCTGTTTTGTTAAGTATGGGTCACTCATGGATCGCGCCGCCGAGGAGTACAAATGTTTTGTTAAGTGTGAGTCACTGATGGATCGCGCCGCCGAGGAGTACATATGTTTTGTTAAGTATGAGTCACTGATTGATCGCGCCGCCGAGGAGTACATATGTTTTGTTAAGTATACGTCACTGATTTATCGCGCCGCCGAGGACTACAAATGTTTTGTTAAGTATGGGTCACTGATTGATTGTGCCGCCGAGGAGTACATATGTTTTGTTAAGTTTGAGTGGCTGATTGATCGCGCCGCCGAGGAGTACATATGTTATGTTAAGTGTGGGTCACTGATTGATCGCGTCGTCGAGGAGTACATATGTTTTGTTAAGTAAGGGTCACTGATTGATCGCACCGCCGAGGAGTAGATATGCTTTGTCAAGTATGGGTCACTGATTTATCGCGCCGCCGAGGAGTACAAATGTTTTGTTAAGTATGGGTCACTGATTGGTCGCGCCGCCGAGGAGTACATATGTTTTGTTAAGTTTGAGTGGCTGATTGATCGCGCCGCCGAGGAGTACATATGTTTTGTTAAGTATGAATCACTGATTTATCGCGCCGCCGAGGAGTGCAAATTTTTTTTTAAGTATGGGTCACTGATTGATTGCGCCGCCGAGGAGTACATATGTTTTGTTAAGTATGGGTCACTGATTGATCGCGTCGTCGAGGAGTACATATGTTTTGTTAAGTAAGGGTCACTGATTGATCGCACCGCCGAGGAGTAGATATGCTTTGTCAAGTATGGGTCACTGATTGATCGCGCCGCCGAGGAGTGCATATGTTTTGTTAAGTATGAGTCACTGTGTGATCGTGCCGACGTGGAGTACATATGTTTTGTTAAGTACGGGTCAATGATGGATCGCGCTGCAGAGGTGTACTCACGTTTGGTTAAGTATGACTCACTGACGGATCGCGCCCTCGAGGTGCGGTCCATCTGTGGCTTATACTTGACAAAACATGTGTATTCAGAAAATGCTTCTGGCACTGCTTAAAGCTAATCATTCTTTTTCACGAATATATAGAGAAAAACTAATATTCGAAATGGTTCAAAATTCAAACCGTGAAAAATAATATGTCATATAATCAAACAAAAAAGTTGTCAAATCTTCGTCGTATTCCGTTGTCTAAATATGTAAACTGTGATCATTTCTTTTCAGGGCCTCCTCCCCAGACCACTGTGGAAGAATCCTTTATCTCACATATCACAAATGCCACGGCTGATGACGCACACCCTCCCAACCAACCGGAAATACCGATGACGTAACCGTCCTTGAAGTTACTTTGACTACTGAAGGTAATTGTTTAAAAATATCTTCAAAATGTCGAAGCCGCATTTAAAAATTAACTGAACTGACTCGGTAAACTGCAGTGAGTGGTATCTGCCCAGTACGATGGTAAAGTTACCTAACACATTATTGCTGCCTTTTAGTTTCCTTTAACAAAACGCAGGAAATACGTAAAGAATATTATAAAATCCATACTTACAGGGTTTCAGGTTTAAACCGACGTATTTCCTGCGAATCGCTAAATGAGACTAAAAGGAGTACAATTGTTTTGTTAAGTATGAGTCACTGATGGATCGCGCCGCCGAGAAGTACAAATGTTTTGTTAAGTGTGAGTCACTGATGGATCGCGCCGCCGAGGAGTACATATGTTTTGTTAAGTATGATTCACTGATTGATTGCGCCGCCGAGGAGTACATATGTTTTGTCAAGTATGAGTCACTGATTTATCGCGCCGCCGAGGGGTACACATGTTTTGTTAAGTTTGAGTGGCTGATTGATCGCACCGCCGAGGAGTACATATGTTTTGTTAAGTATGGGTCACTGTTTGATCGTGTCGTCGAGGAGTACATATGTTTTGTTAAATAAGGGTCACTGATTGATCGCGCCGCTG
Organism: Styela plicata; assembly: GCA_963675895.2. Lineage (NCBI taxonomy): Eukaryota > Metazoa > Chordata > Ascidiacea > Stolidobranchia > Styelidae > Styela > Styela plicata. The sequence continues at coordinate 15,768,025 of OZ023150.1, read as the reverse complement.
AGGAGTACATATGTTTTGTTAAGTATGGGTCACTGATTGATCGTGTCGTCGAGGAGTACATATGTTTTGTTAAGTGTGGGTCACTGATTGATCGCGCCGCCGAGGAGTACACGTGTTTTGTTAAGTATTAGTCACTGATTGATCGCGCCGCCGCCGAGGAGTACAAATGTTTTGTTAAGTATGAGTCACTGATTGATCACGCCGCCGAAGAGTACATATGTTTTGTTAAGTATGAGTCACTGATTGATCGCGCCGCCGAGGAGTACAAATGTTTTGTTAAGTATGGGTCACTGATTGATCGCGCCGCCGAGGAGTACAAATGTATTGTTAAGTATGGGTCACTGATTGATCGCGCCGCCAAAGAGTACAAATGTTTTGTTAAGTATAGGTCACTGATTGATCGCGCCGCCGAGGAGTACATATGTTTTGTTAAGTATGGGTCACTGATGGATTGCGCCGCCGAGGAGTACACATGTTTTGTTAAGTATGAGTCACTGATTGATCGCGCCGCCGAAGAGTACATATGTTTTGTTAGATATGAGTGACTGATTGATCGCGCCGCTGAGGAGTACATATGTTTTGTTAAGTATGAGTCACTGATTGATCGCGCCGTCGAGGAGTACAAATGTTTCGTTAAGTATGGGTCACTGATGGATCGCCCCGCCGAAGAGTACATCTTCCAATGTATTATCTAAATATTTTTGAAAAAAATATCTTTATAATGTCGAAGGCGCATTTAAAAACTGCAAATAAGCTTTAAAAACAAATGTTAGTCTTTGATTTACTTTGCCTTCAAGTGCAGATGGGAATATGTGGGCGCGATGGCCTAGTGATTATCATGTTGGCATCACAAGTTCTTGACTTCGAGTTTAGTCGACTCCGGCTCGCTTATCCATGGCCACCACCCAACCCAGAGTGTAATAACTTTGTCAGGTTCAGATAAACAAGAGATATCATATCTTTCCACCAGCATTAACCCTGTCTGTCTGTAAGTGGCCGCAGGTTCATAATGACCGACTCAAATGGTTGATATAAAAAAAGTGCTGCCTTATTTTAATTCAAAAGTGTTAGACCATGATGAAGATTTTCCATCTTCAGCCTTGTCCTTTCCAATCTGGTTATCGCGTATTTATTTCGCACGAATATGTTTTAGGTAATTGTGACGTCACATATAATTCAACATGCTTCACTGCAATCGCGTACAATGTATGGAACGTCTCCTACAACGATGGAGAAACTCTTTGCAATGAAACCAATGGCAAACCTACTAACATATATGACGTCACACATTACCGCCTGATGCAAGATTACTTACGTCAGAAGATACCGGATGGCTGGACATGGATCGTAATATGGACCGGCATGAGATACGAGGTTTGTATGATAATAAATATAATGAGGTTGAAATTACAAAATCACATAATAACTGCATAGATCATTCTGACAACACCTGACAATGGTCACTGATGGATCGCGCTGACCTCTGATTACCTTGTGTTCTTAAGAGCAATATTATTCAATTACCTTCTATTAATACATACATTCTCCTAAATACGTTGAAATACGCACTAACAATTTTGAACTTGATATTTATTTCATTGCGCGATTTCTTGTGGCGATGGAACGAGGGCGGTACGTATTTTTCGAGTTTTGAGAAGAGGGCAATTTTAATTGATTATTTGGAAATATAAGTTGAAATTGGTATTAAAATTACAGTTTAGCGCATTTTTGCGCATTTTACGCAATCACATTTTAAAGTGTTTTCTACTGTTTTGGACTCAAAATGTTGAATTTTCTTACATAAAAACCTAAACAAAGCTTAAATTTTACGTTTCCTAGGTGAATGGGACCCCATCAATGTTCGTCGTAAGAGTCCCCCCTCCCAGACCCGACTCTGCCGTTAACCCCTGAATTAGGTATCTCATTGCAGCAGGATTGTTCCCGCTCATTCTTACTCATTAATACCCAACGAAAAATATCTCGCTTCTCAGTTTGAATTCTTTTTATCCGAATATTTTGTTTCAACAGAACAATCAACTGAAGCTGAGATCTGGTGAGAACCACTCCCTGCCAGCAGAGGTTTGGTATCCTGGTTGGCCTCATAACGATGATACAGGTCGGAAGAATATTGTAGTCTATGTCGATATCAATTCGACACGTCAAGGGTTTTGGAATTATAAAGCATCCTCGGAGTTTAATGGCGTCATATGCGAGTCTTGAACCCGATTTAATGGAACTAAACATTGTACATTGGTCAGTTTCCTTCAACCAATATTGGAATATTTTATCTTATTTGACTGATTAAATGAGATTTTCTTAAATTTTGAGCAAAAGGAATAAACTTTGACTTTTTTTGACTAATGCAGGACATAAATATCAATTTATCTTAATCATTATAAAAACAAATAATTAAAGTATTTTAAATTCAAGGGAAAATGTTGCGATTAAATTCTCAATTCAAAAATTTCTTAAATCGCGAAAATGATGAAAAGTTTTTAATTTTTTAACGTTTATCAGATTCATTTCTAATAAAATAGAATCAAATTATTCCATCCAACGCCGGGATTGTTTGTTTTGTTATTTAAAGTTTAATAAAGTATTACACTCACATTGATGATGATGTTTTATTGTTTTTGATTTCTGAAGAAATAACTTTTTAATGTTTATTTTTCTGTAATATATATATATCGAATATCATTTGATATAATCGAATATTCGAATCATATTCTTAACAAAAAATGAGATTTTCCAGAAAATTGTAAACTATTCGAAATTTAGATATTTTTCTGAAAATTTGTATATTTACGATTCTATTGATTTCGAATCGCTAAAAAAATTAAATATAATTTATGAATTCTCCAATCAAGAACCGAATCGAATATTTTGATCAGAAGCACTTTATCATTAATTCAGGCACATAGTTTCACAAGTACCTTTTTGTTGACACTCCCTCGTCCCTCCCATGTATTCGGCGACCCCGCCCATAGTTGATAAAGCATTGTCGTAATATGACGTCACAATGTAATAAAATGCATTCATATCCATGATCTTTCACAGTAATTTTATTCTGTGATTTTGAAACAAAACTTTGAAACAAATAACAATAATTCGTTAATTTGATTCGGCATAAGAATTTGTGCTCGCTATAACAATATCGAACCAAAAATAATTCGACTGCATCGTTTGCTTTAATGTTTAAATTCAGTAGATTAAAAATATTATCAATTTTTCCTCTTCTATTTTACTGTTTTTCAATATATTTTTGCCCAGAAGACATTGTTTTTCTTTTACTTTTACAATACAATATACATTTATGTTTCACTGTTTAAAAATTTTATTTTATTTTTTCTATCAGTGCATTATCATCGGCAACTTTATTTTTCACATTGAACTTACTTTAGGAAAATGGAAAAAAACTTCGATTTCAAAAGTTCTAAATTAATTAAACAATTTTTTCAGCCAAATATTGACAATGAACCCATCTCGGTATAAATCTCATCAACAAGGCGAATCCAAATTCTGAATGTATAAAATTACCCAATAAGAAACAATATTTTGTCAAGCATGAGGCACAGATTAACTTCGCCTCGGAGGCGCGATCCATCAGTGACTCATACTTAACAAAATATATTTGGTCAAAATATTTTTAACTGGGTATTGCAAATTTAAATAAATATACTGTTTTTTCCATAGTGTAAAGACACAGTAGCTTATTGATGCAAGGTGACGTCACACTTTAAATAAAATATAGGAAAATCGCTGCTTTTTTACAGTTTTTCAATCTGTGATTTGGAAAAAAACTATAGAATCGACTTCATTGACTAAATATGATCAGTTGATGGGACGCGTCGTCGAGGTGTGATCCATCAACAGTCCATACTTGGCATGAATCTCATCAACAAAGCAGTTTCGTGTTTTGTTACTTTTCAATAACTGCAAATTAACGGTAAATTCACTGTACTTTACCACAGTGCAGAGGCACAGTATCTTGAAATGTTATGAGAGGTTTCAGCTACCAATTTAAAAAACTTCCCAATCAACAACCGAATCGAATGGTTTGAACAGCAGATGTTTGTCATTGATTGACCCTCCCATGTTTCCGGCTCCCCTCCCATAGTTGATGAAATTTTTTCTAAAGTGACGTCACACTGTAATTAAAATGCAATAAAATCGCTGATCTTTGGCAGTAAATATTCTATCGTCAAAACCTTAAAAAAATCGACCTGTGAATATTGTCGTTACCGAGATTAAAATGCAATTTTTCTATTAAACTCCTGAATAATTTGCTTTATTATTTGAATTTTTAACAATTTTGCACTCATAGCGATCGTGATTTTTTATTGTTTTTATTCCTGACGAAACAATTATTTTTGTTTATTTTACTGCAATATATATTTTATTTCATGAATTATCAAAAAGTTATCAACATTTTCATTCACTTTCGCTTTCAATTTTATAACCCAACAGTTTTCATAAAACTAGATTGAAAGTTTGTTTTGTCAAGCATGAACCAAAGATAAACCGTGTCTTATTTGCGCGATCCATCAGTGACCGATTTTTAATAAAATGTTGATGTAATTTGGCGATAGTTTGGTCAACAAATATCAACCAATTTTTGGTTGAAAAAATTGCAAAAGTTGAATTCGGCACAAGATTTTGAACTTGCTATAATATTATCGAACCAAAAAGGCCTTGCCTGAATCGTTTGCTTTCAAGTTTAATTTTAAATATTATCAATTTTTTACTCACAACATTCTATTTTTACTTTTTTATTATACATTGCCCAGAAGATATTGTTTATCTTTGACTCCAACATACAATCCTATTTTATTTGGTTCATGTTCCATATTACCATCGGTAACAATATTTTTCCCAGGTGGAGATATTTTGGGGAAATGGAGAAAAACTTCGACTTGAAACTATTGAAAATTTTATTTCAGTAGAATTTTGGCAATAAACCCATGTCCAATATTCGGACTAAATCTTATCAACATGACTTATCAAGATTTTAAAAATATATAATTACCCTCGCTGAAATATTATTTTATCAAGCAGGAGCCACAGATTTTAAACTTCCTTTAAAAGATTTTAAACTTCCTTTCCTACGAAATTATTGAATGAAAAACGTTACTTGTTTGCTTTTTTGTGAAATTGAGAAGATTAAAAAAAAATTAAAACAAAAAAAAAATAAGAGATTCTATTTTACTGTTTTTTTTTCAATATATTTTTGCCCATAAAATATTTTTTCTTTCACTTTTTGATATATACTATTATTTTAATGTTTATTAACTTCGTAATATTTATTTTATTTTCGATCAGTATATTAACACCGGTAACGTTATTAATTCGGGGATAGTTGGGTCAACAAATAACAATTAATCCTTTAAAATTTGGTTGAAAAAATTGAAAAAGTTGTATTCAGCACGAGATTTTGAACTCGCTATAATATTATCGAACCAAAAAAGCTTCATCTTAATGTTTTGCTTTTATATTCAAATCAAACAGATTAAAAATATTAGCAGTTTTGCGCTCACAGAATTTTATTTTATTGCTTTTTTTCTTATTTCCGCCCCCCCCCCCCCCCCCCCCCCCCAGAAGATATTATTTTTATTTTACTGCAATATATAGTTTTATTTTATTGTTTATTATTATTTTTTATTACTTTCACGTTGGATCAGTATATTACACCGGTAACGTCATTTTTTCACTAACGAACGTATTTTAGGGAATTGGTGAAAAACTTCGATTTGAAAAAAATAAAAATTGATAAAAACTTTTTTAGCGGAATTTTGACGCGAACCCATCCCAGCATAAATCTCATCAACAAGACGAATCCAAATTTTGAGAATACAAAATTACCCAATAAGAAACAATATTTGGTCAAGCATGAGCCACAGATTACCTTCGCCTCTGATCGCTGTTCTTTCACAGTAATTTTGTTCTGTGATTTTGGAATAGAACTGCAGAATCGACTTCATTGACTAATTATGAGCAGATGATGGAATGCGCCGTCGAGGTGTGATCCGTCCACAGTCCATACTCGGCAAAAATCTCATCAACAAAGCAGTTACAAATATTGTCACCAATTGGGGAGGAAAAAGTGAACATCATTTAATTTTCGAATCAAAAATTCGAATATTTTCGTCAAATAAAAAAGGTTGTCGGAAAATTATAAATTACATCAAAATTTAGATATTTATACATTTACGAATCTCACATTGATTTTGAGCAGATGGAAAAAATTGATCGAATAATTTATGAATTCTCGAATCACGAACCAAATCAAATATTGTGAACAGCAGAAATTTGTCATTAATTCAGGCGTGTACTTTTTCGAATCCTCAAGTGCCTTTCCATTGATACTCCCCGCCCATACATGTTTCCGGCTCCCCCGCCCATAGTTGATGAAATATTGTTGTAAGGTGACGTCTCACTGTAATAAAAATGCAGTAAAATCGCTTTCACATTAATTTTTCCATGTTGAAAAAATTAAAAAATCGACCTGTTAATGTTTCGTTTCAGAGATTAAAATACAGAATTTCTATTCAACGCCTGAATAATTTGCTTTATTATTTGAATCTTAACCATTTTGCACTCACAGCGATCGTGATATTTTATTGTTTTTATTACTAAAGAAACTATTATTTTTGTTTATTTTACTGAAATATATATTTTATTTCATGAATTATCAAAAAGTTCATCAACATTTTCATTCAATTTCGCTTTCAGTTTTATAACCCAACAGTATTCATGCAACTCGATTGAAAGTTTGTTTTGTCAAGCATGAACCAACGATAAACCGTGTCTTATTTGCGCGATCCATAAGTGTCCGATATTTAATAAAATGTTGTTGTAATTCGGCAATAGTTGGGTCAACAAATATCAATTAATCCCTTAAAATTTGGTTGAAAAAAGTGCAAAAGTTGTATTCAGCACAAGATTTTGAACTTGCTATAATATTAACGAACCAAAAACGCTTATTCTGAATGTTTTGCGTTTATATTCAAATTAAATAGATTAAAAATATTAGCAGTTCTGCGCTCACAGAATTTTATTTTATGGCTATTTTTTCTTATTTTCCCCTGGAAAATATTCTTTTATTTTACTGCAAGATATAGTTTATTATATCGTCTATTATTATTTTTTATTAGTTTCACGTTGGATCAGTATATTACATCTGTAACGTCATTTTTTCCAAATGAACATATTTCAAGGAAATGATAAAAATCGATTTAAAAATTCGATATCGAAATAAAAAGTGAAATGAATAAAATAAATATTCAGTTGATATTTCACAAGGAGCCGAAGATAATTAATAAAAACTTGAAAGTTACTGAAAGGAATCGGCTAACCACCGCCAAAATGTTAACAATCTACTTGGATTGTGGTACGAGCAACAGCATTCTGAGTGGAAAATAGAGATTCTCACTGGCGCGATCCATATGAAGTCCATGACTTGCGGTGCCGGAAGCTAAGATAATGTAATTATATATGGGTTTGATTTGCAAAACTTTTGCGTGCCATCCGCATCCACCCCACTATGAGTGACAAAATGTTTAAAAAATGAATAAAACAATCATTAAATTTTCTCGCGACTTTCTATTTCCTAAATCTCAACTGTCATTGCACATCCCTCACCTTTTGCATGTTTCCACCGCCCCTGTTCATTAGATAGAGATATTGTTGCAAGTATGGTTGGCACTTTTGGATTTATTTTTGAATCATTTTATTTCGAATCAAACCATTTCAAATCTGATACATTATTAGGAATTATTCCACGGGGTACTTGAAACTTTCAATATAATTCGAAATATTAATAGAAAATTTCAACATATCCAATGCAAATTTTCCCAAAACCCTGCTCAAATCAAAACGAATCACAAAAATTAATATTCGATTCACCCGAATCCAAATGATTCGATGGGACTCTTTAATCTAAAAGTGACATACCTAGTTGCAAATTTCAGAATAAAATTGTCTCGTAAAATAATAATAATTCCAATTCCTTTCTCACTAACAAGTACCTGGATGGATGGGGGAGAGGGGGATTCAATTCAACTTGCGCTCGAAAAATAAAAAAAATTATATTCATTTCTATATTTTGTTAAAAAAATTATTTTGTGGCACATAAAGCATGCATTTTGTGGTTAAAAATTAAAGTTTCACTGAACTAACAAGTTTTTGTTCCTATGAGCGATTCACTATTAATTCGAAAAAATTGTGTTTCGAACCTAATCGAGTCACCGAATCAAATTGCCCAGCCCTACATTTGACTCGAAATATCCATTAAAAAGAGGAGGTAAAATACTAAAATCCTTCGTTTCAATCTTTCTGAAAAAACATTTCGTCTCCTTTAATTAGGGATGGGCTATTTGATTTGGGGATTTGAATCGGTTCGAAACACAATTGATTCAAATTAATAGTGAATCGCTTACAGGAACAGAAACTTGGTAATTCAGTGAAACTTTAATTTTTAACCACAAAACACATTCAATTACATTTTGTTGTTAAAATATGGAAATTTCTGCACTTAGGCATGGATTGTGAATTAAAAAAAAACATCGTCTCTGTCTATGCAAAACATTAGCTATTCGTAACTTTTTTGTTTTCATAATGGGGAGGTGTTTTTTTTTCTATTGCCACTTTTATCCACACTGCCCAAGGTCCTTTACCAATGACCACTTATAGACGAACAGGGTTATGAGGGAATGAAAATCTTAGGCGATCAAAGTATGACGTCACAACGTGCGCTGTCAAACGTTTGCAGCGAAACGCGCATTTTTTTCATATTTAAAATGAAAAATTCGACTGGTCGCCAAGCTTAGTTACGAATATTGATTGAAATTACAGCAAAGTACAGTTCATGTTTCGATCTTGGTTGTCTCATAACCCAAGCGTGTTACAATTATCTTAATCCCCGTTGTGCCATCAACTATTTTGCACAACGACTCCGAGTTACAGGATGTTATTGAAATCGCGTTCTAGTTTCGAGACTGTGCGAGATGGTATCCAATCTATGCGCCTGAAAACCCTCTCAAATCTGCTGTCGCCTGTAAATACAGCACAATCGAATATTCAATGAACATGCAGTTGGGTTGAAAGAAACTTTATTCTGCCCACAGTTTAGTAGATCAGTAGTATTAGAGCTCTAGGTCAGGGGTCGGCGGCCTTTCGAACGATCTTACTTTTAGTGCATAAAATTTCAATATTATCCATACATCGATTTGTAATTTTAAATCATAACAACAATCATAACAAGGCCTGTTGACATGTCGCGACGTTACTCGGCAACTCCCATGTACGCTCCCATGTAAAACTTTTTGCGGCCTTCCAACGATCTTACTTTTAGTGCATAAAATTTCAATATTATCCATACATCGATTTGTAATTTTAAATCATAACAACAATCATAACTAGGCCTGTTAACATGTCCCGACGTTACTCGGTAACCCCTATCTACGCCACGAAATTATGGTCTGGC
>OZ023150.1:15286044-15734408 GCA_963675895.2 Styela plicata | reverse complement strand
GTCAGTGTCAGGGCTTGTTCAGGGTAAAATAGCTACATGCACACCCGAAAAAAGTTTACATCAGAAGAAAATTTAGCAAATGGACAATATTTAATGACGAATAATAAAACAAATTACGCGAATAATAAAACAAATTATAAATCCATTTCCTTTTTTTTTTGTTAGAAAAATTATTTTTGGGTGCAAAAAGCATGCATATTGTGGTTAAAAATTAAAGTTTTACTGAAATAGCAATTTTTTGTTCCTATGAGCGATTCACTATTAATTTGAAAAAATTGTGTTTCGAACCGATTCGAATCACCGAATTAAATTACCCAGCCACTAAAAAAAGGAGGTAAAATACTAAAATCCATCGTTTCAATCTTTCTGCAAAAATATTTCATCTCCTATAATTAGGGATGGGCTATTCGATTTGGGGAATGAATTTGTGAATTGAAATACATCGCCTCTGTCTATACTAAATACTAGCTATTCGTAGCTTTCTTTGTTTTCATAATGAGGAGGTGCTTTTTTTCTATAGCCACTTTTTGCAGTGGACCACCCTGCCCAAGTCCCTTTACCAAAGGCCACTTATAGACGAAGAGGGTTAGGAGGGGATGGAAACCTTAGGCGATCAAAGTATGACGTCATATTGTGCGATGTTAAACGTGTTGCAGCGAAACGCGCATTTTTACGAATTTAAAATGGCAAATTCGACTACTCGCCAAGCTCAATTACGATTATTGATCGAAATCACAGCAAAGTACAGTGCATGTTTCGATCTTGGTCTGATAACCCATGCGTGTTCCAATTATCCTAATCCCCGCTATGCAATGAACTTGGTACTATTTTGCACTACGACTGTGATTGAAATCGCGTTCTATTTTGCCTGTAAACGCAGCACAATCGAATATTTAATGAACATGCAGTTGGGCTGAAAGAAACTTTATTCTGCCCACAGTTCAGTAGATCAGTAGCATTAGAGCTCTAGATCAGAGATCGGCAAACCGCGGATCGCGGATGAACTTTTTGCGGCCCTCGAACGATCTTACTTTTAGTGCATAAAATTTCATTATTATCCATTCATCGATTTGTAATTTTATATCATAACAAAAGGCCTGTTAACATGTCTCGACGTTACTCGGTAACTCCCATGTGCGCTACAAAATCTCCCAGAATTATGGTCTGAGGTTTGTTATAGTTCACCTTATTCGTGACATCTGTAAATATTCTTTTATTTAAAGGCTCCAACTATATTTACTTCCCAACATCCGCACCAGCAATCAGTTATATTTATGATTCCAATTCACTATACACATCAACAATACACCAGCACATCATATTAACATAAGTTAGTAGTTTTTGCAACCAACCCTAAAGCAGCAAAATACAACTTAGTTATCAGTATGCATTCAGCAAGGCACTTTACGGGTAGCTGTAACATAGCACAGATAAACAGTCACTACAACGGTCCGTGCCTAACGGTTGTTGGGTATAATTCTATAAATCCTAAAAAAATATCAGTATGCATTCTTGTGTAACAAAGAAACCCGGGGTAATTAGCGCAACCACAAAAGCAATAAGGCATAAAATAATGAAGTTCCTTAAATACAATATCTATAGCCTATTGTATGACAATCAGCATTAATGAATAACGAGAGCGATTAAGGTAAAGAGTAAGGAGGTCGTAACTTGCGTTACAAATAGTTGGTTTTTCCTATATGAAATCAACTAAAATCTTGTGTTGTTGTGGGGCCATGTCCGTTACAACAGGCTTTGCCTCTTATAAAAAGGTTATGTCAATGATCAAGAGGCTATGCCCCCCTATAAAAAGGCCATGAAAATGATGAAAAAGACTATTCACCTCAAAATGGCTATGACAATGATAAAAAGGTCATTTGCGTTATAAAAAGAGTATGCCCGTTACAAAACGTAGAAAAACGTAGAAAAAGGGCTATACCAATGATAAAAAGGCTTTAAAAATGGTAGAAACTCTATGCCTCTGTCTGTGCATCTTATAAAAAGGCTATGGTACTGATAAATTAACAGCGATATAAATCCACAAACGTTCCCAGAATAAACAATGTAAAAATACTTACGCAAATATTAGGAAGTTTGAACATTTTCCTTGGTTGATTCAAGACACTATCAAAAATCTGTAATCTACAAAAGTATGATTCAGATTCCATCATGAAAGCGGACAAATCGAAAATCCAGTACCAGAAAATATTTCTAAAATGGGATGATTCGTGGCGCAGCCAAGTCCAAATGTTATGATTATACACTATAAAATAGGTATTAAACAAATCGTCTGAAAACTTACTGGAACATAGTTTTTGCACGTTTAAATAGTTTTCTTTTTGTTGGGCTTCGTCAGCGCGCTAAGACATTTCCTTTCTGGTGTTACGATTGAAGCGTGTTTGTGAGATTTCAAACCATTTTTATGGGTGATTTTGTAGTTCGGTTTGCGTCCTTGCTTCATCCAAACTTTGACCGACGTAAAATTGTGCGTAATGACGCAACGTTAGTTACGTGACAGCGTCTATGAAGATAAGAAATCCACGCATCCATGCTTGCGGGATTCGTTGGATGTTCAATGAAACATATTTGTTAAGCTCGGCCTTGGTACGCTTATATGAAGAAACATCGTTTCGAGCTAATACTTTGTGGAGTCGAATTGAATTTAATAAACAGCATTGTGTGTTTTGGGAACGTGGGAACTTTTGGCGACGAAATCAAGTATAAAAATATGAGCAATAAAAGCATGAGCCTTAGATTAACTATGTTTAACCATTGTAAACCATTATTGTTCTGAGCTTCATAATCACATATTTAAATTATGTTTCAGGATAATTTTTATACTGGTATCAATGTTTTCAGTATTTTTAATGCATAAACTGTTTGAATACTGAGATCTAAATCCCCCCATCTCATATCAGACTAAAATCTTGTTATTCCTGAGCAGTCACAGAAACGGAAACGTAATAAATTCATCAGTTTGTCGTAATATTTGGATCGGTTTGATTTTTCTTACTTAGTCTCTTTTATGCAAATCCAGAGTGTCGAGCCAGTGCCACGCTGATTATGAATATCTACATGTGATCCTATTTTATATTGGAACGTGAATTGAATGTTTAAGGCTATGTGGATAACACTAACTACGAGACAATATGAACGCGGGCATTTCTGCTATCCAACTCCTATTCAAACAATTCGTCGTAGATCGGCTAGAGAAGAATGGAGATATTATGCTGAAGATCGGACAAAAGTCGTGCATGTCAGGTGAGTTGTTGGTGCCGAAATGTCTATTTTTTATTTCATCGGAAAAGCGTTATATTTGACATCATCTTTATAAATACGGTTGTATTTTATTAAAAATGGTGATACAGTCGAGTTTCGTTTCACATTATATAATTCCCATTGACCGACCGTGGATATGGATGGACCGCGCCTCGACTCCTTGGCCCATGCATGATACATGTATCCCTAGTACATACGTCGTTACTCAAGTTATGGACAGGGGCGGCCATCTTTCAAACAAATATTCTAATTACCGGAACAGGAAACGAACCCGAACCAATTCTAATCTAATTTCGGCAACACTATTCCAATATCAATCACTCGCAATCATATCGGGTATTTTTATCAAGATGAGTATTCGAACCACTGATTTTTATATTCCGAATACCGTGTTCGAACAGATTCGAAGCTACACTCTGTAAGCCTGATAAAACCATAAACAAGTATATTGGAGGATCCCTGATCCTAATCTTTAAAGATGATTTCGATTCGAAACTCTAGAAGTGTGATCCTTAATCCGAATTTTTGAAAATGGCCTCTCTGATCCGAATCTTTCGAAGCGACATCCCTAATCGGAATCTCCAAGAAGAACATTTTTTTACATATGAAACACTATCCCTGATCCGAATCTTTGAAGATGACAATTTTTTTACATATGCAGCACTATCTCCCCGAATTTCTCAAAAGTGGCATTTCGTATCCAAATCTCTTAAAATGATCTTTTCGTATTTGACACGCTCGTTAGTACCTTTCCTAATTCTTATACCAATATAAACTCCAGTCTAAGAGTCCAAAACAGCACAAAACTGTATCGGTTATATCTTTTATTCCTTTCATTGTTTATTCCATCTAAATATACGAAACGTAAAAAACGACCTAAAGTTTGGAATGTGTTAAGTGCCACAATATAGTGTCTCCAGATATACGGTTTACCAGTCAAAAAATTCAAGCACGAGTCACTGATGGATCGCGCCTCGTGTATAAGAAAATTAAATTTGTCTGATAAACTTATTGTGATTGCATAATTTGTTTTATTAAATATTACAAACGTCACAATTGAAGTTACAAAACATTATTGAATAATAATACAACAAAATTTTCTACAGAAATATCCACTACACCGAACAAATCTGAAGAATCTGGTAAAAATAATCTCTTCTGGTCAGAATATTGCAAAAAATTTCACCACATAAATATTATGTAAAACTGGTTAAAGTAACTTGCATTAACTCGTAAGTAAAGTTTGCGACTTCGTCAGCATGCTGAATACAAACGAGATAATACGAGTTGATTTTACTAGTTTTTCTACAGTAAAACGGCGAGCAACGTAATCGGGAAGAAGCTCGAACGCGAGATTACGAAGTTCTTAGAAGCATTTTCTGTGGACGATGGATGGGCCGGATTCATCGTATTCTTGCTTGGAGATCCACATTTGTTGGAAAGTGGAAAGAGAAGCAAGAATGGAACCTCCGATCTAGACGGAATATTTTCGTGTATAAGAAAACTGCCCTAAACTGCTAAAACCAGTAAGCATCAGTTTGCTACAAAAAAATGAAACCAACCGTGCGTGGCTGTAGCGTCATTGGCAACCGTATTGTCATTGCGTCGAAACTATTGTGCGTTCTGCTTGGGCGGAGACAGAAATTCCTTTGTCGATTGATGACGAACTTTGAGCGGAAGGTAAGTTGAGGGTGTGTGACGTATTGATGGTTGGCTAAGGTTGGGGTCTTTGTCAAAAATAGTCCCTCATGCCCACGTTATATTATACTTTGCGCGATTTAACGTCATACAAATACCAGACGGTCCAGATTTCATATTATACTTTATACTCGAAATGCATAACTGCTACCCTGACACTACTGCAATAACTACATATCTGTCGCCAATATTTAAATCATGCATTAACTATTTAAAAGACATGACAATAGGTTGCGTGTAGCTCGTTGCATATCAGCGATCGGAAGGTGAATCAGAAGTGCAACAAATACTTCTTTGTACGTAAACGGTTCAATAAGGTCTAATGAAAGCTCGTCGCTCATATCTTTACTTGGACCAACTACTCGCATGAAAAACTCGTACTGGAAAACGGTTAAGTTGGGATAAACCTAAGGTTGCGTTATTTTCTTCACTCTCCAAATGAAGGATCCATCGCATCATCAGCATTAATGAAAAACGAGAGCGATTTCATGGAATTTCTGCAACATGTTGATTCAACTGCTTAGCTACATTAGGTTCGAAGAAAGAAAACGTCGAGTAAGGAGGTCGTAACTTTCGTAACAAAAAGTTGCTTTTTCCTATATAAAACCAACTATAACCTTTTGTTGTTGTGGGGTCATGTCTGTTATAACAGGCTATGCCCCTCAAAAAAAACCTTTATCCCTAATCAGAATCATTAAAAATAACAAATGTTTCTTATATATGAAACACTAACCCTGATCCTAATCTCCATAGTGACATTTCCTATCCAAACCTTATAAAATGATCTTTTCTTATTTGACACGCTCGTTCGTACCTTTCCTAATTCTTATACAAATATAAACTCCAGTCTAAGAGTCCAAAACAACACAAAACTGTATCGGTTATATTTTTTATTTCTTTCATTGTTTATTCCATCTAAATATACGAAACGTAAAAAACGACCTAAAGTTTGGAATGTGTTAAGTGCCACAATATAGTGTCTCCAGATATACGGTTTACCAGTCAAAAAATTCAAGCACGAGTCACTGATGGATCGCGCTTCGTGTATAAGAAAATTAAATTTGTCTGGTGAACTTATTGTGATTGCATAATTTGTTTAATTAAATATTACAAACGTCACATTTGAAGTTACAAAGCATTATTGAATAATAATACAACAAAATTTTCTACAGAAATATCCACTACACCGAAAAAATCTGAAGTATCTGGTAAAAATAATCTCTTCTGGTCAGAATATTGCAAAAAATTTCACCACATAAATATTATGTAAAACTGGTTAAAGTAACTTGCATTAACTCGTAAGTAAAGTTTGCGACTTCGTCAGCATGCTGAATACAAACGAGATAATACGAGTTGATTTTACTAGTTTTTCTACAGTAAAACGGCGAGCAACGTAATCGGCAAGAAGCTCGAACGCGAGATTACGAAGTTCTTAGAAGCATTTTCTGTGGACGATGGATGGGCCGGATTCGTCGTATTCTTGTTTGGAGATCCACATTTGTTGGAAAGTGGAAAGAGAAGCAAGAATGGAACCTCCGATCCAGACGGAATATTTACGCTCGGGTGGCGCGATGATCTTGATTTTCATTGTTGGTGGAGCGAGGGCAGTGATTTCCTTCTGCATACGATCGGCGATTCCTGGAAGAAATATATAAATATTGGTTAGATTGTGTTCTAGCTCTGTAGGTGGTTCAATTCTCTGAGAAATATTTACTGCACGTGCAGCTGCTTGGCCTAAATTTCATGTGCCGGTTATATGTTGCTGGTGGACCATGGAGGCGTCAATCTGTAGCTCATATCTGTTAAGTATAATTTGACAGACGAATCAGGTAAAATGAATCCAGTACGAATCAATTTGGATCAGAACTTTACAATACCTGGCTGAGGGCGATCAAACCTTATGCTTTTCTTATTGTTCAAAAGGTTCATCTCATTTTCTTCAGATGACCAATGAAAGCTTTTAAGATTATCAACACGATATTTCTCAGTTACGTTGATAAATGTGAAACTTTTCTATAGTTTGGTTTGGTTTCACAAGACATTCAAAGATGCAGTTAAATCTTTTAGCAAGTTATATATCATGACACATTAACCATTTTTCAAAGTTTCTTCCGATGACATCTATTTACTTCTGGTGCCTAAGTTGCAGAAGTAGATGACATTTCGGAAGTCTGGCTACTAGGACAAGCATATAGTTGGATCCCGAGTTCTGAAATGTTATTTCCGATGCCAAACCCAAGACTCGAGGTTACTTATTTAATTGAAAAATGTTTTTGACACAGAAGGATCGCGCAAACAAGGAAAAATGACAAGAATTTTCACTCACCGGGATACATAGTGGAACCTCCAGACAAGACAGTGTTGGCGTACAAGTCTTTACGAATATCGACATCACATTTCATGATGGAATTGTAAGTTGTTCCGTGGATTCCGGCGGCTTCCATACCCAGAAAGGATGGTTGGAACAAAACCTCTGGACAAAGGAATCGTTCGTTTCCGACAGTGATGACCTGGTTGAATTAAGGATTATTATTTATTTTTCGTTGTGAAGTTCCACTAAGCAAGGTCGGAAGCAGCAGATAACAGAAATCGCAGAAATTGCAGAGAGATATTACAATACGGGACACAACTGCCGTGGTAAAGTCCAATGAGTGGCGTCTGCCGTGAGTGATGATGAATTACCAACCACTTCTTTCGTGTTACAAATGAGTTATGAGAAATATATTTGATTTCCATAATATATTCGGGAAATTATTCGATTTTTCACAGCTCTATTTACTATCAAACAGACAATTATGCAATTATTCCAAATTTCTATTTTCAAATTTTTATCTGAGTTTTACGCAACGCAACGCTACGGAAGAGTAAGACACGAAGAAAAAAAAGCACGTCAGCTACGCAAGCGTGTATTGCGTACTTCTCGGTAGAAAAATTGTTTGTCCAATCATGTTTTGGGTCATCAGGGACTTATGCTGGACAAAACGGATTTTTCGCTTGGGTTAAGTCCCGGTTCACTAGGGCAGAGTTAAAATGTGACCAAGCCCACCTGTCCGTCCGGAAGTTCATAGGATTTCTCCAAAGAACTGCTTGATGCTGCTGTTGCCATTTCTTGTTCAAAATCAAGGGCGACGTAACAGAGTTTCTCTTTGATGTCACGACCGATTTCACGCTCGGCTGTGAATTAGAACAAAAACTCGTTAAATATTTTCGAATTGTTATTTTTTATTGGAAATTCGTTCAAGATCCGAAATGAACGTCAAAATGGAACCGACTAACAAACACTTTTTAAACATCTACAAAGCTTTCAAAAATGTACGTGTGACCAGGAACTCGAACAACGTTATATATATATAAATATGTTCATTTCCTTGTTTAACTTGGGTACGGTAGCTTAATGAGAGGTCGCTCTGATTTCATTTTCTTTGAACAAACTAACAAGCTTCAAAACCACGTACACGGTTATGTACTGATTCATTTTGCAGCAAATTCATAATTTATGTCAAATTTTAAAACGTAAAACTTACTAACGAAACCGAATCAAACAATGAAAACACAAAATTTATCGGAATCAGAGTTTTGTTGATGCTCTCATGCGTTTACTGACCTGTGGTAGTGAAAGAATATCCTCTCTCTGTAAGAATCTTCATTAGGTAATCGGTCAAGTCACGTCCGGTCAAATCCAAACGCAAGATGGCGTGAGGGAGTGCGTACCCTTCATAAATCGGGACAGTGTGGGAGACACCATCACCACTGTCGAAGACGATACCTGAAAACAATAAACAAGATTAAGATTCCATTTTAATACTGTAGGAGTGAAATAGTCGAGATTACAACTCGATCGTATGGCGGAACGTCACAGTGATTTTGTTGATGATAATGTCCATACTAGGGCTTTCTAAAATTTTGATGGCAGTACATTACTATTAGTCGAATGTTCGATCTCAAATTCACGGAAGATTCGAAATTATAAGCTCTTCAATTTTTGTTGTCTACACCCCTCAGTTCGCTAATTGCTGGGTGCTTACCGGTTGTACGTCCAGATGCGTAGAGTGAAAGTGCAGCCTGGATAGCAACGTACATTGCTGGGGTGTTGAAGGTCTCGAACATGATTTGTGTCATCTTCTCTCTGTTCGCCTGTGAACGATTTATTATATAATAAGAGAAGGTAGGAGCGGCCATTATCGCCCAGAGCAGAAGCCTTTCAATAGATTCCACCGTGGGGAAATTTAGAAGAAACATAAAATTTAATAGTTTTTTTATCATGTCTCTTAAACTAATGAGCACTGAAAAGCAATAACGGTGACGTCATCGGTAATCTGGATCTTTTGTTTTTAGAATCAAGTAGAATAATTCCTCAAATTTGATAAAATATTCGATTCAGAAGTCGTATAATACATCCTTCTACCAGCTTTACAATCCAAGTCAAAAATTACTCTTATATTTTAAATAAAATCTCATTGTAATTTTGTTTATTTCGAGTTGTTGCAAAAATATAATCGAATAATTTGCGATTCGAATATTACGACTCAAACCAAATATTCAAAACATATTTTCAAATCTGTGCCTATAACTTTCAACGGATATTATTAGCTTGAGATTATCAAATGGATATTATTTACTCACTATCACCGCTTCAAATGATTATTATCGCGGGGTTGGAGGCTAGGAGCACATGATGTCACTAATGACGTATCAAAATTATTATTACCTTGGGGTTGAGTGGGGCTTCGGTCAAAAGAACTGGATGTTCTTCTGGTGCGACTCTCAATTCATTGTAGAATGTATGATGCCAGATTTTCTCCATGTCATCCCAGTTTGTGACGATTCCGTGTTCGATAGGATATTTAAGAGTGAGGATTCCTCTCTTGCTTTGAGCTTCATCTCCGACGTAGGAATCTTTCTGTCCCATTCCGACCATGACACCCTGGAAAGAGATAAAAATATCATCAATGTACGTTTATGAAGAGACCGACATAATAATAGTTGCACCTTCACAAAACATAGTGTAATAGCCATCCACTAGCAGTGACGTGTTAATTCCAAATTGAAAACATCCTTGTTTATGAGATTTATGTCGAGTATGGGCTTTTGATGTGATCATCGTTTACAATAAGACCATGTTCAATTACTGACAAAAACGACACGACAAGTTTTTCGTTGTTGTTGAATACAATGCCAATCAAGATACCCAGAAAGAAGAAAATGTGATTTCAACAGATATTGACAACGAGAAAATCGCATGATAAACCACTTGTTCGGTTGTGAAGAAATAATACCTGACCTGGTGACTAGGTCTTCCTACAATAGACGGGAACACGGCACGTGGTGCATCATCCCCTGCAAATCCAGCTTTACACATTCCTGAACCATTGTCGAAAACAAGAGCGGCAACATCTTCGTCACACATTTTGAAAGTTTTAGATTTTTAAGTTTAAGATTAATTAAAAGAATCTGTGAGAGCTAAAACAAAACGAGACGAGATTATAAAAAGCACGAAACACACAAAAACAGGTCTTGACCAAGATTCCGAGTAAATCAGTGGGAAGTTTGGGATTTTGTACATTGATGATGATGTGCAAATAACATTGCGTCGCAATGGGAACACAATGCATACATCGCATAATGATGAAGAAACGCGTCCTATTACTATTCATAATGACGTGACATAAGTACAAACGTGAAAATTTTGACATCACAATAAATCATAGTCTGTACGAAAATGCAATAACCAAATGAAAATGCAAACTCGAATCTAGGCTCAACGAGTTTAGACCACTCCATTGAGGCGCGATCTGTTCGAATTAGAAAAAATGCTGATATACGTTTTGTAAAACTACGAGCCGACGATGGATAGCACCGTCTTGAAGCTGTCCATCTGCGACTATAGTTTCGTTCGTAATGTTGTAAATGAACACAATTCGAATAAATGACGTCATATCACCATGCCAACCACGTCTGTATACTGCATACTTTTTTATAACACAGGAATGCAATAATCGTAAACAAACAATAATGGAACGCAGAAAGTATTGCAGAAATATATGGACACCAACATGGAAATATGTACAAAATTGAATCAAAACTGAAGAAATTGATTTTGAATGAAATTACCCCGATATTACTTTACATCCATAGTGTGAGCCACTGGCAGACTGCGCAGCATAGGCGCGATCCATAAGTGACTCGTGAATGACAAAACAAAATTCTTATTCGTCAAATCTGAACCACTGATAGATCGCACAGCCCAGGCGCGATCTGTCAGAGGCTCAAGATCGCTAGGTGGGAAAATGTGTTGGACTCAGTAAAGCTGAAACAGGGCAGTTTGATCCCGATTGGGTATGTGCATATATATACTATTAACAAAAAATTCTCTCAGTGAAATATAATGGAAATCCAATTCCTAGTTATGCTAAATAGCGGTGAAGCACTTTATCTGTTTACAACTACTATTCATGAAGAATTTTTTGGGAATTTAGAATGTTGTTTTAGGGAGCTTTGTTTAGAATGGTTCACTAATGGATCGCGCTACTGAGGCGCGGTCCATCGTGTCTCATCATTTGCCAAATCAAATATTTTTCACTCAAATTAGGATTTTGCTAAATATGGATCAGCGATGGACCGCGCCAGGGAGGCGCAGCGCATATCTGATCCATATTCGACAAAATAAAATCTTCGACACAAATCCCGATAATACTAATATATTGAAAAAAAATATATCATTAACTGACAGGCACTGTAAAAAATATGCAAAATTAACTGGGTATACAACGTAATGGTAACAGGATATACTTTGTGAACAGAGTCAAATTTACAAGTTTTTTACAGTGCAACGGGTGGTGAGCGCCATCAAAAGCTCAAACGCGAGTGTTCTTAGAAGCATTTTCTGTGGACGATGGATGGGCCGGATTCGTCGTATTCTTGCTTGGAGATCCACATTTGTTGGAAAGTGGAAAGTGAAGCAAGAATGGAACCTCCGATCCAGACGGAATATTTTCTCTCGGGTGGCGCGATGATCTTGATTTTCATTGTTGGTGGAGCGAGAGCAGTGATTTCCTTCTGCATACGATCGGCGATTCCTGTAGAAATATAATAATGTTATTTAATGACTCATTCTTAAAAGCTTGCTAATCAGGATCACAAGACCAATTCTTAAATAAATCTGTCAAAATATCTTCTGCTAAGCGCGGGTCATTGATAGATCGCTTCGATGAGATGTGGTCCATCTGTGGCTCAGACTAGACAAAATAAAATCTTTGGTAGCAGTTCTGTCTCACAAGTTGCATTACATTAGTCCCTCCGAAGCGCTGCTCCCGGCTTTTCCGAAAATGAATTTTCCATGAACAAAATTAAAATAGGAACGGGCTAATAGTTGAATTTTCGCTGAGAATGATAAAATTTCCACTCACCAGGATACATAGTAGAACCACCAGACAAAACAGTGTTGGCGTACAAGTCTTTACGAATATCAACATCACATTTCATGATGGAATTGTAAGTTGTTTCGTGGATTCCGGCGGCTTCCATACCAAGGAAGGATGGTTGGAACAAAGCCTCTGGACAACGGAATCTTTCGTTTCCGACAGTGATGACCTGGTTAATGTAGAAGACAAGTTTGGTCAGACATTGTAGAACTTTGATTGGACGAATTTTTATTTGAGTATTCTTAAACGATTCATTTTCATGATAAATGCCAAATTTCACGTTGTGAAATTCGATATATGAAACACGAACATATCAAACACCAATCACGATTTCATGGCAAAATATAATTAAATATTAGTAATTCAGGTCATAGTAAAATTTGAATAATGTTCAAACCAAACTATAGGGACTAACGCAGCACCAGAGATTAGAGACTAAAAGACGACCATACACCATCGGATAGGTTAGTTTTGAGTCCGATAGCAAGTTCATTTGCCCAAAAATAGACAGAAATAATTTTCCTCACAGACTTTTCCATTCATCAGTCCCCATAGTTCCATTCATCAGTCCCCATAGTTACCTGTCCGTCAGGAAGTTCATACGATTTCTCCAAAGAACTGCTTGATGCTGCTGTTGCCATTTCTTGTTCAAAATCAAGGGCGACGTAGCAGAGTTTCTCTTTGATGTCACGAACGATTTCACGCTCGGCTGTTAAAAACATGAATGTTATTTTTCAACGAATTCACTCAAGTCAGGAAAGTACCACACGTTGCAAACAAAAAATGCAACAAAATTTTTGAAATTGACAGTAATATTACTTGGCGGTATTGGAAAATATTTAAGGTTCGACCTTTTTGGCCAAACATAGGGTGTTAAATGGAAAGCACTGAGAAATTGCGGTATATCAACAACCCATATTTGGCATAAATCTCGTCAACATGGCAGTTTTTAACTTTGAAAATATGCAATTACTGCAAACGACCAGTAAATTTACTGTACTTTTGTTACAGCGCATTTCAGGAACTATTATCTAACTAATTGTCACCAATACGACATCGATCTATTATACAATCAAAATTCCAGCAACCAAAACCAAAAATACTTCATACATAACCAAACCACGCAAGTTTGACCAACCAATTCCACACTGGAAATGTCTACAGTATAGAGGGCAGTGAGTGGTATCTACTCTAAGCAAAAACTACCACTAAGAACCCGTGATTCCTGCCAGAGAAATTGTCGGTACACAGTGTTCGGAACGTAAATCTATTTGATAAAATTATGTTTGAAGATTCCGGACGTCATATACCATGTAGGACAGTCATTAGCATACTGGAAAAACTAAATGTATTTTTCACACAAATTATATAACACAAAGAACTTGGCTATTAAGTGAACATTCTTAACAACACGAAATCCTTGAAAATCTAACCTGTGGTAGTAAAAGAATATCCTCTCTCTGTAAGAATCTTCATCAAGTAATCGGTCAAATCACGACCGGCCAAATCCAAACGCAAGATGGCGTGAGGGAAGGCGTAACCTTCGTAGATCGGTACAGTGTGGGAGACACCATCACCACTGTCGAAAACAATACCTGAAAATATGGAAATTAAAACAGTTAATATGCATTCAAGCAAGGCAAAATTGTTTTGGGCGTCACTGGTAGATTGACTAAATCTCAGCTACTCAGATGTGCCAAAGTCCCATCATCAGACAATTTAGCAAATAGGCAGTTTTTCATGATTGATCTACGGCTAGAAAACTTGAGTCTCTTTATTAGTCTCTGGCGACACCCAAACTGTTCAAAATCACCAATACTGCTATAAAATAGCCGTTTAGGAGGTTTTGAAATCAGGATTGTTAAGCACCAGCCATCACGGGCCACACATTGACACCGCCTCCCCGGTGCAACCGGCAGTAAACAACACTAAACAAAACATACCTGAAATTGGGTTTTACCGGTTGTACGTCCAGATGCGTAGAGTGAAAGTACAGCCTGGATAGCGACGTACATTGTTGGGGTGTTAAAGGTCCCGAACACAATTTGTGTCATCCTCTCTGTTCGCCTGTGAAAGATTTAGTGTATAACGAAAATTAGCAAAATATGAGGCGTACCAGTTACTATGATGGTTACCCCAATCATTTATTGAATTCGAATGGGTTGAATCATTTTTACGAACCGAATGTTCAAATCAAATGTATTAAAACAAATGACGTCATTCAATCAAAGAATATCAACTCAGAGTGAGTGGGGATGGTGTGATGGCTAATGACGCCAACAAACTATTAGTCCGTCGAGATTAATTGAGAAGAATGTGACGCACTGATGGCGCCTATGGGTAAAGCATGTAAGATTGACCGATTTCAACTGATAAAATGGCGCGCAGAGAATTTTTCACTCAGCAACGTATAAAGCTCGCGGTCTACCGCTACATCCCCAAACGAGGATTGAATAGTCAAAATAGCTTAATAACTAGGCCCCCTTGTCGACGTTGCGATCATATGCATGGGCATCGTACCGTGGACTTTGGCAACCTGGGGCTGCACCTGGGTTGGTTCGCTAAAAAAGTTAAATTTATCTGTCGCAAACCGCCGGCCTAGCTGTCGATTTTGTAAGTTTGACATAATCATCGGCCGCAGAATATCTCCGGTATTGGGGAGGGGGGCAGGATCGTCGAAAAAATCTGCAAATTGACCGATTTCAACTGGTGAAAAGACGCGCATGAAATTTTTCACTCAGTAACGCAAATTCGTTGTTGAAAAAAGTATTCTAATGATTATAATTTAATTGTAAAACACTGAAAAATGGGAAATCGCGCCGAATGCTTTCAGAAAATTAACGTTTTTTCCTCAATTTACGCTGATTTAGGGGCGATAGAAACAAACTCCTCAACATTTAGCATATGGTAGGTCCAGACTAAATATATTGAGCTTGATATGGACAAGGTTGATATGATGCGACTCATTATCAGTCCATATTTATTGTTTTTGTTCGAAAATCGTTTTCTCCCTTTAGGTATTGCATTGCTCATCCTCACTGAGTTTCGTTATATAGTCGGTGGCCACGAAATATTTTGCAAGCAGGCAATTTGGGCTGGGCAAAACCTAATCATTTGATATTCGAATCTGATTCGAATAATTTTTTTCGAATTGGATCGAATAATATTTTCCATGTAAATACCAAATCTCCCATTTTTTCCTTTACAACTTGTCTCAATTATAAAATTTATAGTTTTCTAGTGTATTTTCAATTCACATTCCATGTCTGAGAGCAACAATTTTCATATTTTAACGATGTAATGTAATCGATTTTGTTCAAATTTGACCAAAATCGATTGCATTTTGTCGTAAAAATAAAAATTCTAGTCCATTTAGCCAGTTTATTGTTCCTATTTATGATTGAATAAAATAAATTGTGCCGCAAATCGATTTGAATCGCTGAATCGAATTACCCAAACCTACAGTGAATGTGCGGCGGAGCCCCGTGATAATTAATAATAGTCCTGGCAACTTATAGATAGCATTTGCAGTATTTTGGTCTAAAAAGATAGATCCTCAATATGCCAGATGCCATTTAAAAAAGACATTAGGGAGTATGGAGATGACGGGGATTGAACCTCATTCTGTGACTCGATGCCGTTCGACATATGTATGGAATAAAATGTCATCGGTTAGGTTGAAATTTGACGTGTGTTGCTAAAACATTTTCTACTTAACATATTGAAAACGTTGGGCATTTTTTCTCTTTTTTATTGAGAAACACTCTGAGCAAGGCCGGAAGCAGTGTCTAGAAAGAACCAACGAACGTCCACTTAAAACCAAAGAGCTACTAGAAGATGTAGTATCAGCAACTGCACTCTGAACGGAAAACATGCCAAACGGAACTGAACCGCCATGGTAAAGTGTGGTGAGTAGTATCTGCACTGTGCGATGATAAAACCATCTACCATTACTTTCCTTTCAATCGTCCCTACGACACGCAGAAAATACATTAGGACTATTCTAAATCCCAAACCTACAAGGCTTTTCTTGTAATAAGCATTAGGAAAGGAGAGCGTTACGGGGCTAATGCATGGACCCATACAAGAAATATTACGGTATAAAAGATAGAATACATAGGGGCTGCTAACACAGTAAAGAAATTTTTTTTCTTCTTCTTTTAGTGTTCGACATTGTAGCGATTCTTTCCCGTTTGTTTTCAATTGAAAAAATTCTCAGGCACTTCTTCCTTCAAATATTCCGCATTTTAGTATTAAGACAACTCGAACAATGAGCAATGAACAATGGATGTACCAGTGGCGTGTTCAGAACCGAAAAAAGGAGAGGGCCCGAAACTTGAAAAATAACGCGTACTCAAATTATGAAGCCACATTACTATAAAACACGTTAAAAATTCATTAAAATGAGCATTTAGACCTGTATCCTTGTTGTCTGTATCCAATATTCTGTCGTTGATTCATTTTCAAATTGATGTTGACTCTCAATATCAATATTGAAAAGTTGGTTAATGAACAAACAAACGAAAAAAAGATAATGAAATCTGGTCCAGCACAAGACATGTCAACAGCAAAATGCTGTACAAATTCATTGTGAGATCACAACTATAAATCTTGTGAAAGTGTCCCCTATAAATACCATATGTTGTATGATTGCATCATTCTCAAGGCATTCTCGAGAAAAGCGTAACAAACAATATCATTGATATATGTTGACAACTAAAGGTAAAATCACCATAGGGATAGAAGGGAACTCACACCTATAGCCTAATCAAACACGGCTGAAATTAAGGTTGAACTACTAAAAGGCACGTGTAAATATTCAAAGGGATTTGACGTTTAAAAGATGACGTGACTTACACATAGATCATTAACCTCTCCTGTAACAGTTCTATACGGAGCAATCCCATATCGGGAAAACTCACCATGCATCTACAAAGAAATAAGGAATCCGGACAAGACAGAACACGTAAGGCCTAATGAACATTGTCCTTGCTTCTACACTATATTCTTTCAGCTCAGGGCCTGAAAATTGCAATTCACCCTCACGTGTGACCACTGCTTGGTACTTCAACACAATCAGCTTTCCTTCCCAATTTTTAGCCAATTAAATCGGTATTAAAACACGGTACAAGTCTGTCGTGAATTATAATTCACTTGTTTTAATGAGAGCAGAAAGGCTAATTTTGGAAAGTATATTTTTTTTTGAAAGTTCAATTATGCCATGCTAAACGAAAATATGTTCACCATTGGGGGTTGACGTCATAATATCAAACACTTCCTCGCTGGATCCAAAGCGGATACGACCGTTATCAGCTTAAAGCTTCCACGAAACCAATTTCGCTTTCCTTTTTGAGATATTGGTAATGCAGGTCTGGCAGGGATGAAAGACAAAGGGTTCAAGCACATTACCCATCAATGCTGAAGGTGGGATGGGTAAGTTACGAAGCAGTTAGGTCAAACTGACACAGATTTAACCACAGGCCAACTCCGTATAGCAGGGTTCTTTGTTGAGCGCTACTTGAATGCTGAATATCTGACGAACCCAGAATTTATTTTCACATATTGTTTATTTAATAACCATTCAAATTAAATAAATGAACTAGAAGATCATTCTATCCCACGTAAGTAGGAACGCTTACGCCTATCACGTAGGCCTCTGCAGTATTCAGTTTCAAGTTCACGGAAACCGAAAAATATTTCCCTCATTGCAGTGACCAGGGAATATCGTCTAGGAGTATAGTATAGGAATAATTGTTCGAGGGAGGCGCGTGAAAAATTTTGCCAGTGTTGGCATTGAAGCCATATTCAAAAGCCATATTTCGGATGGGAAACAAAAAAGCGCTATTTTCTGCAGATAGAGGGCGAGGCCACCCCTGTTAGGAGACGGTCAGTTGTGATGGAGTTCTCTCAGCGGGAGCAATCCCATGTCGGTGGGGGCACATCCGTGTTGAAGCAATACCACGTGGGGACAATGTCGTATGGAGGCAATTCGAATTCCTTTTGTGAGCGTTTCCTTCTGAAACGAAACTTTGTGGGGACAATGACGCGTGAGGGCAATACTGCAGGTGTGAAGCACTGTGGTGTTTGATTCCAATGTGCAAATCCGTAGAGACAGAATTGATGGAACCATCTTCCTTGATCAAATTTCCAAATAACCTCAATATTATCATTATTTTTATTAAAATTCACTCCGAGCAAGGCCTTAAGCAGCAAGGAACCAACCATCGGTGACCTAATAGCAAAAAGCCACCAAACGATTTAGTACCATCATCTGCACTCTAAAAGGAGAACGCCTGAAATGTAACTGAACCGCCATGATAAAGTGCAATGAGTGGTGTAAAACCAACTACCACTTCTATGCTTCGCCCGTATCTGTAGGGCATTCATAATATGTAACCAAATAGCGATATGATACGATGGGATAAGATTTGCAGTATCTCTAAAATGCACCAAAAAATCCAACGACACTGTGAAGAAACTCGCTATAATTAAAAGCAGTGCCCAAAGTGGGACATGAAGTAAAAAATATCATTACGTCATAATAATTAGTAGAGATAAGCGGTAACTAATCCTTGTATGGAGCGATTACGCTTCTGAAAACCATCGAAAAAAACTTTAACTCAAAATTGCGCGGCTGAGGCCAAAATGTGGATTTCGCGGTCGTGACTAATTTTTCACATAACACTTTTTTTGCTAAATCTCTATAATTATTATTAATACATCACTATAATTATTATTTTGAACTAGAATCAATGAAATTAAATATAGACTAACGTACTCATCGCAGTAACCAGCAGCCTGCACGTAAGCTAATTGCGTTCTCCAGTCAGCAGCATTACGCTATACTATCCTGCTCTAAACTACTAAAACCAGTAAGCATCAGTTTTGCTACAAAAGAAAACGCAACCAACCGTGCGTGACTGTAGCGTCTTTGGCAATCGTATTGTCGTCACGTCGGAACTATTGTTCGTTCTGCTTGGGTGAACAGATATTGTCGATTGACGACGAAATTTGCATGGAAGTTCAGATAACCGTGTAAACCGTATTGATGGTTGACTAAGCTTGTGGTCTTAGTCAAATATAGTCCCCTTATGCCCACGTTATATAAAGAGAACTATTTTATACTTCCATTTCAAAAGATTTTAGATGCCGAAGTATTTTCATGGGATAATGAATGTCATCAGGTTTCGTAAAATAATAATAGCATTTAAGCATTTAGATTACTTATTTTGACAAAATACGCCACAAGCATATCATTTTTACAAAATGAGTGTCAAACCATAACTCAGAATCAGAATTTATTATCAGTCATATCCTTGACTACTTTCATTTTGACATAATACGCAAATGACATTGGCCTCTTGGGCCGTCAAATATTTTCACACAACTCCGACATTACTATAAATTATTTTGAACTAAAATCAATAAAAGTAAATATAGACTATGAGTACATCGCAGTAAACTGCAACATGTACGTAGGCAATTTGCGCCCTCCAGACAGTAAAATTGCGTTATCAAATCCTATCCTGCTCTAAACTGCTAAAACCAGTAAGCATCAGTTTGCTCCAAAAAAATGAAACCAACCGTTCGTGGCTGTAGCGTCATTGGCAACCGTATTGTCATTGAGTCGAAACTATTGTGCGTTCTGCTTGGGCGGAGACAGAAATTCCTTTGTCGATTGATGACGAACTTTGAGCGGAAGGTAAGATGGGGGTGAGTGACGTATTGATGGTTGGCTAAGGTTGTGGTCTTTGTCAAAAATAGTCCCCCATGCCCACGTTATATTATACTTTGCGCGATTTAACGTCATACAAATACCAGACGGTCCAGATTTCATATTATACTTTATACTCGAAATGCATAACTGCTACCCTGACAGTACTGCAATAACTACATATCTGTTGCCAATATTTAAATCATGCATTAACTATTTAAAAGACATGACAATAGGTTCCATGTAGCTCGTTGCATATCAGCGATCGGAAGGGGGAATCAGAAGTGCAACAAATACTTCTTTGTACGTAAACGGTTCAATAAGGTCTAATGAAAGCTCGTCGCTCATATCTTTACTTGGACCAACTACTCGTATTGGAAAACGGTCAACTTGGGATAAACCGAAGGTTGCGTTATTTTCCTCACTCTCCAAATGAAGGATCAATCACATCATCTGCATTAATGAATAACGAGGGCGATTTCATGGAATTTCTGCAACATGTTGATTCAACTGCTGGGCTGGATTGGGCTCGAAGAAAGTAAACGTCGAGTAAGGAGGTCGTAACATTCGTTACAAAAAGTTGCTTTTTCCTATATAAAACCAACTATACCCTTTTGTTGTTGTGGGGTCATGTCCGTTATAACAGGCTATGCCCCTCAAAAAAAGCCTCTGCCTCTTAGAAAAAGGCTATACCAATGATAAAAAGGCGTTTCCTATCCGAAACTCCAGAAGTGTCATCCTTAATCCAAATTTCTGAAAATAGCATCTCTGGCCCGAATCTCTGGAAGCGACATCCCTAATCAGAATCATTAAAAATAACAAATTTTTCTTATATATGAAACACTGCCCCTCATCCGCATCTCTTAGTGACATTCCTAATCCGAATCATTGAAGATGACAATTTTTTTCTCATTTGACACGCTCGTTCGTACCTTTCCTAATTCGTATACCGATATAAACTCCAGTCTAAGAGTCCAAAACAACACAAAACTGTATCGGTTATATCTTTTATTCCTTTCATTGTTTATTCCATCTAAATATACGAAACGTAAAAAACGACCTAAAGTTTGGAATGTGTTAAGTGCCACAATATAGTGTCTCCAGATATACGGTTTACCAGTCAAAAAATTCAAGCACGAGTCACTGATGGATCGCGCCTCGTGCATAAGAAAATTGAATTTGTCTGATAAACTTATTGTGATTGCATAATTTGTTTTATTAAATATTACAAACGTCACAATTGAAGTTACAAAGCATTATTGAATAATAATACAACAAAATTTTCTACAGAAATATTCACTACACCGAAAAAATCTGAAGAATCTGGTAAAAATAATCTCTTCTGGTCAGAATATTGCAAAAAATTTCACCACATAAATATTATGTAAAACTGGTTAAAGTAACTTGCATTAACTCGTAAGTAAAGTTTGCGACTTCGTCAGCATGCTGAATACAAACGAGATAATACGAGTTGATTTTACTAGTTTTTCTACAGTAAAACGGCGAGCAACGTAATCGGTAAGAAGCTCGAACGCGAGATTACGAAGTTCTTAGAAGCATTTTCTGTGGACGATGGATGGGCCGGATTCGTCGTATTCTTGCTTCGAGATCCACATTTGTTGGAAAGTGGAAAGAGAAGCAAGAATGGAACCTCCGATCCAGACGGAATATTTACGCTCGGGTGGCGCGATGATCTTGATTTTCATTGTTGGTGGAGCGAGGGCAGTGATTTCCTTCTGCATACGATCGGCGATTCCTGGAAGAAATATATAAATATTGGTTAGATTGTGTTCTAGCTCTGTAGGTGGTTCAATTCTCTGAGAAATATTTACTGCACGTGCAGCTGCTTGGCTTAAATTTCATGTGCCTGTTATATGTTGCTGGTGGACCATGGAGGCGCCAACCTGTAGCTCATATCTGTTAAGTATAATTTGACAGACGAATCAGGTAAAATGAATCCAGTACGAATCAATTTGGATCAGAACTTTACAATACCTGGCTGAGGGCGATCAAACCTTATGCTTTTCCTATTGTTCAAAAGGTTCATCTCATTTTATTCAGATGACCAATGAAAGCTTTTAAGATTATCAACACGATATTTCTCAGTTACGTTGATAAATGTGAAACTTTTCTATAGTTTGGTTTGGTTTCCTAAGACATTCAAAGATGCAGTTAAATCTTCTAGCAAGTTATATATCATGACACATTAACCATTTTTCAAAGTTTCTTCCGATGATATCTATTTACTTCTGGTGTCTAAGTTGCAGAAGTAGATGACATTTCGGAAGTCTGGCTACTAGGACAAGCATATAGTTGGATCCCGAGTTTTACTGAAATGTTATTTCCGATGCCAAACCCAAGACTCGAGGTTACTTATTTAATTGAAAAATGTTTTTGACACAAAAGGATCGCGCAAACAAGGAAAAATGACAAGAATTTTCACTCACCGGGATACATAGTGGAACCTCCAGACAAGACAGTGTTGGCGTACAAGTCTTTACGAATATCGACATCACATTTCATGATGGAATTGTAAGTTGTTTCGTGGATTCCGGCGGCTTCCATACCCAGGAAGGATGGTTGGAACAAAGCCTCTGGACAACGGAATCGTTCGTTTCCGACAGTGATGACCTGGTTGAATTAAGGATTATTAATTATTTCTCGTTGTGAAGTTCCACTAAGCAAGGCCGGAAGCAGCAGATAAAAAAAATCGCAGAAATTGCAGAGAGATATCACAATACGGGACACAACTGCCATTTTGGGACACAACTGCCATGGTAAAGTCCAATGAGTGGAGACTGCCGTGGGTGATGATGAATTACCACTTCTTTCGTGTTACAAATGAGTTATGAGAAATATATTTGATTTCCATAATATATTCGAGAAATTATAACATTTTTCACAGCTCTATTTACTATCAAACAGACAATTATGCAATTATCCTAAATTTCTATTTTCAAATTTTTTATATCCGAGTTTTACGCCACGCAATGCTACGGAAGGGTAAAACACGAAGAAAAAAGCACGTCAGCTACACAAGCGTGCATTGCGTACTTCTCAGTCGAACTTGGGCCGTCAGGGACTTATGCTTGACAAAACGGATTTTTCGCTTGGGTTAAGTCCCGGTTCACTAGGGCAGAGTTAAAATGTGACCAAGCCCACCTGTCCGTCAGGAAGTTCATAGGATTTCTCCAAAGAACTGCTTGATGCTGCAGCTGCCATTTCTTCTTCAAAATCAAGGGCGACGTAACAGAGTTTCTCTTTGATGTCACGAACGATTTCACGCTCGGCTGTGAATTAGAATAAAAACTCGTTAAATATTTTCGAATAGTTATTTTTTATTAGAAATTTGTTCAAAACCCGGAATCAACGTCAAAATGGAACCGACTAACAAACACTTTTTATACAGATCTACAAAGCTTTCAAAAATGTATGTGTGACCAGGAACTCGAACAGCGTTATATATATATAAATATGTACATTTCCTTGTTTAACTTGGGTACGGTAGCTTAATGAGTGGCCGCTCTGATTTCATTTTCTTTGAACAAACTAACAAGCTTCAAAACCACGTACACAGTTATGGACTGATTCATTTTGTAGCAAATTCATAATTTATGTCAAATTTTAAAACGTAAAACTTACTAACGAAACCGAATCAAACGATGAAAACATAAAATTTATTTGAATCAGGAGGTTTGTTGATGCTCTCATGCGTTTACTGACCTGTGGTAGTGAAAGAATATCCTCTCTCTGTAAGAATCTTCATTAGGTAATCGGTCAAGTCACGCCCGGCCAAATCCAAACGCAAGATGGCGTGAGGGAGTGCGTACCCTTCATAAATGGGGACAGTGTGGGAGACGCCATCACCACTGTCGAAGACGATACCTGAAAACAATAAACAAGATTAAGATTCCATTTTAATATTGTAGGAGTGAAATAGTCGAGATTACAACTCGATCGTACGGCGGAACGTCACCGTGATTTTGTTGATGATGATGTCCATATTTGGGCTTTCTAAATATTCTATTAATTCATTTTTTAACGATTGGAAATGGCGAAATCAAAAGTATAAATTTTCAAAGAACATTTGTAAATTTTGATGGCAGTACATTACCATTAGTCGAATGTTCGATCTCAGATTCACGAAAGATTCGAAATCATAAGCTATTCGATTTTTGCCGTCTACACCCCTCAGTTTGCTAATGGCTCGGTGCTTACCGGTTGTACGTCCAGATGCGTAGAGTGAAAGTACAGCCTGGATAGCAACGTACATTGCTGGGGTGTTGAAGGTCTCGAACATGATTTGTGTCATCTTCTCTCTGTTCGCCTGTGAACGATTTATTATATGATAAGAGAAGGGAGGAGCGGCCATTATCGCCCAGAGCAGATGCCTTTCAATAGGTGCTACCGTGGGGAAATTTAGAAGAAATATTAAATTAAATAGTTTTTTTATCATGTCTCTTAAACTAATGAGCACTGAAAATCAATAACGGTGACGTCATCGGTAATCGGTAATCTTGATCCTTTGTTTTTATAATCAAGTAGAATAATTCCTCAAATTTGATAAAATATTCGGTTCAGAAGTCGTATAATACATCCTTCTACCAGCTTTATAATCTAAGTCAAAATTACTCTTATTTTTGAAATAAAATCACATTGTAATTTTGTTTATTTCGAGTTTTGCAAGAATATAATCGAATAATTTGCGATTCGAATATTGCGACTCAAACCAAATATTTAAAACATATTTTCAAATCTGTGACGTCACTAATTATAACTTTCAACGGATATTATTAGCTTGTGGTTATCAAATGCATATTATTTACTCACTATCCCCGCTTCAAATGATTATTATCACGTGGTTGGAGGCTAGGAGCACATGATGCCCCTAATGACGTATCAAAATTATTATTACCTTGGGGTTGAGTGGGGCTTCGGTCAAAAGAACTGGATGTTCTTCTGGTGCGACTCTCAATTCATTGTAGAATGTATGATGCCAGATTTTCTCCATATCATCCCAGTTTGTGACGATTCCGTGTTCGATCGGATATTTAAGAGTGAGGATTCCTCTCTTGCTTTGAGCTTCATCTCCGACGTAGGAATCTTTCTGTCCCATTCCGACCATGACACCCTGGAAAGAGATAAAAATATCATCAATGTACGTTTATGAAGAGACCGACATAATAATAGTTGCACCTTCACAAAACATAGTGTAATAGCCATCCACTAGCAGTGACGCGTTAATTCCAAATTGAAAACATCCTTGTTTATGAGATTTATGTCGAGTATGGGCTTTTGATGTGATCCATCGTTTACAATAAGACCATGTTCAATTACTGACGAAAAACGACACGACAAGTTTTTCGTTGTTGTTGATTACAATGCCAATCAAGATACCCAGAAAGAAGAAAATGTGATTTCAACATATATTGACAACGAGAAAATTGCATGATAAACCACTTGTTCGGTTGTGAAGAAATAATATCTGACCTGATGTCTAGGTCTTCCTACAATAGACGGGAACACGGCGCGTGGTGCATCATCCCCTGCAAATCCAGCTTTACACATTCCTGAACCATTGTCGACAACAAGAGCGGCAACATCTTCGTCACACATTTTGAAAGTTTTAGATTTTTAAGTTTAAGATTAATTAAAAGAATCTGTGAGAGCTAAAACAAAACGAGACGAGATTAGAAAAAGCACAAATCACACAAAAACAGGTCTTGACCAAGATTCCGAGTAAATCAGTGGGAAGTTTGGGATTTTGTACATTGATGATGATGTGCAAATAACATTGCGTCGCAATGGGAACACAATGTATACATCGCATAATGATGCAGAAACGCGTCATATTACTATTCATAATGACGTAACATAAGTACAAACGTGAAAATGTTGACATCACAATAAATCATAGACTGCATGAAAATTCAATACCCAAATGAAAATGTAAACTCAAAGTTAGGCTCAAGGAGTTTAGACCACTCTCTTGAGGCGCGATCTGTTCGAATTAGAAAAAATGCTGACACACGTTTTGTAAAACTACGAGCAGACGATGGATAGCGCCGTCTTGAAGCTGTCCATCTGCGACTATAGTTTCGT
Organism: Styela plicata; assembly: GCA_963675895.2. Taxonomy (NCBI): domain Eukaryota; kingdom Metazoa; phylum Chordata; class Ascidiacea; order Stolidobranchia; family Styelidae; genus Styela; species Styela plicata. The sequence goes on along the minus strand of OZ023150.1, from coordinate 15,708,194 downwards.
TCGTAATGTTGTAAATGAACACAATTCGAATAAATGACGTCATATCACCATGCCAACCACGTCATTATACTGCATACTTTTTTACAACACAGGAATGCAATAATCGTAAACAAACAATAATGGAACGCAGAAAGTATTGCAGAAATATATGGACACCAACATGGAAATATGTACAAAATTGAATCAAAACTGAAGAAATTGATTTTGAATGAAATTACCCCGATATTACTTTACATCCATAGTATGAGCCACTGGCAGACTGCGCAGCAGAGGCGCGATCCATAAGTGACTCGTGAATGACAAAACAAAATACTATTCGTCAAACCTGCACCACTAATAGATCGCACAGCCCAGGCGTGATCTGTCAGAGGCTCAAGTTCGCTAGGTTGGAAAATGTCTTGGACTCAGTAAAGCTGAAACAGGGCAGATCCTGATTGGGTATGTGCATATATATACTATTAACAAAAAATTCTCTCAGTGAAATACAATGGAAATCCAATTCCTAGTTATGCTAAATATCGGTGAAGCACTTTATCTGTTTACAACTACTATTCATGAAGAAATTGTTGGGAATTCAGAATGTTGTTTTAGTGAGCTTTGTTGAGAATGGTTCACTAATGGATCGCGCTACTGAGGCGCGGTCCATCGTGTCTCATCATTTGCCAAATCAAATATTTTTCATTCAAATTCGGATTTTGCTAAATATGGATGAGTGGTGGATCGCGCCAGGAAGGCGCAGCGCATCTCTGATCCATATTCGACAAAATGAAATCTTCGACACAAATCCCGATAATACTAATATATTGAAAAAAAAAATATCATTAACTGACAGGCACTGTAAAAAATATGCAAAATTAACTAGGTATACAACGTAATGGTAACAGGATATACTTTGTGAACAGAGTCAAATTTACAAGTTTTTTACAGTGCAACGGGTCGTGAGCGCCATCAGAAGCTCAAACGCGAGTGTTCCTAGAAGCATTTCCTGTGGACGATGGATGGGCCGGATTCGTCGTATTCTTGCTTGGAGATCCACATTTGTTGGAAAGTGGAAAGAGAAGCAAGAATGGAACCTCCGATCCAGACGGAATATTTTCTCTCGGGTGGCGCGATAATCTTGATTTTCATTGTTGGTGGAGCGAGAGCAGTGATTTCCTTCTGCATACGATCGGCGATTCCTGTAGAAATATAATGTTATTTAATGACTCATTCTTAAAAGCTTGCTAATCAGGATCACAAGACCAATTCTTAATAAAATCTGTCAAAATATCTTCTGCTAAGCGCGGGTCATTGATAGATCGCTTCGATGAGATGTGGTCCATCTGTGGCTCAGACTAGACAAAATAAAATCTTTGGTAGCAGTTCTGTCTCTCAAGTGGCATTAGATTAGTCCCTCCGAAGCGCTGCTCCCGGCTTTTCCGAAAATGAATTTTCCATGAACAAAATTAAAATAGGAACGGGCTAATAGTTGAATTTTCGCTGAGAACGATAAAATTTCCACTCACCAGGATACATAGTAGAACCACCAGACAAAACAGTGTTGGCGTACAAGTCTTTACGAATATCAACATCACATTTCATGATGGAATTGTAAGTTGTTTCGTGGATTCCGGCGGCTTCCATACCAAGGAAGGATGGTTGGAACAAAGCCTCTGGACAACGGAATCTTTCGTTTCCGACAGTGATGACCTGGTTAATGTAAAAGACAAGTTTGGTCAGACATTGTAGAACTTTGATTGGACGAATTTTTATTCGAGTATTCTTAAACGATTCCTTTTCATGATAAACGCCAAATTTTACGTTGTGAAATTCGATATATGAAACACGAACATATCAAACACCAATCACGATTTCATGGCAAAATATAATTAAATATTAGTAATTCATGTTACAGTAAAATTTGAATAATGTTTAAACCAAACTATAGGGACTAACGCAGCACCAGAGATTAGAGACTAAAAGACGACCATACACCATCGGATAGGTTAGTTTTGAGTCCGATAGCAAGTTCATTTGCCCAAAAATAAACAGAAATAATTTTCCTCAGACTTTTCCATTCATCAGTCCCGATAGTTCCATTCATCAGTCCCCATAGTTACCTGTCCGTCAGGAAGTTCATACGATTTTTCCAAAGAACTGCTTGATGCTGCTGTTCCCATTTCTTGTTCAAAATCAAGGGCGACGTAGCAGAGTTTCTCTTTGATGTCACGAACGATTTCACGCTCGGCTGTTAAAAACATGAATGTTATTTTTCAACGAATTCACTCAAGTCAGGAAAGTACCACACGTTGCAAACAAAAAATGCAACAAAATTTTTGAAATTGACAGTAATTTCACTTGGCGGTATTGGAAAATATTTAAGGTTCGACTTTTTTGGCCAAACATAGGGTGTTAAATGGAAAGCCCTGAGAAATTGCGGTATATCAACAACCCATATTTGGCATAAATCTCGTCAACATGGCATTTTTTAACTTTGAAATATGCAATTACTGCAAATGACCAGTAAATTTACTGTACTTTTGTTACTATCTATTATACAATCAAAATTCCAGCAACCAAAACCAAAAATACGTCATACATAACCAAACCACGCAAGTTTGACCAACCAATTCCACACTGGAAATGTCTACTGTATAGAGGGCAGTGAGTGGTATCTACTCTAAGCAAAAACTACCACTAAGAACCAGTGATTCCTGCCAGGGAAATTGTCGGTACACAGTGTTCGGAACTTAAATCTATTTGATAAAATTATGTTTGAAGATTTCGGACGTCATATATCATGTAGGACAGTCATTAGCATACTGGAAAAACTAAGTGTATTTTTCACACAAATTATATAACAAAAAGAACTTGGCTATTTAGTGAACATTCTTAACAACACGAAATCCTTGAAAATCTAACCTGTAGTGGTGAAAGAATATCCTCTCTCTGTAAGAATCTTCATCAAGTAATCGGTCAAATCACGACCGGCCAAATCCAAACGCAAGATGGCGTGAGGGAGGGCGTAACCTTCGTAGATCGGTACAGTGTGGGAGACACCATCACCACTGTCGAAAACAATACCTGAAAACATGTGAATTAAAACACTTAATATGCATTCAATCAAGGCAAAATTTTTTTGGGCGTCACTGGTAGATTGACTAAATCTCAGCTACTCCGATATGCCAGAGTACCATTATCAGACAATTTAGCGAATAGACGGTTTTTCATGATTTTCATTTACGGCTAGAAAACTTGAGTATCTTTTTTAGTGTCTGGCGGCACCCAAACTGTTCAAAATTACCAATACTAATATAAAATAGCCGTTTAGATGGTTTTGAAATCAGGATTGTCAAGCACCAGTCATCACGAGTCACACATTGACACCGCCTCCCTGGTGCAAGCCAGCAGTAAACAACAATAAACAAAACATATCTGAAATTGGGTTTTACCGGTTGTACGTCCAGATGCGTAGAGTGAAAGTACAGCCTGGATAGCGACGTACATTGCTGGGGTGTTAAAGGTCTCGAACATAATTTGTGTCATCTTCTCTCTATTCGCCTGTGAAAGATTTAGTTTATATTGAAAATTATCGAAATATAAGACGTACCAGTATTATGGTGGAATGATTCGAATTATTTTTACGAACCGAATATTCGAAACAAAAGTATTAAAACAAACAAACCAAGATAATTTCGAATCGTTTGAAAACCGAATCGAATAATTATAATTGTGCAAATGACAAATCAGAGAACGATTCCACTCTTGAGATGACGTCATTCAATCAAAGAATATGAACTCACTATTACTCCCTCGAGATTAATTGAGAAGAATGCGACGTCACTGATGACGTCTATAAACGATAGCTGTCTTGGAGTCGAGTGGGCAAAGCACGTGAGGTGACCTGACTAATGACGTCATCTAATATTATTACCTTGGGGTTAAGTGGGGCTTCGGTCAAAAGAACTGGATGTTCTTCTGGTGCGACTCTCAATTCATTGTAGAATGTATGATGCCAGATTTTCTCCATGTCATCCCAGTTTGTGACGATTCCGTGTTCGATTGGATATTTAAGAGTGAGGATTCCTCTCTTGCTTTGAGCTTCATCTCCGACGTAGGAATCTTTCTGTCCCATTCCGACCATGACACCCTGGAAAGAGACATAGATTGAAATATCTTAATGAAGTATTTTAAACAGTCTTTGTCAGGGATGGCGGACACAAGACCTAACCAACAAACAAGGCGATAAAAAAGCGTTTTGTTGAATGTGAGCAGAGTCAGATTGCGAATAGAACTATGCCTCATGCAGAAATGTCTTTATCCGATTAGTCAGATATTCTTAAAAGTATTTTCATTTTCCTTTTATTTCTAGGTTTATTTATTTTGAAGTGGAATCCTAAAATAAGACAAGTCTTACAACGTAACTTTGTTGGGTAAGAGCAGCAAAATATGGCGGAATATCATCGAATATCATTTATCTGAAATATCCAAGCATTGTTTAGTTTCGTTATTGAATGTCTAATACCGTTTGTCTTGAAGAACAGCTCCACGTCTGTGCATTCATGCAATTAAGTCACCAACTCACCTGATGTCTTGGTCTTCCTACAATAGACGGGAACACAGCACGTGGTGCATCATCCCCAGCGAATCCAGCTTTACACATTCCTGAACCATTGTCGACAACAAGAGCGGCAACATCTTCGTCACACATTTTGAAAGTTTAGGATTTTTAAGTTTTAAGATTAATTGAAAAGAATCTGTGAGAGCTAAAACAAAACATAGGGCAGATAAGTACTATGACGGGATAGATATATATAAAGTATTATGACGTAATAAACATTTAAGAAAGTAAAGAGGACGTTAAAGGGGTAACACAGGGAATGTGACGTGATAAAGGATGGAATGTAAAAAGGGTTGTTAACACATAATGGTAAAGTTGCAACACTAGATTATAATGATGAATAATAACATATATAACGTCATTACAAAACAATTTATTTCGCATATAAGCAATGTTGTGTCACAAAGTCGCCAAGTTAATCGTGACATTGTAATGCCAACATATGAATTCAATCGTCTAAATAATGACATCACAATGAGATCACAACACGAATGTAATATTCACAATGGTTGACCTTAATTGCTCACGAGACATCTACTATTCACAGAACAAGCATGAACTGTATATAAACTAAGCGTTTAGGCCATATTTATTTAAGGTCCACCCATGTTATCGATATACTCGACCATGTACCAGGTAAATATTTGCTACAATAAAAAGTTAAGAAAAGTATGAAATTCAATTGCGTAAAGTGTGTTGAACGAAGTTTGGATGGGAATGATTAAAATAACAGATCCAGACACAAGCATGGTCTATAGGTAATCTAATGAACCACGAATAGACTGTGCCCTGCGCGATCTATCGAACATAGAACACTAAAGAACAAATATAATTTAGCCTAATATTTATGCGAAAGTAAGAAATTAACATTAACTGAATCTACTCCACTGACGCCAAACACGGGTACATGGACAACAAGTTAAAAAACATGATTTTCGAATCGTCTGTGTAGGCTCCGAGATCTAGATTAGCTAATGTTAATTCCTGGTTTTGAGCATGATTAACACTTATTGCTATTGTACTTGAATTGCGATTCTACCCTTAAAATAACTCCCAATAGAATATTCATTTTTCATGAGCATGGACAACATCTGGAAAGCGTGAACCATCAGTGGCCCATAGCAAAAACGTGAAGTTTTGAAAGTGAATTTTCTGCTTGGGACATCAAGACCCTGACTACCGAAGAAGAACCGAAACATCGATGAATTTTTTTTGTAAAATTTTGTTAAAATGTTAAAAATATAGCGCGCTGTGGTTTGCGACAACTATTCATCAATGACTTGCTTACACAGAATGAAATTCCTGATACGAATCCGCGAGATTTGACATTTCAATTTTTGTCGGTTTCATCCTAAGATGGTTTCGGTGCTTCAATTCAGGTAGTCAGGGTCTGCTTATTAGTTCTGGGGTTTAGAAGCATTTTCTGTGGACAATGGATGGCCCGGATTCATCATATTCATCCTTAGAGATCCACATTTGTTGGAAAGTGGAAAGAGAAGCAAGAATAGAGCCTCCGATCCAGACGGAATATTTACGCTCGGGCGGGGCGATGATCTTGATTTTCATTGTTGGTGGAGCGAGGGCGGAGATTTCTTTCTGCATACGATCGGCAATTCCTAAAAATGAAAGATGCTTTGAGTCAACTTTATTTGGGGTGGATTGTTGATAACAAATTGTTTTTACTATCTATCAATAAAGTAGAGGAACAACCAAAGCCAGGATAAACTTCGTTGAAATAACAGAAGATCTCCGGCCAGGCCAAATCAAGCAACTACACCATGGGCTTAATGGTTGGAACGGAGTAATAAGCACGCATGCTCAACAAAATGCGATTTCTGGTAATGTCGTTGGAATAAAGTTTACTAAAATTTACTGCAATAAAATGAGCGACTTAGATATCGTACCTGGGAACATAGTGGAACCTCCAGACAAGACGGTGTTGGCGTACAAGTCTTTACGAATATCGACATCACATTTCATGATTGAATTGTAAGTTGTTTCGTGGATTCCGGCAGATTCCATGCCGATGAATGACGGTTGGTACAAGGTTTCAGGACAACGGAATCGTTCATTTCCGACAGTGATAACCTGAAAAAAACAGGTCATTAGCGATATCTTTTTACCGCCACTCATTTAAGTGGGTTTCCCAGAACAAGGCCATGTACCAGAGGCCACTTTAGTCGAACAGAAAAGTGTGGATCACTCTCTCCTCGTAGGCACTTAAACAGGAAGAGAATTAGTGTCGTTGTTAACCTACGATATTTCCGGTTAGGTCGAAACTGACCAAATCATAACACTCTGGATTGAATAGTGACGGCCACTTTGATGTCAAAGAACTATTGTATGATGTAGTTATGGCAACTGCACTAGTAAGCGGGAAATATTTCATAAGGATTTGAACCAACATGGTAAAGTGCGGTCACTGATCCGGACGATGAAAAAATCATCTGGTTTTCGATTCCTTTTAACCGTCTTTTAATAAACACATTAGGACTATTATAAAGGATATTGTATATAACAGGTCATATTATTTTGGTTATTTCCTCCATCTAAAGCAAGTAGATTTGAAAAACGTAACGTACTTGTCCATCGGGAAGTTCATACGATTTCTCTAAAGAACTGCTTGATGCTGCTGTTGCCATTTCTTGTTCAAAATCAAGGGCGACGTAACAGAGTTTCTCTTTGATGTCACGAACGATTTCACGCTCGGCTGTGTATTTGAATAACATACAATATAAGGCTTAGACGAATATGCTTTCTTTGAATTGAAATTTACCACGCGTTGGATTTACAGGGTGGCAGATTTCCTTTGGGTGTCCGAAATGTTCATGAAATTTTATTCGGATAGATAAAAAGCTTCAGATCCATCAGCATTGGTATTTCATAGCATTTTTTATGATCTTGAAACTTTTAGTATAGTTTGGTTTCTACCAGACACTCGAAAAGAAACATTTCAATCTTGCAGTATGATATATATTATGAAATATCACCCTATTGTTAAATTTTCTGATGGCAGCCAGTCCTCGGATGTTTGAGTAGCAGAGTAGCTGGAATTTTGCCTGTCGCTCCAATAAGCACAGAGCAAGTTAAGACAGAAAAAAACAATCTTAAGCCAAATACATCGAGAGAAAATGGACTTGCTATATTAGAATGCAATGGGTTGTATTTGCCCTCGGTGACGGTGATTCGCACACCACTTTGCTTTTGTTTACTTTCAAAGTCCCATTTAAATTGAGGCAATTGTCAAGAATGGGACATCAATGGATCGCGCCTCTATGGCGCAGTCCGCCTGTGGTTCATAGTAGTCTTTATTTCGTGGAATCTTACCTGTGGTAGTGAAAGAATATCCTCTTTCTGTCAAGATCTTCATCAAATAATCGGTCAAATCACGTCCGGCCAAATCCAAACGGATGATGGCGTGAGGGAGCGCGTAACCTTCATAGATGGGGACGGTGTGGGAGACACCATCACCACTGTCGAAGACAATACCTAAAAAGATTAAAACAATAATTTACTTTCAAATAGGAGAAATCCTAAGAATGAGCCAGAATGAACAAATCTTGTTGGATTCGTGTACTATAACAAAAATGCAACATAATCACTGGTCTTTACTACTCGGAGGTATTGGAAAATAAAAGTTCAAAATTGACCATTTTGCGCCAAATATGGGGTGTTGATCGAACGCAACATGAAGGTGCGGTCCATCAACAGCTCATAATTGGCATAAATATTTTTTTAACTTTGGAAATATGCAATTACAGCCAATGCCCAATAAAATTTTCTGTAATTTTGTTACAGTGTGTGTTTGACTCATCCACGTCACATAGTTCGGGTGATTCAAGCACTTTGCATTATCAACACTTCTATTATTCTTTCCTGCTATTCGGAATCAATATAGGCAAAATTCTGTATATTCAGAAATTTTTCAAATATGTCTTGGCTTTTTTTTAAATATTTCATTCTGAATGCAAAAGATATTCAGCTTTTGCCACCCTATCCACGACCCCACCCTCGATCACCCTAATGGATGTGACTTTACCCAGAGGAACTTGTTGCTTACCGGTTGTACGTCCAGATGCGTAGAGTGAAAGTACAGCCTGGATAGCGACGTACATTGCTGGGGTGTTAAAGGTCTCGAACATGATTTGTGTCATCTTTTCTCTGTTCGCCTGTGAACGATTTAATATATTATGAATTAGTAGGAGTTATTTCACTTCCGCCCAGAGCAGATGCCACGTGCTTAAACGTTAGAGCAAGATTTTGTAAAAATGGCTTTAATTACAGTTTTAAAATGTCTCGCACTAAATTTTCTTCCGATATGATCGTTTTTTTTTCTCGGGTGTCCGAATGGCCGAGAGTTAGAATAACAATAAATCAAAACTCACCGCCACGACTAGGGTTGGGCTTATTATTTTTAAGTAATTCTATCAGAACAAGGTTTTGGGAGACTCTTACTAAGAGTCGATCAAAACAGCTATTGTGCAATAAGATGCAAAAGAACGGAATGAAGAATAAAGAATCTTTGCTCCCAAAACATACTTATTGACTCGAGTTAAAGCTTGCAGATGGTTTGCATAGGAAGCATGAGACGTTATTGATGACATCATCAATTGAGTACTATTCATCTTATCTTCGAATACTCTGACCATCTGATGTCACTAACGACGTCATCAAACAAATCTTACCTTGGGGTTGAGCGGGGCTTCAGTCAAAAGAACTGGATGTTCTTCTGGTGCGACTCTCAATTCATTGTAGAATGTATGATGCCAGATTTTCTCCATGTCATCCCAGTTTGTGACGATTCCGTGTTCGATCGGATATTTAAGAGTGAGGATTCCTCTCTTGCTTTGAGCTTCATCTCCGACGTAGGAATCTTTCTGTCCCATTCCGACCATGACACCCTGGAATGAGAGATGAATTTGTTAGGAATCAAAATTACCGTAAATTTCCCCCGACATTTCAAGTAGGGCTGGACAAAACCGAATCATTTGAAATTCGAATCCGATTCCAATAATGTTTTAGGATCTGATCGAATCACTAATTCTATGTAAAAAACAAATATCCCATTTTTACTATCATAAAGTGAAATTAAAGAAACTTCTAGTTTATAGTATACTTTCAATTCCCACTGAGAGCTATAATTTTCTTATTTTAACGAAGATATATAATCGATTTCGGTCGAATTCGTCCAAAATCGATTACATTTTATCATTAAAAAGGAAAATCCGAGTACATTTAACAAGTTTTGGGTCCCATGAACGATTCACGATTAAATCGAATAAATCTTGCTTCGAATCGTTTCGAATCATCGAATAGAATTTCCCAGCTCTAATTCCAGGCCAACAGAATGAGAAACACGATTCTTATATTCAAACGGGAAAATCAGAATCAATGAAACACCAGGAAATTTCCCGAGGCTTGGATAAATTGAAAAACATTTGAGACTTCATTTTGGTCTCGAGTACCGGCGACTCCGGATCCATGTCCACCATTCAACCCAGGGTGTTATAACTTGGGTAGGCTGAGCCGAACAGGAAAAGATCATATCTCATATCATATCGAAGTCATTTTCAGTGGATATAATTTCGAGATCTGTTGTGTTTTTAATATTGTAAAGAATTTTTAACGTCAGATAAAAACAACATGAAAGCACTTGGAACATTTTCTTCTGACGTCCAGTGTAGCACAAAGATTCAAAAACTTTATTATAAATTTTATTTTGTCAAATAAGAGCCACAGATAGACCGCGCCTCAGTGACTCGTACTTAACAAAACGTGTTAAAATAAAACTCGTCCGGCTGGGCTGCCGGAGCTTTTGGTTGGTGTATGCAATTTAATTTCAAAAATAATAGGCCATGAAAAACGTTCCAGTCACTTCATACTAAGATAAAACTCCGCTAACCTGATGTCTTGGTCTTCCTACAATAGACGGGAACACAGCACGTGGTGCATCATCCCCTAGCGAATCCAGCTTTACACATTCCTGAACCATTGTCAACAACAAGAGCGGCAATATCATCTTCGCACATTTTGAAATTTTGGGGTAAAATAGATTAGTATTCTACGTTAAAGATAGGTTCTGTGACACGAGAAAAAATATAAGATTAGTCTTTGATCTTGTCAAGAGTTGACATAGATAATGGTGTAAATAAGTACCAAAAATGAGGAGGCGAGGCTTCATTACCAGTTTTGCCACCCTTCGATACATTTAAATACAAAACGAATCTATAAAATGTTTGTATACAGGTGTACCAGTGGGCAAAGAACCGTCACAAGGCCTGAAAAAAAGCGATCCATTCGGAATTTATATCGGATTCGAATTATTTATACGAATCAGATCGAATCATAAATTCTATGTCTATATAAAAAAAATATCCCTTTATTGTTATTACAAGTTGTCTCCATTGTAAAAACCACGACATATATCATAGTTTATAGTGTATCTTCATATCGCAGCTCATGTTCTAGGGCAACAATTTTCACATTTTAACGACACAATATAATCAATTTTGGTCAATTTCAGATGCATTTACTTTCGAACCTGATTATCGAATCATGCTCCTGAAATCTTTGTAAGCAGTTGTACCATGAAAGAAGCTAGGAAAAAAATAAAAATAAAGGATTGAGGAAGTTTTGTTAATAGCTGTACAAAAAAACAAGGTGATGGGGCTTTAGTTATTTTACGACTTTTATATACATCTATTTTTGATTCAAATATCGAATTCTAAAACTTGAAATCAATTTTTCAGAATGATCCAATTCGAATTGTGATGTTGCAACAAGTGGGCTTCCCGTCACAAAATACAATCGTTAATCGGGAGCCACATCGCGTTCAGAGTCGTTTAAAAGTTTATAAAACTGATTAAAACTGAGTTTAAAAAAGGAATACTGATGAAATAATAGGACTTTAGTGTTGTTTTACTCCGAATACGCACTGTGACAAAAATACAGTAAATATACCGTGCATTTGCAGTAATCTTATGTTCTCAAAATTCGAAACTGTCCCAATCATGAAATGTCTACCTCGGTCCAAATATGGTATGTTGAGGAAAGGCACCATGGCGGTGCGTTCCCATCAACAGCCAGCGATTGGTCAAAAAAGTAGGAATTTCACGGCCTTATTCAAATGTCACAATATAAAATGACTTTTAGGGAAAGGTCATTTTACTGCATTTTTGTTACAGCGATACTTATATCGATTCGAAGTGACCAATCAGGAATTTCGGTTTGTCAAGCATTGGTCACAGATGGACCGCGCATTATCGTCGCGATTAACAATTAACAAAGGATGATTTGCCATAATTTTCTCAGTTGGGTTTGGAAGATGAAACAATGAAACTTAAGATTAGAATTATTGCAAAAGTATGTAAAATATTTCTTAAAAAAAGTCTTACGAGGTAACGGTCACTTGGTCAGGAAATCTAAACCCGAGCACGTTTTGTCAAGTATGGGCCACTGACGGAACGCGCCATCGAGGCGCATCCCATCAGTGGCCAATGCTCCAAAAAAAATTCAAATGCGTAGTGATAAAGTTAAAAAATTTGAAATCAAGAACTAAAACGAAACTATATAATGCCAACCTTGCAAATTCATTGAAAATTACGAGATACATGAAAACACAGGAACTTCAACGAATCAAGGAATTTCTCGTCTTTTAAATGAATTTTTTAAATTTTGATAAGAGTTTTAAGGTCTGAGAGATCCATGATCTCGTGAATTTGCAAGCCTGTACTGTAGTTCTGCAGTGATATGCAATATATGGAACAAACGCATTCGCTAAGTGCAATCGGTGAATCTCGAAGGCGTAGGTAAGGGTTGCCACATTTGGACATTTATTTTTAAAAACAATATCAAATCGTATCATTTCGAATCGGATCTTTCAAAATCTTGATCTTATTTTGGAAATTCGTCGAAAAATTACCAATAATGGCCAAAATTTCAAATTTTCGAACGAAATGTACTGGAACTTGTCTAAAATTTCACGATATCGAATGTACTTTTGCCTAAAACTTCTGTCAATCACAACTGAATCATAGAAATTCGTAATTCAAATCGAACGAATCTAAATATTTTAAGAAATTCGTAGACAAATTTCAATTTATGGCAAAATTTTTATATTTATTAGGAAAAAAGCGCATTCGGTCAAATTTGACTATTTCGTGGGATTCTAATACTCTATCCAATTATTAAATTCGATCTGATCAAATTTTCGTTTCGCTTCGTACATTCGAAGATTTGATTGATTGGAACTATTCGATCTTGGTCACGACGTTGACCCCTATTTCTTCGTATTGTTGTTTCGTTATCCATAGCGGTTCGAAGGTCGGTAATGCGGTAAGTATTGACGACCCGATGAACGAACTGTGATTCCTGCTATCGTGAGACACGATCTTAACTTCTGGCGATCCTGAAGGTTTAATAGCGGAGATTTCCTTTTCAAGTCGATGTTTCATTCCTGTTAAAAAGGAAATGTTATGACTTTGATCGTCTTTCCAGCCACGGGAGTCGCTGTGACAAAGTCCGTCTTGTTGAGTAGGAGTCACTGATGGATCGCGCCGATGAGGCGCGGTCAATCAGTGGCTCATGCTCCACAAATGAAATTTTGATCAAGACGGGGTCAAGACAAATGAACTACCAAATCAGTATCTTGCAGCGAAGTCAAAACCAATATTTTACTGTTTCGAATACATTCTGAAAAAATTATTCCGAATCTGAAATATACTGCTAAAAAAAATTGAACAAGGATGTTTGTTTTTAGCATTAGTTACTAATACATAGGGGTGGCCAAAATAGTATATCTTGTGGCTTCGGAATCGAATCGAATAATTTTTCTGAATTGAATCGAATATTCGAATCACAGGTCGGATAATAAGAAAATAAAGATATACTTTTCAGCTTATAATTTACATGAAAATTCGCACGTACTAGAAAACTTTATTATCAATTTTTGATTTCGAATTGTTGCAGAAATCGAATTTAATAATTTATGATTCGAACATCACGGATCGAATCGAATATTTTGGACAGCCCTTCTGATGGATCACGCCAAATACGCGCGGTCAATCGGTGGCTCATTGCTGAAGTTAAATTTATATTCGGGCTATGGTTCAGAATGAAGTACCTACAACTGCGCTCTACAATAAAAGAGTGAAAAGTGAACTTAACCGCACTCTAGCAAAGAGCTGTGAGTGGTATCTGCCCTGGGCGACGACAAACACGATTACCTTCTAACACTTTTTTTATTCTTACCCGAAAACATAGTGGATCCACCGGTTAGTACAATATTACTGAACATTGTGTTGTCATCTTGTGCAGCTATTGCGTCACAAACAAGTTCTTGGACGCTCACGAAGGCACTTCCGCTTGATTCGGCTTTGAAGAAGCTCTCGGGACACTGGAATCGCTCTCTTCCGACCGACAATTCCTGGGGTGAAATTAAAAGTTTTTTATAATTCATTCCTATTAAAGATTCTAAACAAAACAAATGATCTTATCATAGAGTCTACTCGTATGGCGAAAGTGTTACATAAAATACATAACCAAGAAACCACAGTACACAGGAAAGATTCTATTAAAATAGGGCAATAGAGCTGCTATAAAAAAGCGCTATCAGTGTTACCTGCCCTGGGCACTAATAAAATCATCTATGGGTTGCCTTGTATTTTATTGGTCACTGATGGGCTTGCGCCAAGTAGGTCCTTTGATCGTCCATGCTCTCAAGTACTTACTAACAAATATGGTGGGTTATTGATTATTCTCACAAATTTGATATGCAAGTCATATTTTAAACGAGATGATCAAGATTACTTCTGAAATAAATGAATCTACACGCGGCGAGCCACTATGAATGAAATAATCCACATTCTCACCTTTCCGTCTGGTAATTTATATTGCTTGGTCTCCTCTGGTTTCACCATCTCTGCTTCATAATCCGTCGCCACGTAGCAAAGTTTCTCTTTGATATCGTTGGCCACTGGAAAATTTAGTATAATTGTTAATATTTATAGACTTATGGAGACTGAGAAACCTAGCCCAGGGCAGATACTATCCCCCTGCCAATAAAAAGGATAGTCAAAATCGAATATTTCTCATTTTATGACAGTGCATGGGAAGGTGACCAAGTCTTGTTTTGTTCAGAACATTCGCGGCATTTTCTTCGGATGCACAACAAAGCTTCATGCCATTTTGTAGCAGTGTTAATGATTTAAAACCTTTTTGTGTAGTCTGGTTACCTCCAGAAACTCAAAAAAAAAAACGTTTTAATCGTATAATCTTATATTAATTCCTTCAACGAGATGTACCATTATTATGCAGTTGATCGATTCGACTCTTAATCTACAGAATCCAAGATTTTGCAAATTTTTAGAATATAAGCGTCATTTATTGAATTCTGAATTTTTGATTCTAGAATTTTTTTTCAAGGAAAACCGGCGAAAAACAAAGAAACCAACTATCGGCCATATGACATGCAGAGAGCTACTTCAAGATGCAGTGCTGCACTCTAACTAGAAAAATCTGGGTTGAATCGGTATCAGTGCAAAGAGTAGTATCTGCCCTGGACGATGAAAGAACCATCTACCACTTTGTTTCCTTTTTAGTCGCCTACTACGACACCCAGGATACATGATCAGGCAATTTTGAGGACTGCAGCCAAAATTAAAATCATGAATTCAAATATTTCCATTTTGGCATCGTCATTATCATTACTTCTTTTTCTTATCTCACCTTCCAAAGTGACGTCACATCCTTTTGATTTCATCAAGTTCACAAAATAAGAGTCGAGATCTTGTCCTGCGTAGTTGACTCGTTTGTATGACTTCGGCACAAAGAATCCCTCTTTGCATGGCACCGCTTGCGTAGTACCCCGCCCGATATCGATCACAAGACCTGAAAAAATATTGTGCATGAAGATATAGATATCAAAGTCGGAGCAAGATAATGAAAGCCTGATTGTGTCGAGCACGAATTCACAGATAGATTGCCTGTCGGAGTCGTTTTTTTCCTTTCATGTACTGCTCTGAACTACTACCTATACCCCAAGACAAAAACTTTATTCCGACAAGTATGAGCCACAGATGGACCGCGTCTCATCGACGCGATCCATCAGTGACTCATACTTAACACAAATTCTGTTTGGATCACATGAGTTGATTTTTACAAAACATACAACCGGCACAAATTGGCGGTTACTGAATTCACGGTCTATAACACACAAAGTTATACAGTGCCAGTCAGGCGTTTACGATATCCTATACTTTTTTAATGCTTTGCTAGAGAATTGTCTGAGATAATCAATAAGGATGTTTCAAACAGAGTGGAAAAATTAGACTTCGTATTTTTTGAAAAGTTGAGTGACTCATTCAACTGCAATTGTAACTGCAAGTTGTTTGCATTTTTCCGTGATAGAAAAACGTTCAAAATCATCAATACGCTGGAAATAAGAGTGTTGATGGTTTTGAAGCTTTCAGCCCTTCCGAAGAAAATGACATGAACGTTTGGACATTGGAGTCAGTCACCCCAGGATCGCAGATTTTTGTTTTTTCCTCGGATGTCCAAAATTTCAATGTCATTTTTTTCGGGTAGCGAAATGGCGTCAAAACCATCAAAACTGCTCTTTTCATAGCAGTACTTTTTCTTCTATCTGCGACTGGGTCGCTGCCAGAAAACCAGTACGAGACAAATTTACCTGTAACAAGATAAACACCACCCATTTGCTAAATTTTCTTCTGATGAAAATGATTTTCTCAGGGTGTCTGCGTAGTAGAGTAGAAGACATTCTGCCAGTCTCGTGGCTGCGACGTAAGGAGAAATAGTTTCAAATTCCACGCGAATGATTACCTTCCATTTGTCCGTACGCGTAGAGAGCAAGGACAGGTTGAAATCCAAATGACATCTTCGGTGTGTTGAATTTCTCAAAAATCATCGCAGCTTGCTTTTCACGATCTTTCTAGAAAATTAGAAACTTTTTAAACAAGGAATGGAATGGAGTTACAGTTATCTGGAATTCACTATATAAATAGAATTACGTTCTCATATTTCAGATGAATGAAACTGTTGGTATTTTAGCATTTCGCAGCAAAATCATGATTTATGTCAAATTTTACAACGTAAAATTTGGCATATATCATGATTTCACTGCAAAATAAAACGTTTAAAAATACAATTATATAAGCAAATGAATAACACGTCACTTTTAATCACATCGCAACAATATTCTGCCGACGTTACCTACCGTCTAACGAGATTTTTTCCTATTCAGAGTCAATTCAAACGCGAAGATTTCGAGTGCCGATAACTTCTACTAGGCAAATTTTTTTAGCGCCTTCTGCACACATTATCATTTTTAGGACATTTAACCATTTTCTTCAACAAAATGGTAAACATACACGAAAAATTAAAGAGGTTTCATCCGCGCTTTCGATGCGCAAACTTGTGTATCAAACAAAATGAAAATCCCCCCCCACAAGGGATCGAGATCCTCCACCACTCCCGTGCTCACCTGTGGATTGAGAGGAGGTTCAGTGAGGAATATCGGGTTCTCTGTTGGATCCATTTTCAGTTCATTCTTCATGCAGTGTTGCCAGAATTTCTCGATTTCATCCCAGTTTGTGATCGCACCACGCTCGATTAAACCCTGTAAAAATAAAAATAAAGCCTATAATTGTGACAAGAGTAACCTATATACATATAACTATTATTTTATTATCTTAATTTTTACGAACAGAAGCGAATATTCGAATCAGAATCATAATAATAAACAAACACAATTGGCATCTATTTTCTGAAAATGTGTACTTTTTTGAATCTATTGAATTCGGAATCACTGGGGAAATAGTATAGAATAATTTATGATTCGAGAATTACGAATCGAATATTTTGGACAGCGCTGTGGACAAAACCTGATTTTGTTGCGAAATCTGCTAAGTGTCCCGAAGATACGCATTATTGTTTTTGTTAATTGTAGGATCATGTCACCGGGAAGGACGTGAAACAATAATGACTCAGTGTTCACTTACTGTTTTCTTGTCGTCTATCGAAACAGTGGGGAGCACTGCTCTCGGCTCTCTATCATTAGTCGAACCAAGCTTCGTGAAACCGGAACCGTTGTCGATGATGATCGCCATCTTGGACTAGAGATGCAATTAACTGTTCAACTCGAACTCTGCTCTAAATTCTGTAAACACAATAACAAATTTAAAGTTTTTGAATTACTGTTACAAAAAAGTGGTGAAATTGCTATTTTTGCAGTAATTTTAAGTTGTTAATTTATAGGCTGTTGATGGAAAACTAGTGGTGGGCAAAATCGAATCATTTGGAATTCGAATCGGATTAGAATACTATTTGCGAATCGTATCGGATCGAATCATTGATTCCATGAAACTAACAAAAAAATCCCATTCTAACTATGGCTATTATAGTCTCCATTGTGGTGATTAGGAAATATACGGTTACAAATTACAAATATCGGCATAAACTGACCTAAAAGCGATGTACTTTCATTTAAACGACCAAAATACAACCGATTTCGGTCAAATTTGTTGCTTTGTTGCTAAAAAATGAAAAAAAATACACTGCATTTAGTATGCTTTTGTTCCCATGACCGATTCACAATTGATTCGAATAATCTGTACTTCTTCAAATCACCGAATCGAAACACTCAACCCCGAGGAAAACACAGTCCGTCAATCAACGCTGGTAATGTCTCCCGATTCGTTTGTTTACATTATCACAAACGTAAGAGTGTGTGTTTATTTTGAAGATTTGCCAAACCCGGGATATTCGTGTTGTTGTTCGAACGGAGACACAACAATGACAAGAAAAGGTGAGTTTATTTTGTTTATACCAATCTTAGAATTCAGTATATTTGAGACGAGGCGAGAATGTACTATGAAGCGTTCTGCTTAGCCACTGATGAACTGCTGAGTCAAAGATCGACTACGCCCAGGCGCTGCGATCCTACATTTTAGTATAAGCATGAGATACAGTTAGACCCCCCTTCGTCAGCGCAATGCATCATTGACTTACGCTTATTTCAAATGAAAAGCCATCACTGGCAACTAGCGCTGTTCGAAATATTCGATTCGGTTCGTGATTCACAAATCAAGAATTATTCGATGTTCGATGTTCGAAATCCAAATAAGTAAAGATTTTCCGAAAATAAACGTATATTTTAGTGTTTTAACATATTTCATAATTCGATGCGGTTTGAATATTCGATTCGATTCGTAGAAATTATCCGATTCGATTCTGAATTCAACAGACAGTCGATTTTGGCCACCCCTACTAGAACAAACGCAGACGACCACTACCATTGCCAAGATCTGTGTAAAATGTATATTCGGCTAAGTGTTATACATTCATTCCATGTAGAACTGAACTGCTATAGTAGAGTGCACTGGTGGTATCTGCCCTGGGGGTAGTAAAATAGCTGTGTAAAATATATATCCGGCTCTATAAGTTCGATACTTTCCATACAGAACTGAAGTGCTACTGTGCTGGGTTATATGTGAAACAATCAACCACTGTATATCGTTGATAGAACAGGCCTTGACCAAAATTTCCATATTAGGTTGAACGGTTTCCTAAAAGTCAACAGTTTACGCAATAACCTATCGGGAATTTTATTTTGTCGAGCATGCGTCACTGATGGATCGCGCTTCGGCAGCGCGATCCATCAGTGACTCATGCCTGACAAAAGATATCCATATAAAACCTTTCTGCGAATCAGCTGTTTGTGCAATAAGGTCTTGCATAATTCAGCGAGTCGTTTTGTATTGATTTATTTCGCCTGAAGGCATGACGTCATAGCCCATTATACCAAAAACGGAAGCATATCGTGCGCGTGGTTAGCGGTCGGTGTACGCCTACTTCTGACAGAAAAGATTTTTGGTTTGAAGATTTAGATCGATTCGAATGCATGCCCGATTCAGTATGATTCGAATTTTATCACCGTAATTCGATAGGATTTGTAGAAAAGTTTTGCAGCAAAAAGCCTGAGATTATATCAAAGGTTGATTCGGAGAATCCGAACGCGAATTTTTATGAATCGACTTTATTTGACAACAAATAGTTTTAAAAGGCATTGACATTTAAAATATTTTATTTTTCGAAAAAATCGCTAATATAGCGAAAAAGTTACTCTCCAAAATTATGCGAATAGAATCAGATTAAAAATAACATGATTCCCAGGACGCTCGTTTCTTGAATAAATAAAAGAAGCGAGACCACGCTCGTTATTTCTCTGCTGATTTCAATTTCCAACTCGGGACGCGGAGGCGACATGCCCTGCGGAAGCGCATCATTTCCTATCACGTCACTGCGTCCTGATCGAGAAACCTCATTTTATCAAGTATGAGCCACTGATGGCTCGCGCCGCGAAGGCGCGATTCATCAGTGACTCATACTTGATAAAACTTGCCAAGAAAAGGACTTTCTGGTGGGGTAGGCCGGTAATACTTGATAGGTATTGGAAGCATGAGCCAAATCCTAGTCAAAAAAAGAAATTCTCCGACTATTTTGGGTCATTGTGGAATTTGGTGACGTCCTTCTATGGCGCATGCCTGACTAAATTCAATTTCATATTAGGTAAATCCAGATATTGCGGGCTTGAGGCAAGGCGCAATAAAGCGCCACCCTTATGCGACACACCGCTTAACGCTGCCTTAGCGTGCGTAGATCCCGATTATTATCAACTTCACGGTGTTTTGCCGAAAAAATAGTTGTTTTATAAATATTCGATTTTCTTCTCGAAAATTCATAAAATATTCGATTCGACTCTCCAGGAATTCGAGATCAATCCATTCAATCACTCAATCTCTATTCAAAAATTCTCGGAAAGTATTTTTATGATATATTTCATACCTTTCTAAAGCGGCGTATGTCTATTTATTACAAGGCTATTCTAATATTAGAATAATTGGACCATATAACAGAACTCGATTAGAATTTAAAAAATATTCCATTTTAGCCAACCCCGGTATCAGCCTCAGCGGTGTCTGTGATACAAAAACAACGAAAAAGGGAAATGAAAATAGCAGTACAATTCGCATGGCTTCAACTCAAGACGAAAAACAATTCCCGACATAGTTTCGATCCCATTCAATTTATCATTGACATATGGACAACGCCTCGTCTGCTGGTCTGCCTCGCCTTAACTGCCGACACCAATAATTATTCTAAAATATAAATTTTGTTCCGTCAAGCGCAGGTCTCATCGTCTCATGAATAACAGAAATTTTTCTGACGATTAGAATTTTTTAACCACAGAAATTTTGTTTCGTCAAGCATGCGTCACAGATGGACCGCGCCTTCTCGGCGCGATCCATCAGTGACTCATACTTAACAAAAACAAGTTGCGAATACGGTTTTCCGACTCGGTAACCAATGATATCATATCGTTGAACCTCCCAAAGGGAAATGATTTGCCGCCCTTTTTGCTGTGGCTCATCGGGTGTTTCCCATATGTGGATGTGGTTGTTGAAGTTATTTCTGGTATTAGTCATGCAGTACCGCTGACAAGCGCCAAGGAGAGAAAATGTATTGAGTGGTGACGATGGTTTTGCAATCGCCGGGGAAAGAAACCACTCACTGCACTTTGCTGTATGTAACTCTGAGATGTTTTAACTTTAGAACGCATTGTCTAGCACAATACTTTAATGTAGGTTGTTGGTGGTCAAAAATTGGTATCTTTGAGGCATCCCGCCGTAAAATTAGTGGGTTCAATAAAGAGTTCACGCCCCACGACGGCTGTCCTGTTGCCAGCTGTCGGGCACAATATTTATCAGACAGAACCAGTTTTAAACAATTTATCTACAATTATGACCATATATTTCAGTACAAATTTTACCACATTTTAATATATTTAAATTCACCAGTGCCAATTTTTGTTCCAGCGTCAGACATTTTATCTTATTGTTACACATGAACCACGGATGAACCATGTCTACGCGGTGCGACACACAACTTATGCTCAACAAAACACGTTCGAGCGAAGTTTTTTTCCCCGTCATGCATTATTCAAATCGACCATAGTCCTGCGTGGAATACAATTACTTTGGTTCTGTCTCGTCTAAACATCACAAACGCGAGAGATAATATAACAGTCTTCCTCAGTATATACACAATCCAATAGCCGTATAATCTGATTCTTGTATTTTGTCAAGCTCAAGTCGCAGATGGACCGCGCCTCGATGGCGAGATCCATCAGTGACTCATACTTGACATAACATTTTAGACAGATGTTATCTCTATTGGGATATAAACAGTAAGGCCTAGTTTCCACTCCCAGCGCCCAACGATGCGTATCTTGAATCTACCGATTAAGAGAGCAGTAAGCGTCTTTAGACAACCGTTAATATTGAAATTAGAAAGCGAGAATCTTACGTTTTTTCGAAATCACTATAATTACGATAAATGGATCCACTCTAACTAATTAAGAATTCACTGAGGGATTCATAAAGATACTGAAAAATTTCACTAATGGTCATCACAGATATGCACGATGAACAATTACATGGAATCTGGAGCCAGGAACCGCGCCTTAACTTATTACATTCCGTATCGAACTTTTACGGTAGTAAGTGGTATTTGCCCTGGACGCTTGTAAAATAGTTCAACCATGTACCATTTTTAGAGTATAGAAAATCCATGAATAGTTTTTGTCTAGCAAGATCCATAGATGGACCGTACCTAAGCGATGCGATTCATCTGTGGCCTATGTTTGACAAAACCTAACTTAGCATATGTCAAACACACAAGGCTAACTCAATACAGAATAACTACATACGTGTCCACGCCTAGTATTCAACGTCAACAACTAAAGCGTTAACACTTTTGTGTGAACGGTAATAAGATCATATCGCCTATAGCCAAGTTTGTTAATTTCTCCTAAACCTTTCGTTAACCCGATACTTAGTTAAGTACAATAGCTAAGTGCGTCCCAGCTCCCTCCACCGCGCCAGCATAACACTAACTAAAATCCTGACAGGACCGCACCGGGCTGATCCGAGAGCAACAAGTGATATCGAGTCACATAAAGTCGTGCTGTCTCACTGAAACGTCGTTTCCATATAAGGCAAGAAAGAACCGGCTTGCGGAAATGGGTTGTTACGCTTTGTTGTGATCTCGCGCGCCATCTCGCAATGAGAGAAAATTGACCACGCCCGACGTAGTTTTTGATTGATTTGTCTCACCAGTTTGGACTGGAAATATTGAAATGACGCCAGGATTTTGATCTGGCGTGTTTTTTTGTGCCAAGCACGTTATTTTTATCATTAATAAATGATCAAATAGTACTTGGACGGAAATTCCAAAGTTTACGTAGAATAATACATAGCTTGTGTCGTTTACCCTGAACATTTTGCAAATACACTTCTAACTATTTATAATGTAACGGACACCCATGCGATAAAACTGCAAACTGTAGAAACAGTAATTCACTCTGAGCGGAAAACATAACTGGAACTGAACCGATATAGTAAGGTATAGTTAGCGGTTCTGCCATAGGCTTCTTTAAAATCATTTCATATTTTTATTATGTTCATCATCAGCCACAGATGGATCGCGCCTCGACGGCGCGGTCCATCGGTGGCTCATGTTTCACAGAATTTACTCAAATCGATTTTATTCCGACCTAGTTTATCATGAATAGCGGTTCAGGGAGCTGCATTATTAAGAAAGATCCATCATTTCTGTATGGAATGGGTTTAGTAGATTCTTGATTCCCATTTTACATAACTGTAAGTCGCATCAGTAGGTGTTTGTGGGCTAAGCCGTATGCTCAGTTTTCTTCTCCCGCAGGATGAAAATAAAATCCTATCTTATCTATGAGCCATGAAAAGAAGCAACCTAATTCCACTAATCAACAAAAAGCTATAAAAATGTTAAAAATATTGAATTATCTGTCTTGGGTGAAGTCAAAATCATCAACCACTTCGTTCATTCCTTTTAAATCTATGGCCCAGGCCCATGAACAGAAAAAATGGGACAAATGTTAAGCCCGAATTCTACACCAGCCGTCATACTTCGCCATGTGTGCCATATGATTTATCCGTATTCTCAGATTTCCTCTCAAGAAGTATAAAAGTGAAATCCCATCCTATCCTGATCGCCTCTTACCACGCCTAGGAATTATGTTAGATCAATATTCTCCAACCATATTTATTTTATGTATATCAATATCTGGCCAGAAAACCCCGCCATAACTAGAGACGCTTTCTACTGATTTAGAAAACGATTTCTGCGCACGACCGTCGCAGTTTTATGCAAGAAATAACCCGAAACTATTAATCAAGACAAATTTTCACAAAAATATTGATAACTCCACACGATTTTATGGTCAATCCCAGCCGGAAAAATTTTGTTTGAACTTGTTCTGCCAAGTATGGGCTACTGATATATCGCGCCGACAAAGGCGCGATTTATCAGTGGCCCTTACATGGCAGAATGAATGCCTGAATGTTTTGCAAAGCAATAGTCACCACAATCAATTGATCAAAATCACGATGTTTTCAGCTAAGCGTGATCGAATCGATTCGATTTCCTAATTAATTTCTAAGTCTATGATTTTCTGTCTTAAAACACGTTAACTTAAGGATAGCTTCACTAAAGCGTAGGCCATCTGTGGCTCATGCTTGACAAAATAAAGTTGATTATTTGGAAATGAAAAAGTATAAACAAAGTTGTCTGCGCAAATAAATAACACTTCGAGTTTAGGCGCGGTGAATCTGTGACACGGCTTGATAAAAAATAGAATCATAATTGGGGTAAATTTCGAAAGCCAAATATTTTGACATTTAACGCCGCGGATTTCCAACCAATAAACGTAAATAAATGCTCCATGACGTCACTGTTACGTCACAAACTCGACATTTTTTAATTAGATGCCTTGTCTATGTTTGTCCAGATCTTCAAAAAAGTTTTTTTTTATAGTAACGGACAAAACCGAAGTTGCTGCCTTTAGATATATTATTAACGTTTCCGATTGAATTTTAAATCATCTTCAATACATTCTTTCGTATTTTGATTCATTCAAAGAAATTTACACCAAAAGACACTAAATATCCGATATTAACTGCAAAAATTCCGGAAATCGGAAAATAATTTCAATATTCACGAAACCTCCTTCTGCTTGAGAATTTTGTCGAATCGAACCGAATCACAGAAAACGAATGTTCAAATCATCCGAATCAATTGGAACATGGATTCTAAAAATGATATTTCTTGAAGCGCAAACGCAAAGTCAACTGACAATTAATACATAACCAGTCAAAAATCGTAGGCCAAGGAGGCAAACTTTGACTATTTTTTAAAAAAAATGCTTCGCAGTTTACGATTTACAAAGGTCACTTTCACAATAGCCGCGTACAGCATTATAATTTTATTGTTCTGGAGTATAAATTACAGGTCGCCTAAGTCGGAACGGACATTTTTTATTCACTCATTTTTTTTTGTTGTTGTTGTTGTTTATAATAGATCTCAGATGGACCACACCTCAGTGGCGCGATCCATCAGTGGCTCACACTTAAAGTCTATTTTCGAAATTCTGAATGATATAAATCACGCTGAAGGACAGTAATTAGAAAACGCCTTGCCATATAAGGCGACCGATATTGACGGCGAATTGGGCACTAAAAGGATGCGATATCATTAATTTTATTTTGCCAAGTAGTCTTAAAATTTGCTGACACTATGCAATCGACAAATCGAGAGAGATAAATACTTATCATGCACGGCCCGTGGATAAATTGTGCACTATTCTTAATAATACCTTGACTAGTCGGATTGATTGTCAAGCATGAGCCACAGATGGACCGCGCCTCAGTGACCCATACTTGACAAAAAACATTCCTTGGCAACGTTTTCTGATTGTGTTATTACTCTCAGCTTAGCGAACTCCCAGTCAAAGACAAGTTGGCTAAGCACTTTCAGATAATGTAAAGCTCAGTGTCTTCTAGCAGTCAGCCGTGTTTTGTTAAACATCTGTCACTGGTGAATCGCGTAAGGGAGCGGTTCATCTCTAGCTCATGCGGGACAAAATGAAATTTATGAAACTTCTCAAATAAAAGTTCAGTGAATACACATGCATTTCGAAGTTCACTCTTGCGAGGGTCCGAGTATTACCATTAAAATGACAAAAAGCTGCATAATATTATGTGAAATATTTCGCATAAGTGGATATATAAGTGGCTGACATAAGAAACCCATGGATTTCAGTCAAACCACGCGTTCTTTCATTCAAATCTCACACAAGCAAGGGTGCGGCGGTATCTGACGACAATATTACTGGAATGCGTTGCAAGGTGCATCAGTCCCTATACTTATGTATTCCTAATTTTTACAATTTTTGCGATTCCTCCAAGTTTTATTTTGTCACACATGGCCATAGATAATCCGAATTCCATAGACGCGATCCATCAGTGACTCATCCATAACAAAAGATGCTTTCACGAATTTTTTTATTTGGATAGTAGGCTCCCTTCGATTGCCGTTTCCAACTTCGTCTACAATAAATTGGCTTTGGCTATTGTCCGAGTTAATTAGTAGCCTTATGGACTGAATGTTTGGCAGAGGCTTTTGGATAACAATTAATAAATTGATTAATCCAGTATAATTAATTAAAAGCGTGTCAACAAAAAGAACACACCCTTTAGCTTAGAAGTATGTTTTGTTAAGTCTGAGTCACTGATGGATCGCGCCGAGATGATTCAATCCGGAGGAAAACCAAACACTTCCATATTTGAACAAAATCTTTCTGTCGTTTGGATTAATATCTTATTGCTGAACGGGCGATCAAATCGAATATGGAACAATGTATTAACGTTTTCACGATTGGTCGACCAATAATGGTAAATTACCAGAGTTATTTGCATACTACAATGCGAAAAAGCACCAAACAAAAATTTTGTTAACGCGCTTTCGGCGCTCTACTTCTTTTCACAGATAAAGATCGACCCCAATTAAAAAAAAACTATGGTTTTCCATATCGAAGTAACATTGACTTGATAATAATACAAGTTACGAATTCATACCAAAGTGTGAAATGTACCGTTATGAGAAGATTACATAAATTAGAAGTTCTATGTGTCAAGCATGAACCACAGATGATCCGCGCCTAGACGGCGCGATCTATCTGTGAATCATACTTAACGAATCGTGTTTTATCAGTCATTTTATGATAGAGACATGTCCCGCCTGGAACCATATCTGGGACATTTTTCGACACCGACGTCTAGTCGAAATAATTGTCCATCAACATGTTTTGTCATACATGGGTCAGTGATGGATCGCGCCGGGGAGGCGCGGTCCATCATTGACTCAAGTTTGACAAAAAAAAATCTGACTTGGTGAAGCACTGTCTATCTATTAATCATTATTTAGTCAGAATATCATTTTTTTTTAATAATACCCGTTAACATTTTCACCATATGTAGACATAGCCCAGGGCAGATATCACTAATTGCACTTTATCATAGTAGAGCAGTTCTGTTCGCAATGCGCTGGGCATAGATAGCACTTGCCGTTACTACATTTTTAGCAACAATTTGCCATAAAAGGATCCGCTAGTTGGTACTTTTTAAGCTCTGCTTCAAGCCTCACTAAAAGTGAATTTCAGTAAAAAAATCTACCTATTAATATAAATTTACGATACAAAGTTTTAGCTGCTATAATCCTAACTTTGGAAAAATCGTTACTCAATCATTAAAATTTAATTCAGGTCAAAACTTCAGCTCTAAAACTTAGAAACTTTTTCAAATTTGTAAACTTCACGGATTTTAACAATGCGGTGAAATACTACAGTTTAGAATACTAATTGAAATTGATAGAAATTTTCTGTAAAGTTCTCTAAGGAATGTTCAAGTTTTTCTATGCAGCTATTTGCATTTCTATTAGAAAATATATTTTGCAAAGCAGGAGGCACTGATGGTCCGCGCCTTGGTAGCGCGAACCATCAGCAAACCCTCCCTTAACAAAAAATATATTTTGACAGAAATTGTCAGACTTCGCTCCTTGCTTGCTCAGAGTGAATTAAAAAAAATATATATATTTAATTTGATTGATTGTTCAACAAAATAAAAACAGATAAGATTCTATATAGAAAAAATCATGATTCTGCTGCATAGAGGGGTATAGTTAAAAGCAGTACTCAAATTATATATAAATCGTGAGATACAATATGACAAGATGTATTACAATCCCTAATAAGTTCTTTAACACTCAAACCATGACGTACCTTTTGCTTTTCCTTTAAACTTTGTTGAAAAAGACTTCGCTTTTGGCCTTGTTACATTTTCATTCCAAATTGTTCGATTGAATTTGTTTCATGGTCAGAACCGGACCCGGTGCGCGCACTCTGAACGGCAGTCGTAGAATGATATGCATGCAACCGCTTCTAGTAAGCATGCATTATAGTGAATTCAGTTAGGCGCCGCCCGCATTATACGTCATTTCCTGTTTCCTGTATTGTTTTACTGCGTTCTGATTGGTTAGACGTATATCTCATGCCCTTATATGGAGTCTAAAGCCATTATGAAATCAGAATACACCACGCACGATGCAGAACCGGTGCCCAAATATGGTGTGGCACCTGCAAAGCGCAGCAGTAATTGATCTATGCGCGCGCAGAACCAGACGTGGCCCAAAAAAGAACCGCGCCATTCTGACCAGGATCGTCTTTGGCAGACGCATGGCACTGGGTGTGGATTCATAACAAGGGTGTTAATTGCATTGGAAAACGTGTCCAATCGATCATGTCCGAGCGTCGAAAATCACGCAATATTGCGATTTCAACGTCCAAACGGTCAGTTAATTTATAATTAGCAACAGATAATTTGCAACACGATTCTGGCCGGTGTTTTGCATGAAATTGAAACCATTAACTGACCTGGATATTGTACAGTATATGCCGCATGATTGATAAAGGCGTGTACTCATTTTGCTTGGGGATCCATTTGCTGTTGCTATACCGGCCAATTTCAGGCATATTTAAGCATATATGGAATGATTTTTTTGCATCGAATCCTTCAGAATGAGTTTTTTACTTAAAATTACATTTCCGTAAGATCGCTTATCATAAAAATTTGGCCGAAGTATCCTGTGTTAAGTATGTGTCACTGATGGATCGCGTCTATGAGACGCGGTCCATCTGTGGCTCATGCTTTGCAAAATGAAATTTTTGATTGGTTTATCCTTTAATAGTCTTAATTATGGGTGATATTCTGTAAATTTAAAATTCAATTCTGAAGATACAATAGCAGCGACTGCACTCCGAAAAACGGAAAACATGCCATACAACACTGAACCACCATGGTAAAGCGCAGTGAGTGGGATCTGCCCTGGGCGATGACAAACCATCTACCACTCCATATTGCTTCCTTTTAGTCGGCTTTTACGGCACGGGGGAAATATGTTAGGACTATTCTGAAGCCCGGACCATAATTTGGGCCTAAATTTCATTTCGATCCTCTCCGAATCGAATTCTTCAAATCGACTCTTATCCATTCATAAAACACATTTTCACGGGCATTCAGCCTTCAGCCCCTTAGCTACGGGCTTTAGAACAGTCAGTCCTAAGCACTATATGGTTTTCACCATCACCCAGAGAAGATACCAATCTCATCACCGCGCTCTGCTATAGCGATTCAGTTTATATAGAATATTTGTCTCTCATACGCAACAACCGTTAGGCGTGGAATTCGATTTGGTGATTCTAATCGATTTAAAGCACAGTATATTCGAATCAATCGTGAATTGTTCATAGGAACAAATACTTACTAAATGTACTAGAATTCCCATTTTAACGACAAAGTGCAATCGATTTTGGTCGAATTTGACCAAAATGGACTATATTTTATTGTTAAGATATGAAAATTGTTGCTTTTAGACATGGAGTGTGAATTGAATATACACTATAAAGTATAAATTTCATGTTTCTACAATGAAGACAAGTTGTAACTGTTAAAATGGGACGTTTGGTATTTGCATCGCATTCGTGATTCGATCTGATTCGAAAAAGTTATTCGAATCAAAATCGAATTCCAAACGATTCGGTTTCCCCCAGCCATACCTGTGCAGTAGCCTTGTATCTGTTACATGTTACAGC
Source organism: Styela plicata (assembly GCA_963675895.2). Classification (NCBI taxonomy): domain Eukaryota; kingdom Metazoa; phylum Chordata; class Ascidiacea; order Stolidobranchia; family Styelidae; genus Styela; species Styela plicata. Next base: position 15,678,495 of record OZ023150.1, on the reverse strand, counting down.
TACCCGCGAAGAGTCTTGCTGAATGGCACGCTTGGTAGTGGAACGTTCAGAAAAACAGTAAATTTAATGCATTTTCCTTACAGTATTGGACGTAGTTTCTGATCCTGTACCGGCAGCCGCTTACGGACGGATTAGAGTTGGAAATGGATGAAAAGTTATAATATTTTCTATTCGGCATAGCCTACCTGTGTTATTACACCCTTGAGTTGAGTGGTCGGCATGGACCAACAACCTGCACTTTTTACACTTGAATTTAAATTTTGTTTGATCTCCCCGGTCATTGCTTTCTTACCAATCATTCGTCGCCATTTATGCTTATTGTGAAGTAGAAATAACTTTTCCCTTTATGAGCGAACGTGCATTGTGCAAGCATCTATCTATGTAAGTTATTTTTCCCAAATCAGAAATTTTGTTTGGTCAAGTCGCAGTCACAGATGCGGAGCGATCAGTCAATGACTCAACAAAAGCCCCAACACACCATCCGCCTGATAATCCTGAAGCAAGCCTGTACTCTGATAAAAGCGCATTAAATTTACTGTTAATTAGCAGTAATTGTATATTTCTCGAGTTTGAAACCGTATTGTTGATGTGATTTATGCCAAGTATGGGCTGTTGGTGGAACGCACCTCTTCGGTGCGTTCCATCAAAACCCATAATTGGCATAAAATGTCGTTTCTACAGCCATAATTTCAGCACAAACAATCGATTTTATTTTAACAACACGAAGTAAGATAACTGTGAAAGGGCGATGAATGTTTTGCGTTTTTGTAATATTGTTGTAGTCTGCATTGATTGTTATAATCCGTGAACCCGACCTCGCGAGCGGAAGACAACCCGACATACTTATTGGCACCAAAGCATCCGCTAATGACAGACTGATAGATTGGCAACGACGACCTATGTGAGATCTATGTCGTTTTAAGTAGCGTTTTAACTAAGAGGGTATGGTTACAACGCCCAAGGCCCGCTTCCTTGTCGAACGAAAATATTCCACAAGGGTCATTTTAGTTCTTTAAAATCAAGAAATTTACAAAATATTTGCGCGCCTTTGCCGCGAAAGATTTGTAACGCTTATCAAAGAAACTGTAACCCATGAAATGCAATATTCAAGAAAGTGGTGACTTGCGTTGAAAAATATAATAAAAAGTTTCCCCGCTCTTGGAGGTGGTTTTCCACTATAATAAATTTTATTTGGCCAAGTATGAGTCACAGATGGACCGCGTCAATGCGGCGCAGTCAATCAGTGACACATGCTTGACAGAACATGTTTTACTAACTTTTCTGATTAGGCCTACTCGCTGCTTTGTTACAGAGGCAAACCCTTGGGCAGGGCTGGGCAATTCGATTCGGTGATTCGAAAAGATTCGAACCACATGATATTCGAATCATTCGTGAATCGGCAATAGGGACATTTTTTTAAATAAAGTGACATTATCATATTTCCACGATAAAATTTTGGAAACGTCTACTTGTTTCCCGAAACATGACGATTCTTTTTTTTTCACTCATTGGAGTCACTTGGAGTGGGTCACCCTCAACAACGTCCCCGCTACCAGCGGCCACTTATAGACGGATATGGTTAGAATTACCCGAAAGATAGGATCTTTCCGTGTTCGGCTTAGCCTGCCCGAGTTATTACACCCTGGGTTGAGCGTTGGGTATGGATTAACGAGCCGGACTCGCCGAGATCTTCAAACTGCGATGCCAACAGGTTGAACCACTTGACCATCGCGCCCACTATAAAATACTGAAAATATGGAACATTGAAATAGTTTGTTTAAATAAATATTAGTGAATTCGTAGCCGTAGATTTCTTAATTTTGCACGTGGAATTAGCGATTCGATTCGGAAATAATATATGAATCAGACGCTCAACGATTCGGTTTTGCCCAGCCCTCTTCGTGCTGAAATGAAACTTCTGCGTCGTTCACGTTAAAATTTCATTAACTTGTCTCATGTATTGTCATAAATACTGACAATCATTATGAATTAATAATAACCGAGTTTACACCTGTTATGATACAACAATTAAACATTCATTGTTAACATATTCCTGGGATTACAGGTGTCGTGTTTCAACAGCTGGTGGGCTGGGCAATTCGATTCGGTGATTCGCAACGACTCGAGGTACAGCTTATTCGAATCAATTCTGAATCGGTATGGGAACGAATGTATGCTAAAGGAAGTGCATTTTTCCATTTTTAATGACAAAATGCAATCGATTTTTATCAGATTTCACAAAATCGGTTGTATTTCGTCGTTAAAATTAAAATACATAGCTTTCAAATCAGTTTATGCTAATGTTTGTAATTTGTAACTTTATATTTCTTAATCATCACAATGGAGACCGCAATAATAATAGTAAATATGGGATATTCGTTATTTTTATGAAATCAATGATTCGATTCGATTCGAAAAATTTATCCGAATCAGAATCAAATTCCAAATGATTGAGTTCTGTCCGGCCCTAGCCCTAACGAATTACTTGCGCGTTTTAAGAGGGGACTAAGAGGGGACAATAAATTGGTAAATGACACTACCATTGCTCAGGGCGTATACGACTCACTGCGCTTTACCACAGCGGCTCACTTCTATTCGGGATGTTTACGGATTGGAACGCAGTTGTTGGTACCATATATATATTGATCTTTGCCTTTAAGGTTGTTAGTTAGTTCTATTTAGAGGTCTCTTCCAGCCTTTCCTCGGGCTGTTTAGATTGAAGGATCGAATTAATTCGATTTTGGAGACTTATATCTAGGTTTAGGTCTGGGCAAAATCGAATCATTTAGAATTCGAATGTGATTCAGATATTTTTTTTCGAATCGCATCGAATTACTAACTTCATGTAAATAACAATTTTCCCCATTCTAGCGTTACAAATTGTATCCGTTAGGCAGATCAACAAATTTATAGTTTATTGTGTTTTTCAATTTAACACTCTATGTCTAAGAGCAACAATTTTCATAATTTAAATAACAAAATATAATCGATCTTGGTCAAATTTGACCAAAATCAATTGCATTTTGTTGTTCGAAATAGAAATCCTAGTTCAGCATATTTTGGTTCCAATGAACAATTCACGATAGATTCGAATAAATTGTGATTCGAATCGATTCGAATCACCAAATCGAATTGCCCAGTCCGAGTTGCCACTTTCGGATTAATTTTTTTCCAAAATCGAATTGCATCATTTCGAATCGAAATATTCCGAATCCAGATTCATTTCAAAATCTTGTAAACACCTGAAATGCAGCAAATATTCTAAAATGCTGGCAAAATTATTAGAATCACAATAAAAAGGCAACTTTTACGATTTACTATTATAGATACGTATTATAGATAGGGCTGGGGAAATTTGATTCGGAAATTCGAGCACAATTTATTCGAATCAACTGTGAATCGTTCATTGGAACAAAAATTTTTAAAATAACTGTGATTATTATTTAAGACGCCAAAATGCAATCGATTTAGGTGTGAATTGAATATACACTATAAATTATAAATCCCTCAATTTTCACAAACAAGATAAGTTGTGATCGTAAAAATGGGGTATTTGTAAATGACATCGAATTTCGTGATTCGATCCGATTCGAAGCAAATTCGAATTCCAAAGGATTCGGTTTCATCCAGCCCCACACACGAAGGGTCGATAGTTCGCTTCTTTTAGGCTCTCAAGATAATTTCAATAAAAAATCTGAATATGATATTATCTAAAAGTGAAAGCCCCTGGAGCAAGGAATGCGCTTTGAGCTACGCGTCTGTGATTGTTATGGCGCACGTGAGGGGTCACTGCTTACGGCTTCCTCCACCAACATGCTCCACGCACATGAGAAATATGATAAACGCAAAATTTCTACCCCGATTGGGAACTGGTATCTGTGGTTTGCCTTACGATTAAACTGTATTCTCGGCTTTCGTCTCCGGTGGGATAAAAATGAAATCCTATTCTCACCTATAAGCGAATAATGGCGCACAATGACACACATAAACACCACAGGCAGTGAGTACACCCCGGCCATCTGTGGCTCATGCTTGGGAAAATAAAACTCATGATTGGTATATGACCGATTCACAACTGACTCGAATACATCATGCTTCAATTCGATTCAAATCACTGAATTGAATAACAAAGCGGTACATCCAACCTGGCGTGAATTTCAATAAAAAATTCTTTTAATCTGTTTCACGTAATTCATCGTCATACTCAGAAACCATAGAAGATTCGTCGTCTTTGCCTCGATATATGCAAACATTATTGTGATTCAACAATGACTAAATTATGTCGCAATAATCACTGTTCTGCATAACATTATGAATCATAATAAGAACAGGAAGCCGTCTATTCCATATATGGCAGGCCAGCGTTAGTAACGGGAAGTGACGGATTCTCAATGCATCGAACTTATGCGTGGCTCCTGGAATGATTATTATTTAAGTTTGCGTGCTCTCTGATGAAGTGGATTCAAAGGTAATGCTCTCCCCAACCCCTCCACTTCTATAAAACCCAATACAAAATCATATTTCAGCTTCATATTTGGAAATTTGCCTACCTTAGACGCAACATGTAGCAAAAACAATATGAAAACGTCGCTCTTATAAGATAATTTACGATATTTAAACACGTCTTCATCTAATATAGTGCAACTGCGGCCAATGCATCAAAATACAGTTTCAGACCAGGCAGGGATTACACTCTTCGCAAACCATAAGGGCGCGATCAATCAGGGTTTGTGTCTATATACCAAGATCTCCGACGTATCAATGCAAGCTATAAATTGGCTAAAACAGCTTATACATCCCACGAATGCACCTTCAACTGCACCCAGCGCAGGTACTTTAGTGCAGTTTTACTTATACAATCAAGATTTTAATTTATTTGGATACCAGTCGGATTCGCATAATACAAATATATTTTTTATTGATCGGGATGATACGACGAAGTCTTAGTTGAAATCGGCTAATTTCCGTATCAGCGGCATCGGCCTAATCAGAAATACCTGTTTTGTCACTGATGAATGGCGCCGCCGAGGCGCGGTCCATCTGTGGCTTTTTCTTGACAAAATAAAATTTTCGACAGAGGGTATCCGTTTGTTGAAATTACCTAACGACTGTACGAACATGAAAACAAAAATAACGCGGGACAATTTAGAAAAATCTTGCTAATCAAACTATGACGTCATATTGAACGCCGCAGGTGAGACGTTTGCAAAAATCAACCACTTTCATCATATATTAGGGTAAAATAGCCAAGTGCACGCTTTTTCAGCTAAATACTGAAAATGAATAATGCGCCGTTCGTCGAATTGAGAGAATTTTAAGTGCTATAAATGTTAAAATATTCCGGCACGCCTTCCGCGCGTGGTAATTATTTTTTCGGTTTCTGAGATATCATTTTTGACAAATTTTCGCAACTTCGGCAGGAATTGTGGGCTGTTTTGTCCTGCGATGCGATACAAATGCCAGATGTTAGCTAAATAATTTGTTTGACTGCGGTGCCCTTAATGCCGTCATAATTTTAAAACCAAAATTTTCATACTTCAATCATTCATACTTTTCGGCCTCACACGTCATGGCTTCCCCCGGGCCTTATGGACAATAGATTGCGCTTCGAGTAATATAAAAAGTTGCAGATGGTTTTGTCATCGCCCAGGAGAGATACTACTCACTGCACTTTACTATGGTGATTCAGTTTAGTATGGGATTTTGCAACATCGGTTGTGAATCGTTCAGGAGAACATAAACTTATTCAAAGTATCATATGAAGACATTTCGTATTTTTAGAAAATTTATTTATTCTTAGATAGTTTAAACGTGAAATGATGGTAATTATCTCCCATATATTTCTTCATTAATTAGTGGATTGGTAATTACAGACTCCTCGATTTTGATGATGAAGAATTGTAAAGATAATAACAAGAAATTTGGTAATTAAATGAAATAGCGTTTCAACACGATTTACAAAAAAGAATCTACGAATTCGTACGGATTCGAATTTCAAATGATTCGATTTTGCCTGCAACATTTGAATGTCGGTAAAAGTTATTTTTTGCTGGAAAACTCGCCAGCATGGATTAGTTGCCATAACTCCTACTGATTACTCTTCTGAAAATTATATTTCAGAGATATTTTATACAAGATTTGCAAGCGAAAACGAAAATAAATTGAAACTTGCATCCCTGAGCAGGAGATCCCTATTAGGGCTGGGTAATTCGAATCACCGGATCCAAATCAATCGCGAATCGTTCATAGGAACTAAAACTTGTTAAATGAAATGGGGTTTAAATTTTAACAACGAAATGCAATCGATTTCGGTCATATTTGACCAAAATCAATTATATTTCGTAGTTGAAATATGAAAATTATTGTATTTAGTGTAATTGAAAATACACTATAAACTACAAATTTCTTCATTTTTACAATGGAGACAAATTATAATTGTAATAATGGGATGTTTGTAATTTAGATAAAATTAGTGATTCGATCCGATTCGGATAAAATATTCGAACTCGAAATGATTCGCTTTTGCCCAGCCCTACCCACAATACCTCAACACCGGTTCCCACATCTACCACTAAATGTCGCGGATATTTCGGTAATGACTCGTAAATATCCGCAAAGGTAACAGTTACTTCATTTAGAAATTTTACGTCTCATTTTAGAAAGATTGTTTTTCTTCGGAGTATCTGGCAACGGTATTGAGGAAAATTTTTGAGATTGCTTCCTTGGAAGTGGCGTACACGGCGCAAAGTTTTCAGCGTTGCCAGATTGCAAATCCAAATCATATGTTTTACGAGGATGGATCGTCGCCAGCAGAGTGCTTTCGGTGGATAGTTTCCGTAATCCATTGCTTGAATCTTTTAACATATTCTCATCTTCTTCGTCGTTAATTCTCATCGGTGGTGTCGTGGATATCAATGGTTTGTCGCTTCCTTGCGCAGAACTAGTTCGACTGTTCGTTAATTCGTTTGATTTGTTCGTAGAAGTTCGTGTTCGGGATCGATCAGGGGTAAAAGGTTCGTTGGAAATAATCCCACTAAGATCTACTCTCTGTTCCATAGAACTCGTCGTGCTATGTAAGCTATAACGTGACCCCAACAAACTCGATTGTGTCACAATATTTTTATCACTGGCGGATTTCACAAAAGGATATTTTTGTTTCATTCTTTCGCTTTTGTTCTCGTCTTCATCGCTTATAATGTAGCTTCGTCGATTCTTTGGATCTGTGTTGCGCATTATGTTACCTATATCGCTATGCATGGATTCGGAAATGGTGCTCGCTTCCTGGTTTCCCGGGAGTTCGGTTTGTTTTGTAGCAGATATCGGTGTAACTCGTCTAATTTTCAGTTCGCCAGGCGGTGTTGCTGAGTTACTCTCACTAGGACCGATTCCTTGCAAATATAGAAGTTGAATCGCGGTTGACTACAGCGACCGCTTCAACTTCAATTTTATTCCGCGATTTATCTGATCCCGACTTTTCTGATTCCGAATCGTTCGTCTCGGCTCGTTGCGTATGGTTGTCTTCCTTATGTATCAGAGCCGGTTCTTTTTTATGTTTATCCCCAATGACGTCATTATAGTGCGACATCATGACAGGGACACTGGCATACAATTTGTTTCTTCGGCGACCAGGCTTGTCTGAATTTATTTGTGACGTAGAAGCGAGTTTTCCGTCGTGCGATTTTGAAAGTTTTGCGCTTAAAACTTTTGATCGGTTGGATCTGTTAACATTCGAACTTCGAATATTCTCCCCCGATCTTGTAGAATCATCTGTCTGTCGTTCTACAAGTTCGATTGGAGGAGAAGACGGAAAGGGCGTTGGCGTTCGAGTCATCAAGTCTATATTCGGAATTTTTCTTCTTCTTTTCTGTTTTCTTCCCATCCTTCTTCCATTGATGACCTCATAATCGTCTCCAGGATCGTTGCCAAGCCATACCGTCACGGGTCTTGCATTGTGATTGTATTCGCGTGACGTCATCACAAACCATTTTCGTCGTAATCGAAACGTAATCACACAGTAGAATATGAAGATATAAATCGCCTGTAAACAGAAATAACCTAACATATCGATTACTTACGATTGGGGCTGACACTTGGATTCGTTGATTCGAATAGATCCGAAGCACAAATTATTCGAATCAATTGTTAATCGTTCACAGAAACGAAAATTTGCTAAATATGGTAGAATTTTGAAATAGAACGCAATTAATTTTGGTAAAATTTGACCAAAGTCGATTGTATGTTGTCGTTAAAAACGAAAATCCCAGTGGCGTGGAGTGTGGAATGTTAATTGAAAATATACACTATAAACTATAAATTCATAATATAATTCTATAATAGAGACAAGCTGTAATACTGAAAATGAATTAAAGATTCGACACGATTCGGAAAAAAATAATCCGAATCAAATTCGAATTCCAATTGATTCGATTTTGCCCAGCACCAATTGCAATATGCTGTCAGCAAGGCTACAAGTAGGGATGTGAAAAACCGAATTATTCGGAATTCGAATATGATTCGAACATTTTTTCGAATCGGATCGAATCATAAATTCCATGTGAATAATAAATATCCCATTTTTACTTCTACAAATTCTTGTCATTGTGAAGAGCCTGAAATTGATATCCTATAATGTATTTTCAATTCACACTCAATGTTTAAGAACAACAATTCTGACCGCCTAAAGGACTAACAATTTTATCTAGTGATGGGGTAGGATTTCATTTTTATCCTGGGGGAGAGGAAAGCCGATAACGCTTGTGACGTCATGTGACGAATCACGATTTCTCCTGCAGATACCATTCCCAATCTGGTGAAAGCCTGCACCGGCGCGAGCTGTCTAGCAGAATCCTCGCATATAATCGTCACCCCTCGTGAGAACTGAACTTACGTCAAGTTCATCAGGGGTGCGTAGCTTGTAGTGTATTCTCAACGATTTACCCACTGAGTTAACCGGGCACAAATTAAGCTAACTGGGCACCCCTAGTTTGCCAAATCTACCGAATTAACTAGTTAAACAAGCAATTGCGTGAAAAAAGCAATTTATCGGTCATTTCACTATTGTCTAATTTTTTTTTCTCTATTTCTCTTTTTTCAGTTTTTCCTTGTAAATTTTAACAACCAAGATACCTGGTTCAAGAAACTTGGTGCACTGTAACGAATAAGTGGTGCAAAATCGCCAATGAAAAAAAAAATCGCCAAGCTGAACAAAAATTCGGATCTGATTCGAATAATTTTTCTGGATTGGATCGAATGGACGATTTAGGACTGATTGATTTAATATCGAATCGATTCGAATTACAGAATCGAATTGACCAGCTTATGTGAACGAGTCGGGTTATATAATACGAATAATGATAATATTGCAAATAACAAGAAAATATTTCAAACCACCTGCAAGACATTCAGGCAACAGAAAATGTATATCAACGACACCGAACGGAAGTTGATCGCAATAATCCCAGACGTCCAGGTGGCGCTAACGATCGGTATTAGTAATAAATTCCAGTACACTGCGTGGAGGTAGTTGCGTGCAGGTTCGTTTGATTCACTGGAAATTAGAAGCAGAACATTACTTATTAGGTAATTTCGCTTCCCAAAGGTAAGTAAGTCTTCGAGTATACTTTTTTTAATCAAAATTCGCTGAAGGAGACACATCGCACTTAAAAATTCTCCTGAAGTCACTAAACTGGAAAGAGCTGCAGGAAATGCAGAAATGGGAACTAAGGAACTCCCATTTCCAGCAAATGTCAGTTGACTTGTGTAGCCTTAATAGAAAGCCTAGAAGTTGCAATACATAGTAATGCAGATGGTTTCATTTGTCGTCGCCAAATGAACAACATCATTTGCACATCACCGGTATAGGGGTCTGGACAGAACCGAAGCATTTGGAATTCGATTCTGATCCAGATCGAACCACCAATAAAAGTAATGTATTCTCAGCTTCACTTCATGTCCACGAGCAAATTTTTTTTTATTTCAAACAGCAAAATATATTCGATTTTGGTCGAATTTGATGAAAATTGATTGTTGTTTAAAATGAAAAATTCCACTTCACTCAACAAGTTCGAATAATCTGCGCTTCGAATCAATTTAAATCAAATTGTCCAGTACTATCGATAGAGCAAGGAATAATTATCATCACTACAAATATTCCCAGTGGAAATCATTCAATCTTCATGCAGTAAACGCGATAGGGCAATTTTAGAAGTAGCAAATTTTCTTTCACGATTATTTATAGATATCTCGGAATGGATCACTCTAGCCATGACCAGAGGCCACTTATAGACGAGTTATATATGAAAGGAAATATAGGAAAGATATGATCTTTCCAATAACTCTAAGCCGTCTATAAGTCATCTTTCCGATTCTGCTTATCCTATCCAAATTATTACACCCTGGACTGAGTGTTGGGCACGGATTAACGAGCCGGACTTACCTAAATTACTGATGGAAAACACATACAAACCGCCCTTACTCATCCGGTAATGTGACTGCTAACGTTCGTTCAGTGATCTCATATATTGGTGGATGAATCATTACGTTGTCATGGTATTCGTCATGGTTGAATGCATTAGTATTGTGACGTCGATTCATTCTAACGTATTGGTAGGCATGGTTACTATCTTCTTCGCTTTCGTCATCAGAAGCCGTTGGTTGACCATGACCGTGCTGAAAAGGAAGAAATATTTCATGATTCTGCTGCGGATAGGAATCAGGTATTACAAATTATTGATTAAAAGGGATTTTGTCTCTTCGATTATTCTTGAATTGAGTCATTCTGCAGTGAAATCAGGATATATGTCAAATTTCACGTTATGGGATTCTGTCGAAACCTCCTTTGTTAAGTATGAGTCACTGATGGATCGCGCCGGCAAGGCGCAGACCAACTGTGACTTGTGCTTAGCAAAATTAAATTTCTGGTCATAGATTACCATAGTTTACAAAACGCCACGCTTGACTGATCTTCAAGCACGCTCGATTGATTCTCTGTGGTTATTTGTTTCGGTCGTTCGGCGGCCGCGGATCAACAATACAATATAGTAGAAAACCGAGGCTTAATATCCTGGTATAGTCTCAAATATCACCATAGTTTATGAAATGTTACGCTTAACTGATCTTCAGTCACGCTTGGCTGAGTTTCTGTGGCTATTTGTCGCGCATAATTACACCACAAAATAGCTCTCTTTGTTGTCTATTTGAACATACAAATAATTATTTTTGTAGAAGTTCGCTCTAAGCGAGGCCGAAAGCAGTGACAGAAGGGAACTAACTAACAGCTGCGCTCAAATGTCGAAGAGCTACTACAATACAGTGTGCCATCAACTGCACTCTAAGCGGAAAATATCACAGAACTGAACCACCACGTTAAAATGCAGTGAGTGGTATCTGGCCCGGGTGAAGATAATTCCATCTACCACGTCTTTGTTTACTTTTTATTCGTCCCTTACGACTTGCAGGAATTACGTCGGGACTATCCTGAAGCACGTACATACATGGCCTAATGATATTGTAGACTCGCATATGTCTGCGATGATGTTTGAAAAGTTATTTTAAGATTCCATGGACTTTATGATGATCACCTCATTCAAATCTAAACCGGCACACAAAAGGCTGGAACTACTGGCAGTGGCGGATCCACTGAAAATATTTTTTAATTGGTCTACATTCAAGAGATACATTTTATTCCAGATCAATTCATTCGATTTTTTAAAAAAAAATTGCGGTCAAATCAAGAAGCCACGATGAGCGCTTTGCGCAAAAACAAATAGTGAGAAATAGTGTTTTTATTGTATCTCACATCCAAACACCTCTAAAATCGCGTCCGAGAGGCGTGAAATTAAAAAAAAAGATTTTAGGGCCCAAAACCGACTAAATAAGCTTAGCAATCACGTAGACGCGCGCGAAAGTACTCGGAGGACTATTGTGAGATTTTTGGCCGTCTAGAGGGTCGTGGCAGAATGCCCCTCCCTAAACACATTAGTGTCCTGGGTTATTTTGTGCCAACGTGCTTTAGTTGAGCTCGAGTTACTGACCTGTGGGTCAGGCATGATAAAATAACATTTCTGATTTGAGACAGAGACACCGCGTTTGTGCCTGTTTGCGGAAAACTCAACCCAACATCTGTATTTTGTAAACAGTGGGGCGGGTTTGACGTAGATTAATTGATTCGCGGGGTTACGCCGAGTTCATATCTTGAAATAAAGGATTGAGTTTAAGGATTAAGTTCACACGGACTTAGAAGCATCGTAAGTAAAAAAGGTCGAAGACAAGACAAATTGTTGGATTCGGATATGAAATTCATTTTCGCGCCACGCAAAACCGAATCATTTGGAATTCGAATCTGATTCGAATATTTTTTATAATCGAATCGAATCACTAATTTTATGTATATAACAAATATCTCATATGATTATTATACCTTGTCTCCGTCGTGAAAATGAAGGAATTTATAGTTTTTAGTGTATTTTCAATTTACACCAAGAGCAACAATTTTCATATTTTGACGTCGAAATATAATCGATTTTGGTCAAATTTGAGCGAAATCGATTGTATTTCGTCGTTAAAAATGAGAATCCTAGTTCATTTAACAAGTTTTTGTCCCTATATGAACGATTCATTATTGATTCAAATAATTCTGTGCTTCGAATCGTTTCGAATCACCGAATCGAAATGCCTAGCCCTAGTTATAATTTATATCTCGCTTTTCCTGCAGAATTCAAGCTATTAAATAACAAAAGTTAGCAAATATATTTGTAATTGTGTGGAAAGACAGGCTAAGCTTAGTGGAATTTTCATTTTTCAACAACCATATGCAATCGACAATGGTCAAATTTGAATGTGAAATCGAGTGGATTTTTTCTTCAAAATATGAAAGTTTCTGCGTTTGGACATATAGTGTGTGAATTGAAAATATACTGCCATCATGTATATTCATAATGCTTTTATAATTATTGACGTGATATCAAATTATTGTAATCGCTTCCTCAAAATACCTTCACTTTGCTTTGTCTTCCTTGAATCGCTGTCTCCTGATCCACCATTCTAGTCTCATTGCTCTCCGTTGTATTCGGTCCTGAAGTGCCGAGTCCCACTTCGCGCTATGATCATTTAAATATATTCAAAGTGAATCATTCGAGTGAGGGCAAAATTGAATCATTTACCGAATGATTTTCTCGAATTAAATGGAAATACGGATTTTATGTAAAATAATGAACTAAAATCCAAAATATTTTTGTTTCATTCGTCGTTAACGTATAAAAATTCGACATCCTTTTACTAGATTTTGTTCCTACTACCGATTCACAAATGATTAGAATAATTATTGCTGTTATCCGATTCGAATCACCTTGACCTAATCACGACCGTTGAATGATTTGGATAAGAAAAAGTACCTGGTTCACTGAGTTTTTTTTTTCGAAATACTTTACCTTTTTAGACGGATATCTAGTTTGCCTAGTTTATTGTTTGACTTCATCTAGTAAATTTGCTATAGGTGAAATGGATACATTTACTTAACTTCCAACTAGGTACCAAGTTGAAAAAACAAAACTAGTAAATCATATTTCCATTATAAAAAATATTCTCAAAAGAATATTCCAAGATTTTAACTTTCAAATGCATCAAAATTACCTCAAATGCAGCCAAACGACGAATACCTTGTTTACCTGGTTTTTAACTAAAATAATTCTTGTTTTAAAAGTTAAACTGGGTTCCCTAGTAATACTTTACCTAGTTCAGGAAACACTAGGTTGCCAACACTAATAATTACATCTTATTAGCTAGGTTCAAGATCACGGATTAAACTGACTGGAACTTAACTAGTCCTGGGCAATTTAATTTTGTGATTTGAATCGATCTGGGGTAAAAGTTAATCTAATCAATAAGGAATTGTTCGTAGCAACAAATATTTGATAAATAAAGTTAAATTTTCATTTTTTAACGAAAAAATACAATGTATTTTGGTCACTTCGCCGGGTTCAGTTTGTTCATCTAATGGCTGCACCACAGCTCCAACTACGCCAACCAACCATATATTCATACAAAGAAAAAACGAGTCACCGTTTACAAAAAAAACTCAACCCACAACATGTAACTGGTAGGTTTTGCCGTATGGTTAAGCTTGTCTCCCGGCAAGATAAAAATGAAATCTACATGTTCTCTACTATTCGCATTCAGAGGCTTGTTTAATTTCCCAATAAAAAAAATAATAATACCTGCCGACTTGACTCCCCCGCACCCTCTTCCGTATCCGTTAGTTTTGTTCTTTCGTCTAGATCTATGACGTCATCACGCTTTATTCGCTGTTTGTAGTTTGATATTGCAAGTATTGTTGCGAGACAATGGAATATAAAAATGGCGGGTACTGGGGCACCGAACACCCACAATATTTCAGTGTCTGTGGCCAACCAACAACTGTAAAAAGAAAAACATGTAACAACAATACATTGAAATCTGCGTTTCATGACGTAATTTACTCGTTGATATTGAAATGAAATCTATAAAATTGATTTTTTCCGACAATCCGACAAAACCGAATCATTTGGAAATCGAATCTGATTCACTTTATCGAATGGCAAATTCTCACTGAAAAATGCTATTTTTTTACTGCTCAATATTTGCTCTATTATTGGAATATTGAACTTCATAGTTTGCATTTTTTGCAAATTTTTGTTTCTATTCCAGTCAGAAAAAAATGACGAAAAAAATTTTTATTTAGCATGAGCCACTGATGGATCGCGCCGTAAAGGCACGGGCAATCTGTGGCTCATCCCTAAAAGGTAGATGTATCCACGATCGCCCATGGCAGATACCACTCACTGCTCTGTGGGATTTCCTACTTCTTTGCTACCCGAGTTGCAATTAGTTGAGACGAAAGAGGATTTGTATAAGGCGCTCAAAGTAAACTTTGTGCTAAAATCGATTCGAAACCGAATTGAATTCCAGCCATATTTGATTTGCAAATATGATTCGAATTACACCTAACTGATTCGAATAACTTGTGCTTCGAGTCGATTCGAATTACCGAATTGAATTACTCAGCCATATTCGATTCGAATTACCGAATTGAATCACCTAGCTATACACGCAACACTTCTTAGTACTCACTTTTCTGATCTCCCATATCCTTGCAAAGCAGTCGGCGTTGTTGCTCCGATGAACATGGCTGGTCCGATCCAACCAATCACATAGTAAGACAACAACCGCGAAACACAGCATGAGGTATTTGTGGACTTCGGAGTTGGTTTGCTCGCATGGGGTTGATGTGCTGGGTTGTTTGATTCTTCTCTTTCGTCAGAAATAATATCGTTTTCATGGCTATGCCTTCTGCCTCTGTGATGTCCAGTACGAGGATGCTGTGTGCTGCTTCGAGAAAGACGTTTTAATTATATTTGTTATTGAGATTCACTCCAAGCAAATAAGGTCCAAAGCATCATCTAAAAGGAACCAACTAACGGCCACTTAATAGCACAAAGAGATACTGAATGTAGCACCAGCAACTACACTCTAAGTGGAAACCGTTCTAAATACAACTGAACTACCATGGCAGTGTACAGTGAGCGGTACCTGCCCTGGGCGAGGACTAAACCATCAACCACAGACATGAATCGATTCAAACCTGAATTCAAAATGTCTTACCTACATTATTTTCTTATAATTTTGAATGAGGCGAGGCGTGTGCCATTTGTATTAATGCTTGGCAAAATATCAATTCTAATTGGAGAGGGTATTTCCTGCGCTTCTGGTGCTTAAATCTGGGCAATTGAATTCGTTGATCGGAATCGATTCGAAGTTCATTTTATTCATATTAGTCTTTGATCATAGGCCCATAATCTTGTGATATTAAAAAAAAATTTTCAAGGACAAATTGAACCAAAATAAGTTCATGTCAAATTTATTTTAAACTATAGCGACGAATATCAATTAAAGTTTTAATGTCTAACAGCCTGTTCGTATCTGTAAATTCGTAACTTAACACATCTTCATGAACGGGGACAATTGTAGTCGTAGATACGGAATGAGCGCAACTATCCAAATACGAGCCGGGATACTTGACTGGAATTTATACATCTTTTTTCAGGTTTCGAAGAACTATCCGAATCAGATTCGAATTTCAAATCGTGCGGTTTTTTTTTTTTTTTTTTATCACTTCTTAGAGTGGATCACCCTGTCCAATTGTAATAGCGGCGTAGCGGACAGTTTTACTGGGCCGGACTCTCTTCTGACCCACCTGTGATTGTGTTCTGGTGACGTAGGTTGTTCATCTATTATGACACTCACTCTCCTCCTTTTCCGTCGTCGTTTTCGATTGGTTGGTGTGATGATGTCACTACCGACCATCGACAAATGAAATAAGTGGATTCCTTCGAGCATCAGCCACGTCAAACCAACCAGTATGGAGAGCTGAAAAAAAAGGGTAAATCTCATTTTTGAATTCGATTGTAGTTCTACACTATCTCATCGAGGCTGTTATGTACTTTTTTTTGTTGTTACAATATTTATTTTTTATTGTTCACTCTGAGTGAAATGAACAGCCGTTTTTAATAGTGACTCATTTTGTAGGGCTGGACAATTCGGTTCAGTGATTTGAATCGATTCGAAGTACGATTAATTCGAATCAATCGTGAATCGTTCATAGGAACAAAAACTTGTGAAGTCAAAGTGACCCAGGATTTTCATTTTTAACGACGAAATGACGACGACAAAATCGATTATATTTCGTCGTTAAAATATAAAAATTGTTGCTGTTAGTGTGAATTCAAAATACGCTATAAACTATAAATTTCATTATTTTCACAATGGGGCAAGAAATTTATAGTTTATAGTATATATTTGAATAACACGCCATGTCTGAGAGCAATAAAATCCGGATTTTTTAACGACAAAATATAATCGATTTCTGTCCAAATTTGACCAAAATCGATTGCATTTTGTCGTCAAAAATAAAAATTCTAGTACAATTAGTAAGTATTTGTTCCATTGGAACGATTCACGATTGATTCGAATATACTGTGCTTCGAATCACCGAATCGAATTGCCAAGCCCTACTGCCTGGGCACTGGTAAAACCATCCAACACTTCTTATCTTCTTATCTTAATCCAAAAAAATTTTCTACCGTTTTGGGGTTTTTAATTTTATAGCATTCGTATCGCATTCCATTCATATTTGTTCAAATTCCATTTTCACTAAATTTTTTTGCGCGCTTCCTGCGCCATTTCACTTTTACTTACCGCGTGGTTTGTTTTAAATAATATTAAATTTGTGGAATGTTACATTTATGTCTCGACCTTCCCCAAAAAACATTTTTCATTCGAACCCGCGTAATTCATTAGATTAGGTTATACGTTCGTCAGCTATCGTCGCTTTCATCACACCATCACATAGATTCTCACATTTCTGATTGGTGTTTGTTGATGAGGGCGACTCGGACATCGTATCGTATTTATTTCATTCAATGATAAACTCTGCTTACCTGAGTTGCCAAAGAAACAATCTTGCACTCAATTGACCCCGCAGTTTGATCCATTCCAATAAGAAGCAATGTGTGTGACATCATCAATGAGAAACAAACGTTACTAAGAAATACAAAAAAGGGTTTCTTCACTTTTTATTGATATTCACTCTGAGCAATCAGGGAAGCGGGAGTAGAGTGCCGTGTTTGCCTGGTAACCCGAGTTTACCTAGTTTATTTACAAAATCCTTTTAACCAGTTTTGTGAAATCTGATTTACCTTGTTCAATCTTTACCGAGTTTAGCATTTGAAGTTTTATCCAGTAAATTTACCACGTTAAAAAGGTAAATTTTTTCCATTTTTTACCAAATTACTAACTCTTCGAAAATCTAGAGACTTAGTATAAAAACAGATATATCAATTATTAAAAAAAATTAATAAGATTTTCGAAGTATTTAACCTTCAACTCTATTGAAAATGCCCTAGATGAAGCCAATCAACATAAATTACTTAGTTTTTCAATCGAGTTACAACCCGTATTTGAAAGTGAAATTAGGCTGCCCACTTGCCTTATTTTGTGGTAAATTTGAAATCCAGGTAACCATCACTGGTAGGAAGCGTTTCAAAGAAGACGGAGACGCGTCATAATGAAGTACAGTGACCATCGCCCAGGGCAGATTCTACCCACTACATTTCACCATGGTTCTCTTTGAGATGTTTTCCGCTTAGAATGCAGGTGCTGGCACTACATCTTGTGGTAGCTCTTTGACATATTGAGTTGTCGTTAAGCACTGCTTTCGTCCTTGCTCAGACCGAACTTCTGTATAAAAAATATTTAGAGCTTTTCAAAATATTCTCAAATTCTTTGATTCGATTTTTGATTTGACAACTTGATTCAAAATCAACAGAATCAAGAAGTATAATTTTTTAGAAAAAAAAGTAATTTTCAGTTGATTTAACAAACTTGAACAAATGTCTTCAATGGTTTATTAGAATGCTCTCTATTTGAATATTGATCTTGAGCTCAAACGATATTCAGTTTTGGCCATTCTTTGCTATGATCAATAGTAAGATCATCAACTACGTTTTTGTTTGCAAAGCTGAGAGACGTTGGAGCATCCAGGGTTGAGTGGTTGGCACGGGATAACAAACCTACCAGTGTATGTGTGATCTGACTCCCCGCATTCCCATCCCGAACAGTATTCCAATCAAACAGAAGTAGACGACTATAGCGGTGATAGATCCTGCTAACGTCACGGTATTGAGTGTTGCGTCATCGATGACGTTAGTTGCATTAGAAACTGTTGGCGTGACGTCATATAACAATGTCACATTAGGCCCAACTGTAGTATTTGTCACGCGAGTTGTATTTATATAATCAGTTATTGTGACGTCACTGGAATTTGGATACGTGACATTGTCTGTGACATATGTGTCATTTACTGTAGTATTCGTCACGTCATAAATTGCGGTCACCGTTGTCATGGTTACCTCGTTTCACAGTGGATTGAAATAAATAAATAAATTAAACTGCATCTGAAGAATGGACGAGACGGAATGGATTTTAAGTTTTCAGTCAATGGTCATTAGGAAAAACTTAACTTAAATTCCTACAATATACTGTACTATGGAACGTCTATAAAACAAAAATACAATCGTTCGAATTTGTGCTCGAGAAAATCTCCTGTCCAAGGCCATTTTCTTACTATTTTCTGTTTATTATAACAACTTTGAATAGCCTAATCGATTCGACT
This sequence comes from Styela plicata, assembly GCA_963675895.2. Lineage (NCBI taxonomy): Eukaryota > Metazoa > Chordata > Ascidiacea > Stolidobranchia > Styelidae > Styela > Styela plicata. The sequence goes on along the minus strand of OZ023150.1, from coordinate 15,659,291 downwards.
CGATTCTAAATTCAGTAAACCTTTGATTGGTCGCTCTGACTTGACAAATTTACTGGTCAAGTATTCGATGAGACGCGGTCAATCTGCGCCTCATACTACAAAATAAAATTGCTGATTGGGGTACAACTGGGCTGAAACCGACTTCAATATTATCCCAATATTAAAAACCCGAAACCTTTCAGCGCCTATTACTCAGCGAACAACTCTCAAATTTGTATTAAAATTTTAGATGTTTATTTTTGATTGATCAATCCCGTACTACCAAAGACGTAAAATATTTCAGCTGTATCCACGCCAATTTATTTTCGCAAAATTCACCATAAGTTGTGCGCGCGCAACTCTGCTAAAAAGTTATCATTTATATTTTAGTCAATGAATTGCACCCGTTTTTAATATTGAGTTCGACATCGCTGGACTGATATCAACCTCGTATAAAATATTTCTAATTCCTATCAACGCTTATCTCTCAAGGAACAACCCTTGTTCAATCACTATAAAAAAAATGGCAGTGATACTTTTGTTAAGTATGGGCCACTGACAGATCGCTTCGATAAGAAGCGGTCCATCTGTGGCTCAAGCTTGAAAAAAATATGAAAATACTGACCGGGATAAACCTAATAATCATGAGATTAAACAGGCGACTAAGTTTATATTGTTCAGCCAACGATGAACGCTGTGTAAAAAACTCAGTAAAACCGCTGTTCTTTTACAGTAATTTCACTCAGTGATATTAAAATAAAACTATATACTCACTCAATTATGGGCTGTTGAGGGAGTGCAGTGCAGTAAGTAGCATCTGCCCTGGGCGGTAGTTAAACTATATTTTACGCCTTGGATTGCTTTTGGTGTCCTTGCAGGAAATAATATAGGTTAATTCCGGTGCCTAAAATTAAAAGACTTGATGTGACAATACATCGCCTTTTTAACAGCTTTGGTATAACTTGCTTCTTTCAGTCGATTTATACACACACAGAACAATAAATTATAGTTGCTTTGATCGAGAGTAAATGCTTCCACCCGATCAGAATTATTTTTGTCAAGAATTGGTCACACGTAATAAAACCTTTGCACTCCCCGGCGGCGCGGTCCATCAGTAACTCCATACTTAACAAAACATTTTCTAGCTAAATATTTCTGACTGGTACCTCATCCTATATAACCTGAATCATTGAACCTAGATGTCCTCAAACATATTAGACTGTGGATTGATAATTGCCGACCCCACCCCCATCATCCAATTATGCCAGCACGCGATCTACCGATGAGTATTAATGTCGGATCAACGGTACGATGGGAGCTTGGTTTTGTCAAGCACGAGCCAATGAGATGAACGGTGCCCACCTGTAACAATTTTTATTTAAATTCACTCTAAGCAAGACCAGAAGCAGTGCTCAAAAGAACCGACTAACGGCCACAGAAATGGCAAAAAGTTTTCTTTTTATTGAAATTCACTCTGAGCAAGGTCGCAAGCAGAGCGAATAGTGGAACCAACTAAAGGCGATTTCCAAATGTAGTATCGACAACTATACATTGAGTAAAAACATTCCGAAGAAGGCTGAAGTGCTATAATAAAGTGCAGTGAGTGATATCTGCCCTGTGCGATAGCAAAACTATTAACGACCATAACCATATACCACCATATTATCACTTATTTTGACAATGTTTGGTCATTTGGTATAATGTTGCCATGTAAATACTGGTAGATGGTTTTACCATTGCCCAGGGCAGATACCATTCATTGTGCTTTACCATAGCAAATCAGTTCCGTTTGGAATGTATTAGAGCGGAGTTGGCACTACATCTTAGTTGGTCACTTCCAGGACTGCTTTCGGCCTTGCTCAGAGTGAATTTCAATAAAATATAAATCAGATTCAAGATCTTGCGTCCCTGTTCCCTTTAACTGCGGCTCATAAACACACGAAATACTTTGAAAAGACTTTGCCGTATCGAGAGCAAGATCAGTCATAATTACACCAGGTTATAGGAAAATTCAACTGCGTGTTTTATCCGCCGCGATTGCTTTTGATTAATATTTGGGTCACGGCGCGTCCCATATGCGGCATATATTTGGCAAGTGAATTTTTCTGTACATCACATATTTTCTGTACATCTTTTTCGTCGGGCGTTATAGCTGTAATGTGATCGACAAGTAGACGAACAATTTTTTCCTTATTTTATTGAAATTCACTCTAAACAAGTCTAGAAACAGAGCCGAAGAGGAACCAACTAACGGCCACTTAATAGCAAAGAGCTACTAAAAGGAGTAGTGCCAGCGACTGCACTCTAAGCGGAGAACATTCCAATCGAAAATGAACCTCCATGGTGAACTACAGTGAGTGGTGACTGCTTTGTGCTGCGGTCGAACGATACTGGCGGATGTTCAGTGCAGTGAGAGGCATCTGCTCTGGGTTAAGGGCGAACTATTGAGCACTTCTTCGTTTACTTTCAGTCGCATCTTACGACACGCAGGAATTATTCGAAAGTCTCTCCTACAGGTTACAAAATGTAACTCAAGTCATGCTTGTTCCTCTATTATTCTGAACAAACTGCAAGATAGATTTCTAATGATAGACAGACCTCAGATTAATATCTTGTGTTTTGAAGCCTAATCTCTAAACTCGAAATTATCTGAGTAGCAAAAAATATCAAAACATCGCAAATCCGACCAAAAAATTACAATTTCTCACAACTTTTCTTGTGAAAACCACAAACAAAACACGATACTTTCTCTGCTTCATTTTTCACTTTTATTTAGTTACCAACCATGATCCGAACATAACGAGGTTTCGTTCAACCACCAACCATGCTTGATCGAGCGCATAACATTCGTTTCCTGAGATAGCGTGCAACTAACCGAGCGTGTAATATTTTCCTGCATGCGAATATGATAACCCTTTTCGCACGGGGTGTTCCCAGTCGGAAAAAATTCTGTCTACATATCTTTTGTCAAGTAGGGAGTCACTGATGGATCGCGCCGCCGAGGCGCGGTCCATCAGTGACACATACTTGGCAAAATATTTTTTCTGAGTTAGTTACCGTGCTCCTACCGAAATCCAGTAATTCTTTAACAGATCCTATTTTGTTAAGTATGCGTCACCGACGGATAAAGCCACCGAGACACGGCCCATCAATGGCTCATACTTGGCAAAATGAAAATTATCATTGGGTCAGTTAGTAAAAAAGGCCCAGCATGTTTTATTAAGCGCGGGCGACGCATGAATCACGCTGCCGAGGTGCGGCATTTTCGCGGCTCATGATTGACTAAATCAAGTTTGTGATCAGGATGTAACATGGTAATGACAGTTAGTGACCGCAGAAGGTCTACAACAAGTAGAAAAGAAAAACTGCCAAGTTTATATCGATGGAAATACGTGTACTTTCCTTTTATCGAAGGCGTTTTGTCGAGACTTGGAGTGGCGTATGTAAAGAATCAACAAATGCTCATCCCAATACCAAACTGCTAATACAAAATGTAGTACTAGCAACTGCATTCTAAGCGGGAAACGTCCTAAACAGGACTGAACCACCAAGGTAAAATGCAGGGTTTGGTATCTGTCCCGGGCAATGATGGAAGAAGCGGTTCAACTCTTGCCCAGGTCAAATACCACTCACAGCACTTACCCTGACGGTTCAGTTCTATTTGGGATGTTTTTTTTTGGGATGCATTTGCTTGCACTACATTTTGTATTAGCAGTTTGGTATTCGAATGAGCATTTGTTGATTCTTTACATACGCCACTCCAAGTCTTGATAAAATACCACCTTTAGTACACTGTGACAAAAGTACAGTAAAGTTACATGTCATTTACAGTAATTGCATATTTCTGGAGTTGAAAAACCCATGTTGGAAAGATTTATGCCTACACCTTCACGGTGTGTTCCATCAACATCCATATTTGGCCAAAAAGTCAATTTTGAATCTTTTTCAATACCGCCAAGTACAATCACGGTCAAAGACCAGTGATATTGAAGTACATTTTGTTAAAGCTATTTCAGTGATCGATAATTAATCCCTTCTAGAAAATGATTCCCGTCTTGTTCACAGTGAATTGAAAAAAGTCGTTCAAAAACACATCTTTGCGGCCATTAGGGCTGGGCAATTCGAATCGCTTCGAATCTCAGTTGCTTCGAATCAGCCGCCAAAAAAATCAGAAACAAAAAATTAAAAAAATGAAGTTTGATTTTCCTTTTAACGACAAAATACAATCGATTTTGGTTTTGACCAAAATCGATTGTATTATGTCAATAAAATAAGAAACTTTTTGTTCTCAGACATAGAATATGAATTGAAAATACATCGCCTTTAAGTCTGTTTATGTTGATATTATGATTTTGTAACCATAAAATTCTCGATTTTCATGATGGAGACAAGTTGTAATAGTACATATGGCGTATTTGGTATTGATGATTCGATCCAATTCAAAAAAAAATTATCCGAATTAGATTCGAATTCCAAATACTTCGGTTTTGCCCAGCTCTAACGGCTATTCGTAAGTACATAAACCATCGCAACCAAGCTGACATGCCTTCAAAGTCAGGTTCTCCATCGCGATGTTTACTTCGTTACGCAGGTGATTAGATCTGGGGTATTGATATTGAAAGGGATTCTATACGGTCCATGAGTTGTTGATGAGGCGATTAGCATGTCTAGCGTTTTAATATTAATGAAAACAGATTTTTATCATTCTTAACAGAAATTTCGTTGACGATTTATCAGGCTTGGGTACAAGCAGTATGTCACTGATGAATCGCACTGCTTAGACGCAACTAGGGCTGGGTGAAACGAAATTATTTTGAATTCGAAGCTAATTCGGATATTTTTTTCGAATCGGATTGAAAAAATCGAATTTTTCTCGATTTGGATATTTCTTTGAATCGGATCGAATCATCAATTCCATATAAACAACACATATCGACATTTTTACTATTACAAATTGTTTCCAAGAAATGCAAGAAATTTATAGTCACGAATTACTAATATGAACATAAACAGATGAAAATTGAAAATATTTTTAATTTAAACTGCATGTCTAGGTGTAAAATGTTCGAATTTTAATAACAAAATATAATGGATTTTGGTCACATTTGACCAAAATCGATTGTATTTTGTCGTTAAAAATTAATACTCTGCTTTATTCAGTGAGTTTTTTTTTTTGTTCCTATGAGCGATTAAAGAATGATTTTAATAATTTGGGCTTCGGATCGCTTCGAATCGCCGGTACGATTTTCCCAGCCCTAGACGCAACCCATCTTAGCCAGAATTTTTCAGTCATTTTAGCCAAAATAAAATTTCTTTATTAAAAAGAATTCAAGATCGTACAAAATAGTTGTAATACGTTTTATTGCAATAGAATATAATAAGCATCGTAAATAGTTTTACCATCGCCCATAGAAGGTGCCATTTCTCTTTACTTCAATGGTTCAGTTCTGTTTGAGATGTTTTCTTTTTTGAGTGCAGTTGCTTTTTTGAGTGCAGTTGCTTTTACTCGGCGGTATTGAAAAAATTCAAAATTAAATGTTTTGGCCGAATATGGAGTTTTGATGTAACACAACGCGACGGTAAAATGCCATAAAAGGGATAAATCTCATCAGTATGGCATTTTTTTAACTTTGAAATATGCAATTACTGCAAATGACCAGTGGATTTTCTGTACTTTTCTTACAGTGTACATTTTGTAGAAAGTTTTTGCCACGTAGGTGGTCGTTAAATTTAGGCGCTGTCTTTGGCCTTGTTAGAGTGAATTTCAATGACCAACAGATGCAAAGCGATCGGGGACAATGGTCAGAAACAGGGAGGTTAGGACTTTCTAGCAACATAATTCAAGCTGTCAACAAGTTGAATGGGGCCTTGATCAGGGTCCACTCATTCGAGAGGTTAAAAAAATAAACATACGAAACAATAATATCGAACATACCCAGTGATGTGCCCAGGGCTGGCCCAAACCGAATCTTTTGGAATTCGAATCTGATTCGGATTATTCGGATCGAATAATTAATTAATTTCAGTACTACAGCCTTTCTTTATGGTTATGGTTTATGGTTTATCTTTATGAAATTTATGGTTTATAGTATATTTTTAATTTACACACCACACTTCACGCCCATTAGAATTTTTTTTTTAACGACAACATACATTCGAATTTGGTCAAACTTGACCAAAATCGATTGCATTTTGTCGTTAAAAATTAAAATTCGGGTTCATTTAGCAAATTTTTGTTCCTGTGAACGATTCACAATTGATTCGAATAATTTGTCCTTCGAATCGATTCGAATCACCGAATGGAAGTGCCCAGTCCTGGATGTGCCCCAACTCGATCAGAAATTTTATTTTGTTTATTTTTATTTTTTATTTTGTCGTGCGCAAGTCACTGAAAAGCCACTCTCCTGCTGCGCGATCTATCACTCACTCATACTTAACAAAGCAATTTTAAGAACAATTTTGCTGACTGGTCACGCGTTTCGAATGTGAGGTTTTGCACGGAATGTCGATTGTGAGTTGTTGTCTGGAGATATCGAGAATGTTTCTGACTGATAGAGAAAATGAAGGTCGCTTTCTTAACAAATCATGGACCGTACAGAATCCCTTTCAATATCAAAACCCCAGACCTAATCGTCTGCGAAATAAAGTAAACATCGCTACAGAGGATTTGACTCTGAAAGTGTTTATGAACGCATGTCACCTTTGGAGGGATTTTTTTTACGCATTTTAGTAAAACGCATTTTTTATTTATTTAAAGTTAGCCACAAGTAAATTGCAAATCTTTTACTAAAAAGGAGCTTACTGGCGCTTAATGGCTAAGAGCTACTACAGGATGTGGTGCCATCAATTGTACTCACTGTTCTCTACCATATAAGTGGAAAACGTCCCAATTGAACCACCATGTCAAGTGGCATTTGTCTTGGGCGATAGTGGAACCATTTATCACTTTTTTTCACATATAGATGCATAAATGGAAACTCATCAACCCCAGGTTAAATGGAAATATTCCACAGAGGACAAAGCCATAGAGAACTAAGTCTCTATAGTAAAGTTATAAAAAACCACCCGAGCTAACACATGTCCTGAACACTTTTAAAGTCAGGTCCTTAATTGCAACAAACGTACTATATTTAGCAGGGAAATACACGAGCTTTTGAATACACCTAACATATTTACTACGTGTCGCAAGATGCGAGAAACAAAAACAAATCAATTACCCAGGGCAGACATCACCTGCTGCACTTTATCATGTCGGTTCAGTTCTGTTTAGAATGTTTTCAACTCGTAGTTGCTGGCACTATATTTTGTAAAAACAATTTACAATTTTAATAAGACAAGGATAATTTATTCGAATCGGGACGAATCACTAATTCCACATAAATACCAAATATTATGAACTACTAATATTAGCATAAGCAGACTTAATAATGGCAACGCCAAATTTGACCAAAAATTTGTCGTTAAAAATAAAAATTCCACTTCAATTCCAATTCGTAACTATAAATTTCTTGATTTTCTCGAAGATAATTTGTAAAAATGGTTATATGTTATTTATATGAAATTGATGATTCGCTTCGAGAAAAATCGAATTCTCTATGATTCGATTTTGCCGAGCACTATTAACGGAAAAGACCTACTGCAAAATATAGTACCAACATCTGCGCTGTGAAAGCAGAAATACCCAAACAAAACAGAACATTGGTGGTTGAGTCCAGTGAATGATATCTGCCCTGTGCGATAATAAAACCAACCACCAAATAAACTACATCTGCTGTTCACCGCATTAATACTAGTATATATATATATATATTATGGGTAGAGATATGTGGGGGCTCTCAAGAAATTTACACAATGGGCCTCATAATAATCTAAAACTTTGCCAACAAGTCTCTGAGGACTCTTCTACCTGAAGGAGTGAATTTCAAGGAAAAAAACTAGCTCATATTGCGAGAAGAAGTGTGAGGCAATGGGTACCTATACTGTAACAGAGGTATATACGGTTTACTGGTAGTTTGCAGTAATCGCATATTTCTAAAGTTAAAACCGCCATGTTGATGAGATTTATACTAAGTATGGGATGTTGATAGATCGTACATAGGTGGTGCGCTACATCAATGACACTCAAGTCGCAAAAAGCCGATATTTATGATTATTTTTAATACCGCCAAGAAAAAATTACTAACAAAACCAGGGATTTTACTTTTTTACAGTGTTACTGATCTAAGATTAGTTAAATCTACTTTTCTGGAGGTTCCAACGAAACAGAAAAATCCCAAAATGGCTTCAAATTATTGAAAAAGCAAGCTTTATCAGGCAGTGTTGGTAATGAGTCGCTTCACTTCGAGTACCAAGTCAAATCGAGTCGATGAACACACGAGTCCCGAGTCGAATCCAAGTCTTACAAAAATTTATATTAAGAGTCTCGAATCAAGTCGAGTCTCTGTATTTTCAAATAACAAGTCAAGTCATATATTTATATAATTACAAGAAAATTGACTCGAGTCGAGTCATTGAGTTTCCTTAGCACTGGTATTAGGTAACGATATCGTTGACTTTGAAGCCTTTTAATAAATGCGATAAAGAAAATACCGAAAAAGATTTAAACAAAGAAAAACAAGGTAGACCTGGCTCGCCCTATCATAATTTTTTTGTTAAGCATGATTCACAGATAGACCGCGTCTCATCGACGCGATCCATCAGTGACTCATACTTAACAAAAGATGCTTAACAAAATTTTGCTGACTGGGCACTCTATGAAATAACTTCTATAGCGATGCATACACAGACTGCCCTCTCGACTCTCAAACTGTTACGAAATCGCTAAAGACATCGACAATTTTTGCTGTATTTTACGCTCGAGTGAAATCCTGACTTCTCCCAAATATTTAGTTTCGAGAGAAATTTTATGTTGTATAAAGTATCGGTAATTTTACGTCGAATTTATGGTAATTCAATTGTAGCAATGGCATAAATGTACTTTAGGCGGCCGAAACTCATGAAAGTTTGTGACATGTGAGTCACAGATGGGTAACGGTTCCTTGGCAAAATAACACAGGAAATTGCAAAGACGGATTTTATAAAACTCCACATTATACTCGCTTCTTGAAAGCCGTAAGAAGCGACTGAAAATCAAAGAAGTGATGGGCTGATTCACTATCAACCAGGGCATATATCTCGTGTTATAGTTTAACAATTCCATTTTTTATGGAATGTATTGTATTATATTTTGCATTGCTTTCATTTTCTGGGTGTTAAGTTTGGCAGTTTTAGTCGGTTTCATCGCGCCACCACAGCACAGGAACCTTGATTCATAACAAGCAAGTAGGTGGAAGCGAATCCGACCTTCCCGCCAAATAACTGACAAATTCCATGTAGAATCCCAAATTCCAAACGTGTGTTCAAGCAGGTAAATTGTGCTTCCACATGATTTGTTAAGGATGAGTCACTGATAGATCGCGCTGCAGAGGAGCGGCTTTTCAATGACTTATGCCTGACAAAATAAATATTTCTAAATGGATTAATTAATTCGAATTATCAGTAAATCAAAATAAAACATCGCTTCGTAGTTACGGGCTGCAGGGATGCTCCGAGATATGGTGTGGCGTTAAAAACAACAGAGTTTTATATTGTTTACAACGCCCAGGGCAGATGTCACTCACTAAACTCTACTATGTTCAGTTCCGTGTGAAATGTTTGCCTCTTCAGACTTAGTTGCATGTTTTACATAATTTACAAAGCTAGCACTTTTTGCCATTTCAGTTTGTGTTGGTTGAATAATTTCAAACAGTTTCGATTTAGTATTTCACCGCTAGAAGTCGCAAATGCGCATTATTTGTCTTTTTCTTGCGAAACGATCTGCATTTTGGTTCGGTAATTCTCTAATCTTGAATGAATATATTTTTGTAGTTACGTCGGCGATTGCAGTTTTGTATTTACTTTCAGTTTGATCAAGCACATAAGACTTGGAGTTTGCCTCATAAAATCATACTCCACCCATGGTGTAATAATTTTTGTGAGCTCGGACGAACCGGTAATCTCGTGACTTTTCTCTTACACTAACGCTGTTTGTCCATAATTCTGATGTAGGGTCGGTCTTGCTCAGGGTAATACCCGCTTTCCAACATCACTAACGCTGTCCGTCCAAACGGACTTGCTCGGGATGATCCACTCTTTCCGACAACTCTAACCCTGTTTGTCCAGAAGTCTAGTATAGGGTCGGCCTTGCTCAGGGCGATCCACTCTTTACTCTTTCCAACATCACTAACCATGTTCGTCTATAAGTGGCCGCTGGTATAGAGCCTTGCTCAGGTTGATCCATTTTTTATAACAACACTAACCTCATTCGTCTAAAAGTGGCCGCTGCTTTAGGGCCTTACTAGGGGTGATCCACTCTTTCCAACAACACTAACCCTGTTCGTCTATAAGTGGCCGTTGGTTTAGGGCCCTGCTCAGGGTGATCCACTCTTTCCAACAACACTAACCCTGTTCGTCTATAAGTGGCCGCTGGTACAGGGCCTTGCTCAGGACGATCCACTCTTCCCAACAACACTAACAATGTTCGTCTATAAGTGGCCGCCGGTTTAGGGCCCTGCTCAGGGTGATCCACTCTTTCCAACAACACTAACCCTGTTCGTCTATAAGTGGCCGCTGGTTTAGGGCCTTGCTCAGGGCGATCCACTCTTTCCAACAACACTAACCCTGTTCGTCTATAAGTGGCCGCTGGTTTAGGGCCCTGCTCAAGGTGATCCACTCTTTCCAACAACACTAACCCTGTTCGTCCATAAGTGGCCGCTGGTTTAGGGCCTTGCTCGGGGTGATCCACTCCTTCCAACAACACTAACCCTGTTCGTCTATAAGTGGCCGCTGGTACAGGGCCTTGCTCAGGGCGATCCACTCTTTCCAACAACACTAACAATGTTCGTCTATAAGTGGCCGCTGGTTTAGGGTCTTGCTCATGGTGATCCACTCTTTCCAACAACACTAACTCTGTCCGTCTATAAGTGGCCTCTGGTACATGGCCTTGATCAGGGTGGTCCACTCTTTCCAACAACACTGACCCTGTTCTCTATAAGTGGCTGCTTGTACAGGGCCTTGCTCAGGGTGATCACTCTTTCCAACAACACTAACCCTGTTCTCTATAAGTGGCTGCTGGTACAGGGCCTTGCTCAGGGTGATCACTTTTTCCAACAACACTAACCCTGTTTGTGTATAAGTGGCCGTTGGTACAGGACTGTGCTCAGGGTGACCCACTCTTTCCAGCAACACTAACTCTGTCCGTCTATAAGTGGCCTCTGGTACATGGCCTTGATCAGGGTGATCCACTCTTCCCAACAACACTAACAATGTTCGTCTATAAGTGGCCGCTGGTTTAGGGTCTTGCTCAGATTGATCCCCTCTTTCCAACAACACTAAAACTGTTCGTCGATAAGTGGCTGCTGGAACATGGCCTTGCTCAGGGCGATCCACTCTTCCCAACAACACTAACAATGTTCGTCTATAAGTGGCCGCTGGTTTAGGGTCTTGCTCATGGTGATCCACTCTTTCAAACAACACTAACTCTGTCCGTCTATAAGTGGCCTCTGGTACATGGCCTTGATCAGGGTGAACCACTCGCTCCAACAACACTAACAATGTTTGTCTACAAGTGGCCGCTCTTACAGGACTGTGCTCAGTGTGCTCCACTCTTTCCAACAACACTAACCCTGTTCGTCTATAAATGGCCGCTCTTACAGGACTGTGCTCAGGGCGATCCACTCTTTCCAACAACACTAACCCTGTTCGTCCATAAGTGGCCGCCGGTTTAGGACCTGCTCAGGGTGATCCACTCTTTCCAACAACACTAACCCTGTTCGTCTATAAATGGCCGCTGGTTTAGGACCTTGCTCAGGGTTATCCACTCTTTCCAACAACACTAACCCTGTTCGTCTATAAGTGGCCTCTGGTACATGGCCTTGATCAGGGTGATCCACTCTTTCCAACAACACTAACCCTGTTCGTCTAAAAGTGGCCGCTGGTTTAGGACCTTGCTCAGGGTGATCCACTTTTTCCAACAACACTAACCCTGTTCGTCCATAAGTGGCCGCCGGTTTAGGACCTGCTCAGGGTGATCCACTCTTTCCAACAACACTAACCCTGTTCGTCTATAAATGGCCGCTGGTTTAGGACCTTGCTCAGGGTGATCCACTCTTTCCAACAACACTAACCCTGTTCGTCCATAAGTGGCCGCCGGTTTAGGACCTTGCTTAGGGTGATCCACTCTTTCCAACAACACTAACCCTGTTCGTCTATAAATGGCCGCTGGTTTAGGACCTTGCTCAGGGTGATCCACTCTTTCCAACAACACTAACCCTGTTCGTCTATGAGTGGCCGCTCTTACAGGACTGTGCTCAGGGCGATCCACTCTTTCCAACAACACTAACCCTGTTCGTCCATAAGTGGCCGCCGGTTTAGGACCTTGCTCAGGGTGATCCACTCTTTCCAACAACACTAACCCTGTTCGTCTATAAATGGCCGCTGGTTTAGGACCTGCTCAGGGTGATCCATCCTTTCCAACAACACTAACCCTGTTCGTCTATAAGTGGCCTCTGGTACATGGCCTTGATCAGGGTGATCCACTCTTTCCAACAACACTAACCCTGTTCGTCTATAAGTGGCCGCTGGTTTAGGGTCTTGCTCATGGTGATCCACTCTTTCCAACAACACTAACTCTGTCCGTCTATAAGTGGCCTCTGGTACATGTCCTTGATCGGGGTGATCCACTCTTCCCAACAACACCAACCCTGTTCTCCTATAAGTGGCCGCCGGTGCAGGGCCTTGCTCGGGGTGATCCCCTCATTCCAACAACACTAACCCTGTTCGTCTATAAGTGACCGCTGGTATAGGGGCTTGCTCAGGGGGATCCACTCTTTCCAACAACACTAACCCTGTCCGTCTATAAGTGGCCTCTGGTACATGGCCTTGATCGGGGTGATCCACTCTTCCCAACAACACCAACCCTGTTCTCTATAAGTGGCCGCAGGTACAGGGTGATCCTGTTCTCTATAAGTGGCCGCAGGTACAGGGCCTTGCTCAGGGTGATCCACTCTTTCCAACAACACTAACCCTGTTCGTCTAAAAGTGGCCGCTGGTTTAGGACCTTGCTCAGGGTGATCCACTTTTTCCAACAATACTAACCCTGTTCGTCTAAAAGTGGCCGCTGGTTTAGGACCTTGCTCAGGGTGATCCACTTTTTCCAACAATACTAACCCTGTTCGTCTATAAGTGGCCGCTGGTTTAGGACCTTGCTCAGGGTGATCCACTTTTTCCAACAATACTAACCCTGTTCGTCTATAAGTGGCCGCTGGTATAGGGGCTTGCTCAGGGCTGTCCACTTTCAGTAAAAGCAAACTGTACCCACCTTTTCAATGATAAAACATGTGAACTCCATTTGGTTTGAAGTTTTTGATGAATTTATTTGATACAAGTGAAAAAATAATGATTCATGCTGAAAAAAATGACGACGATTGAGTTACTTAGCAGAGGTCAAGTATGGGCCACAGATAGATCGGCTCAGTAGCGCGATTCATATGTGGCCCATGTTTGACAATACAGAATCTCTCATTCTGGGAAGTTATAGAATAAAACAATAGTTTGATATTTTTGGTAAATTATTTTTCAAAAATTCCGAAACCGCGATATAAATATAAATTTGGATTACCAGATTCATTGACGCAGCGCACAACCAAGCATGATCCCCGCAAGACCAGAGAACAGATCTGCGCGTATCAAGCGTTAGCCATGCATGGTTGTGACAACGTTTCACTATCATTTTAAATCGGACTAAAACGCGAGCGAAATTTAATTTTGGTCCAAATAATTAAAAACAAAGGCAATTAGTGAATGCTACGATAAAAAAATGAAAAAAATCTACAAAATAATACTTACTCCTAAAAGTGTTTTAATTTGTGTTTTTTGCCCCAAAATTTGTAAAAAAACGCTACATTCGTGCGAACCAATGCTTAATCATAAGCCTAGTTTGACACGTAAATAGTCAACAAATTTTTGGCAAAAACGATCCATTATTGGAATGCTTGGGGTGAAAAATTAGGAATTTACCATTTATGCAATCTAGTGAATGTGAGATCAGAATCCACGAGTCGAAGCAAAAAAAAAAAACAAGAAATATGAGAAAAATGATTCCCACAGCGTCCTCATGTTTCGCTAATTTTGCTTTATTCAGCCATTTTATAGATTTGAGATGTCAATAATCAAAACAGCTGTTTTTTCATTAAACCATTAAACCAAAAGCGTTTTTCCCATTTTATGTAAAAATGCAATTGCCGTTTTGTTAAGCATGAGCCACTGATGCGCCGCGCCTCATCGGCTCGATTTATCAGTGACTCGTACGTAATAAAGCATGTGTTGTTAGCATTCTTCGGAATGAGATGGTGAGAGGACGCGTGGATCACCCTTGTTTTGCAACCTTAAAATGTCTCGACAAAAATGTGATTATATACAAAGTATTTGGCTAAAACGGAATGGAACGAATAAAAATAAAAATTCTAGTTTGTTTTAGCAATTGAAGACCATTCATTTTTCATGAATATAAATCCGGATTTTTTGTCACAAATTGTTAGTATGAGTCACTGAGGGATCGCTCCGTGTAGGCGCGATCCATCAGCGACTTATACCTTTGAAGATGAAAATTTGTGTCATTGTCTAATTACACCGTCAGAGAGCGGTCCATGTGTGGCCTATTTTTAATTAAGGTCCTGAATTGTTGATTTGACAATCATGATTGTTGACAATCATGAATCACTGATGAATCACGCCGTCAGAGCGCTTATATCGCATCTTTGTCTTTTTTTTTTCAAACAAATCCCCTGGGTCTATTTTTAATATTTGAGTTAGTTTTTGCGAGAATCATTTTTCACTTCTTTAAACAACAAACTAGAATTGTAGAAAAATTCGATACGAATACATAAGTTCGGTTTGGTTCGATTTGCAGCTGATTCGTTCGTTTAAAAAATAGTCTACTTTTCGAAGTCGAATTGGACATCGAATTTGACGGTTTGTTCCATAGCAGCTTCCATAGCAGGATTGTTAAGACTGGCTTTCTTCGCTGTCATCTTATCAATGGTCGGTTTCGCTTCGACTTTGATTTTGTAGGAACCAGCTTCGACTTTGCCTTCTCTCTCGTAAGCATGGTTGAGATGGATGAAATGGAAACTATCCTTTTTGTGGATTCGGAACATGCGGCCCTCGTTGCCTCCGATGATTTTGTACAGAGTGTGGTCTTTCAAAGCTCTGAATGCCGGCAGAAGTTGGATCAAGTTTTGGCGTGGGGTAAGTTCGCCAATGTTGAGACGAAGTATAATTGGCATCGATGTATTGACGGGTGGTCTGTTATCATCGTCTCCACTGATCATTTCCATCTGTGCTGTGTCGAGGGATCTGCGTTGTCTGTGTGGTCCCATTGGTCCGCAATCGTAGCATCTTCCCATTGGTGCTCCGCCCATGAAAGGCATCTGACCGTATTGAGGACGTCCGTACATTGGTGGTGGTTGCTGGAACCCTCCCATACCGTTCATACATTGGCTGAAAAGAAATATATATTTGATTAAAAACCGTTGTAGACAATCGCAGGCTAAAATAAAACAACTATAAACCATTTACACAGAAGAGAACTACTACAAAGCCAATAACTGCACTCAAAAAAACATACGAAGCAATTGAAATAATATACCGTTAAAGATAGGCCAAACCGAATCTTTTGGAATTCAAATCTGATTCGAATATGTTTTTCGAATCGGATCAAAACATTAATTCCATGCGAATAACAAATATCTCATTATTACTTTTACAATGTGTCTCTATTGGAAAAATCGAGAATTTTTCTATTCCATGGTGTATTTTCATTTCACACTGCATGATTAAGAGCTCCAATTTTCACATTTTAACGATGAAATGTAATCGATTGTGGTCAAATTTGACCAAAATCGATTGCATTTTTTTTTTTTTGATAAAAATGGAAGTTTTAGTTTATTTAGCAAGTTTTGTTCCTATGAACGATCCACGACTGATTCGATAAATTGCGCTCCAAATCGATTCGAATCACCGAATTGAACTGTCCACCTCTATATATCGTCCAATACTCAGTGATAGCAACCGAGGAGTAACAATTCGGCAGATTTTAATTACCAGAATTTAGTGCTGATGTTAACCGCGGAAACATTCATCTTTTACAGTTTTAGATTTAAACCAAGTGCCCTGCTCTGAACCGGAATTACGAATTATCGTTTACTCCAGAGACGCAATCATCCCAGTCAGAAAAAATCTGTCAAATCATGTTTTGTTAAGTATGATTCACTGAAGGAACACGCCGACAAGGCGTGGTCCATCTGAGACTCAAGCTTGACAAAACTAAGTTTGATTTTTATGCGATGCCTCAATCTAAATATAAAATGTTTCTCACAATCAGACAAACATGGTTCCACTCATTGCACTTCACCAAAGCGGTTCAGTTCCGTTTGGAGTGCTGTTGCTGGCACTACATTTATGTTATAGCTCTTAGCTGTTATGTAGCTGTTAATAGGTTCGTTTCAGGCACTTCTTTCGACCTTGTTCAGAGGGAATTTTTAATGAAAAAATAGAGGCCGGAGTATTTAACTGCCCATTAGTTAGCTTCATTCAGTAACTGCTTCTAACTGTGTACAGAGTTAATTTCAATAAACAAAAGTATCGCCTCACCTTCCTCCGAGTCCGAAGTAACCTCTTGGGCATCCGCACTTGAATCCGCCGTATGAGTTCTGACATTGGAAGGAGCATGGGTTGTTCTGGAACCGACATTCGTTGATGTCGCCGCATCCACCTCCGTATCCTCCCATCATTGCAAATCCCCTTAAAATTGAATTTTGGTGATTAGAAATTGCGTATTTAAAACCTTGAAAAAGGGGGGATCAAATTTCGAAAATTCTGACAATCAAAATATGATTATATATTGAGTGACGCAAGCAAAAATTTTGGTTAAAAATTAGTATTTTCATCGTATATCGGGGAAAATAGCAAATTTCGTCCGGATTTTTTTTTTTTGCTAAAATACAACCCAAGGTTCCGGAAGTAACTCAACATGTAACATATAACTATCAATAGCTGAAGGTGCGCAAAACTTTTGTGAAGACTTGAAAGATATTTCCACCATTTTCTGATTGACGAAGACGGGACTTGGCACCACGGCCCCTCTTCCTCTCAAATATGCACATGGTTGATATAAAACGCCCCAACGAACCTTCCACATCCACCTCCAGTGCATCTGTATTGTCCTTCAGCATTCGGGACGCATCTTCCTCCCATCCTGCATGGATTGGCTCTGCAGTCATTCACATCGTAACATCTCATTGTACCGAACCTAAGTCTCATGTTAGGATTGCAACCTGGTACACATCGGATGGAATCTCCGGCGTTCATGCACATCTGGGGTCCGCATATACCTGGTCTTACGTCACATGGTAGACCTGGGATGAAGAAAGTATGGTATTTTCATTTTCATTTCATTCCAGTTAATGACTCCTAGCAAGGCAGCTTACAGACCTTTCTAGAAATTCACAAGATTTCGGACGCGTTTATCCAAATTATTCCACTCCGTCTAAGTGAGCATGCCCACGTATCAAACTCTAGGCCATGAAAACTTTTAAGCTGCAATGTGAATAACATCAAATATTTTAGCATTGAACAGCTAACAGCAAATCTTTCAATTATCCGGAAATTTCATTATATTAATTAAAATTTTAGCTACTTCACAGCGCATAATCGCTCCTGACATCAATTTTTATAAGATCTTTTTCAGTAAAGGAAAAAGGAACCAACTAATAGCCACTAAAAATATATGACAAAGAATGTAGTACCAGCAACTGCGTAGATGGAAAACTGCACCACTATAATAAAGTGCAGTAATTAGTATCTGTCCTGGGTTGCATACCAACACTACTCACCGACGCATCCATCACCGTTAGGTGTCTTCTCAAACCCAGGAGCACAGACGCAATGATATCCGCCAACATCGTTCTTGCATTCAGCATTCTCACCACAAATATCTGGTTCAAGTTTACATTCATCCTTGTCCACGCAGGATTCGTTCTGGAAAACAGGAAATATTTCACATTACTCTACGAAAAACGACTGAAGCGTTTATTTATAAGTGGGGTAACGTTGGACTAACTACTTATCCTTCTTCTATGACTTTGCGTAAGTGCTTCCGTAAGCTAAAAAAAGGATGCTATGGAAATAGGTTCTAAAGTCTTTCTACACACTTATACATAGTAGTTCTCTATTTTTAAACTTCGAAAACGTCTTTGTTAACGATATCCATGTCAAGTGTGGACCGTTCATGGACCGCACCCGATCGGTATCTTTTATCAGCAACCCGGAAGACAGAAACAGTCTATTTAATACCATAATAAAATAACACAAAGTAAAATTACCTTCAAAAAACATCGAATTTACCATTTATTTCATCTTTTATTTATTAAAATTCACTATATAATACCAGGCAACTGCACTATGAGCGGAAAAGCTCCCATGTAAAGCTCCCATATAGGACTGAACTGCCATTGTAAAGTGCAGCGATGGCTATGTGCCCTGGGCGATGATTAACTCATCTACCAAAGAGTATATCAGTTGCATTGCGAGTACTTACCATATGCATAGCGAATCCATGTGGGCATCCACAATGATAACTTCCGATTGTATTGATACAGATGAATTGGCAAGCGTGGTCTTTCCTGGCGCATTCGTCAATATCTGAAAATGAGAGAGATGTTGATAAGTATCGATTAAAAATATATTTTTACTTTCGGACGTTTGAACTCTAGTTGAAACAACTTGTTCGAAAAGATTTCTAAACCTATGACGCCGCTAATTCCGAGTTGAAAATTATTGTTCTATCCTGAATCGAAAGCGAATAACATTACAATAAACAGATTAAAATATAAAACGAAAACTTACCAACGCATCTCATGGTGTTAGTGATCTGGTAACCAGCAGGGCATTCACATTTGTATCCACCGAATGTATTTCTGCACCGCGATCCTCCAGCGCAACCGTTTGGCATGGCACACTCATCAATGTCTGGATGACAGAAAGGAATATAGTTAGAATGGCTGAGGTAATATCTCAAGACTGGGCCTAGAGTTTAATACTTTTGCGGCAGATTCGGAATTGGTAACTGTGACTGGGAAGAGGGGTATTGGTTTGCCAAATCTTGATTCGTGTTCTCATATTTCCTTTCTCTTGTATGATAGAAATGACATCCTTGGTAAATAAGCAACGAATATCATTGTTATAATGAGAGGAAATACTCGATATGGGAGGTGGAAAGTAGAACCTGAAAAACCTCTGACGATCACTCAACATAGCAGGCCTACCAGAAAACATCTATGAGGAAAACAACACCGCAATGGTAATGCGACGTGAAACGTGTTTAGAGCTGGGCAGTTCGATTCGATGATTCGAAACGATTCGAAGCACAACTTATTCGAATCAATCATGAATCGTTCATAGAGACAAAAACTTGCTAAATAAACTAAAATTTTCCTTTTTAACAACAAAATGCAATCGATTTTGGTCAAATTTGATCAAAATCGATAGCATTTTGCTGTTAAAAATTGTTGCTCTTAGACAATGTAGTGTGATTTGAAAAAACACTATAAATTATCAATTTCTTAATAACCATGATAGAGCTGTATTAGTAAGTTTTATTAGTAAAAGGGTATATTTGTTATTTACATGGAATTAGTGATTCGATCCGATTCGAATAAAGTATTCGAATTCCAAATGATTAGGTTTTGCACAGACCTAAACGTGTGGTATTTTTCCTGGGCTGCATCTTAGGACAAGCAGGAAATGCATACATTGCATCTAAATATACATCTAAATGTCCTAAATATATACACGCTCAATATTCTTGTTCGTTGACCTTGTATCATCGACACTGAACTTATTAAAAATACTCACCAATGCATTCCTTCATATTCTCTGTTGGCATGAAACCTCTATCGCAGATACATTTGTATGATCCGAGTAGATTGGTGCAGGTTCCATTGGCGCAAAG
The DNA here is from genome assembly GCA_963675895.2 of Styela plicata. NCBI lineage: Eukaryota > Metazoa > Chordata > Ascidiacea > Stolidobranchia > Styelidae > Styela > Styela plicata. The sequence continues at coordinate 15,639,226 of OZ023150.1, read as the reverse complement.
TCCTGGGAAAACCACACAATCATCGATATCTTCTCCCCGTTCATCAAATCCTGGACCGTGTGGACAAAGTTTCACGAATTCCTCTGTAAAATAAAAAATATTTAGTTGGAGCAGAATATGGAAATCCACTCAAAAGTAAAAACCAGTGCTTGAACACTAATATTCATTGCGAAGAGGGCCATCACAAAATGCAGTACCAGCAACTGGGCTTTGAACAGAGAACATCCAAAACGGAACTTAAGACACGTAAAAAAGGATATTTCAGTGCATGATTTATCATGTACAGTAAATTTACTGGTCATTTGTAGTAATTGCATATTTCAGAAAGTCATGTTGACGAGATTTATGCAAATTATGGGCTGTTGATAGACCCCATCTACGCGGTGCGTTTCATAAACACCCCTTTACTTGGCCAAAAAAGCCACATTTTGATTTTTTTTAATTCCGTCAAGCAAAATTACTGTCAAAAACGAATAATTTTGTTGTATTTTTGTTACAGTATGTGCTCCGAATTGATTCGAACCACCGAATCGAATTGCCCAACCCCCAAGTAGAGCCAATTATCTTCAGATGACTCCGTGTCATGATATTTGTAGTTTTATCTATATCTTTCAGTAGCTTTTTGCTATTAGGTGGCCGTTAGTCGATCCCTTTTAGGCACTACTCCGGCCTTGTATAGAATTTTCCCCGGCAATAGGTAGGACCCATCATCTTCGGATGAATCTGTAGCAAGATATCTATACTTTTATCAACGAATTAATGAAAAACTCAAACGAAGCTCACTTACTTGAACTAGGTAATGGACAGATGTCGCAGTCGGGTCCCCATCCTGCACCATGGTTGCAACAACAGCTTGTCTTTGACACAGATACCCCTGTGGTCGCAGTCAGTTCGCATGTACGTTGATGGACAGCAGCATAGCACAAGCCTTCACGATTGTCTGGAATGAAACAGGAAATTTGTTAGAGAACGAATTTAGTCTCATTAAATTTGACCCATTATTTTATTTTTTCAAGTGGAACGGGAAATTTATCGTGTTGAATAGAACAGTCTCAATGTAAATAAACTTAGAATTTTGAGCACACAAACTCCATGGCCCATACTGTGTGCTATAAAAGTCGTCCGACGGTTTACAGGGTAGAAACTTACTTCATGCGATATAAATATGATGCATGCCCTTCTATATCTTGGGTAAGCTCACAAAATCAAACAGTCTTTTGTATTTTTAGATTTGGGGAATAAACCCCAGCGCCAAATATCTTCGGATCCACTACTGCCAACATTATATACTCACCGATGCAACGTCTGCCTTGTTCGTCATAGATGTATCCCTCATCGCATCTGCACTGGAATGTTCCTTCCAAATCGATACATTCTCCTCCTGCGCACACACCGGTCTGCAGACATTCGTCGATATCTGGAGAAATAAATTAGCAAACTTAAAATATGTGATTTAGTAGCAACGTCCAGAGATAGAAATGCCGTTTTGGGAATGAGTAGGGGTGGGCGAAACCAAATCATTTGGAATTCGATTTATTTGAATCGGATCAAATCACTCCCGTGTAAATAACAAATATCCCCTATTTAGTATTACGACTTATCTCCATTGGGAAAATCAATACATTTGTAGTTTTAAGTGCATATTTTTAATTCACACTTCATGTCTAAGAACAACAATTTTCACATTTCAACAGCAAAATACAATCGATTGCATTTTACCGCTGAAAATAAAAATTTCTCTGTATTTTGCAAGTACTTGTTCTTATGAACAATTCGCGATTGATACGAATAACGCGTGCTACGGATCGATTCGATTCACCAAATTGAATTGCCAAGACCTAGACAAAAAATGCCTCTTATTGGATTCGTGCTCGATTCAAAAAAAAACAAAAATCTGTCATTCGGTATGTGGTCTAGTAAAACTAAAAACGACTTGAAACGGTATAATGCCGATTATATAAGGTGACTGCTGATTAAGGATTTCGATGATTTTTTTCACTCAAAAAGCACTACACAATCTTTAATTTCCCCACAAGTCACCAAATTTAGCTATTTTCCCTTCGTACAAGAAGCAATTTGGCCTTATTCTTAGTTGTAGGATGATTTTTAAGGTCGATTTAGAATCTGTTCAAATAATTCTTGCTTCGACTCGATTCGAATCACTAATTTTATAAAAATAACAAATGTTCCACTTTTACTTTTATTAATATTGTCTTCATTATGATAACTAGGACATTTATAGTTACGATTTACAAATATTAGCATATAATCAGACTTAAGGATGTATTTTCAATTACATTAATAGTGCAAAAGGGAACATTTTCATTTTTTATTGGCAAAATACAAGATTTGACCGAAATCGGTTGCATATTGTCACTAAAAATGAAAAATTGGTTTTTGTTACTATGAACGTTTCGCGATTGATTCAAATAATCTGTGCTTCAAATCAAATTGTCGGGTCGAATTGCTCAGCTCTAGTTACAACTGAATCATTAATAAAAGAAAACTCACTTTCGCAAGTATCAGATACTCCGATCTTCTTGTACCCAGGTTGACACAAACAATCAAAACTTCCAACAATATTCTTGCAAATCATTCCTTTCTCTTCGCATCTGTTCAAGTCGGGATCTGAGCATTCATCAATGTCTGGAAAACACAAAAAATATGATATTGAGAAGCTCCAAAGTACATTTCATTTCTCGTTTGGGTAATTGTAATTCGCTCAAGGCAAAGCACATTAAAGCAGCAGCTTAAGAGCAATCAAGTAAGAGCCGCTCATATAGTGAAGAAATAGTACAGAACGAAGCATTGGCAGATACACTCAAGGTGAATCTCTTAGAAAATACTGAACCACTATAATAAAGTGCAGTAGGTGAAATCGACAATTATTGATGATGAAACCCATATACCACTTCTTTTTTACTTTCAGTCGCCTCTCACAACACGCAGAAAAATACGCTACGGTAATACTGAAGCATGCATCTAAAGCAATGGAAATTATCTGTGTAAGGAAAACTTCAGCTTTTATAGTATTCTGGTTTCTTCATAGCTCCTGCAGAGTGTAGCAATTGAAAATTCAATTTTGTTGAGCATGAGCCACAGATGGATCGCGCCTTGGTGACGCGATCCATCAGTGTCCCATACTTAATAAAGCTTGTTTAGACAAATGATTTTGGACGGGCATACTTGGTTGATAACTTTTGTGGGAAATTTTATCGCATTTAAAAATATATTAAAAAATCAGTTCTTACCACTGCAAGATCTCTCATCATCATTCAAAGTATATCCATCAGGGCAAGTGCACTGGTATCCTCCATCGGTGTTAACGCATCTGAACTTACAACCGTGGGTTTGTTCAAGGCATTCGTTGATATCTGAAATGTGAGAGAATAAGATGAGAGTATGAAAGGAGAGAATGAATTGGATGAAATGAGAGAACGAAAAATGAAGCGAGAGAGCGGGACGATGACGTTTAGATACATTGAACACTGGTAGTAGCGCCATAATTTTCGCAAGAAAACTCAAAATTTAGGCAAAAACTCACAAACATTTTTAGCCCCAAAAATAAAAATATTTGGTGTATTATTTAGACTTTATTACGCAATTTTGTGTTTCAAACGCATACGTCCCAATATTCAATTTTAAATTCGAAGAATTATTACAATTCCCTTCAGTTTCCCACAACAATTTTATAGTCATATAATGTCGAATTTGGGCTAACTCCTCATTTGCGTAGATCCCTTTCACTCAGTGAAAAGAATTCATTCTTCAGGAGAAGAAAGCCGAGAATACGGCTCAGCCATTTGGCGAACCACGACCTCCCTTGCAGACACCATTTCCGAATCCGAGATGCGTGGACAGCGCTTACGTGAACCACTATACCATTCGCATGTAATCTTTCCTCACGGGATTCGAACCCAGGACATTGGTGATACGTAGCACGTAGTGTTTTCCCAACGTTTTACCGATTGAGCTGACCGGACACCCCGGATAGCGCGCTCCAGATTTTCAGCTCATGACCCATCATGTTAAACACTGAGCCATGGCTCGAAACAAAACGTCGCGACTTACCCAGGCATTGCATTCTGGGTCCGTTGTAGTAACCGTCATCACATTCGCAATGGAAACCTCCTTCCCTGTTTGAACATGTTCCTGGTCCACATGGATTTCCTCGTTCAATACATTCATTCTCGTCTGAAATATTAATAAAGTGAAACGCATTATTTTCTTGGCTTGTTCACGTGAGATCCCGATCAGAAATTTTATTTTGTTTAATGGAAGAGTCACTCGTGGATTGCACCTCAACGGCGCGATTCATCAGTGACTCGTTCCTGACAAAATATGTTCAGACAACATATGTTTGACCGCTTGGACTCGACTCTGTGTAAGCAAATCCGTGTATGTTATCGACCAAAATTTCATAGAAGAACTTTCAACTGTTAAAGAGTCTTGAAACACTAGGGTTATTGGGAAAATGTGAACTCCCCGGTTCGGACGAGCCTGCCCATGTAATTACACTCTGGGCTGAGAGATGGGCGCTGATCCTCGGACTCCAATCTGAGTTCTTCAAACTGCAATGTCCACAAAGATGAAACTTGGAAAATTACTCACCCACGCAAACCATTCCGCTTTCATCAAGTTTGAATCCTTCTCTACATTCGCATTTGAATCCTCCGGCAAGATTCCTGCAGACTCCGTTCACACATGGGTTGTTGGTCACACATTCGTTGATATCTGAATGAAGTTTATTATTTTATTCGCTGGTATGGTTGCCCGTTAACTCTACTCGCCCTATAATCTACTTGCCCTAGTCTTGGGAGAGTGAAGTACAGTAAATTTACACATTCATTCGCAGAAATCGAAAAAAAAATCAAAAACCGTTTTTTTGATGAAATTCGTGCCGAAAAGTGATTTTCAAATTAAATTTCAAAATTGATGAGTAAATTTTCTGTCAAAGAACAACGCTTTTAATGCGTTTTACAAAAATGCGTTTTACAAAACTGCCCATAAAAATTACCAGAATATTTGTTTATTTAAATGACGATTTATGTCACTAATGTTACCTCCGCCGTTGGGTGTGAATCCGCATCCTTCTGGACAAAGAAGCTCAAACTCAGGTGTGTCTTCAGCTGGACATGCTTCACAAGTGTCAGAAGTCTCTCCCCAGGCAGCGGATGTACATCTGCAGCAACATGATCCTTTGGTGACAGATGTTGGGAGCTCGTTGGAACAGAATCCAGATTCGTATGTGTTATAGCAGCCTCCCTTGGTCTGGTCTGAAAATTAATGAAAAAATGTTAAATGGATATTATTTACAAAAATATCATGTTCTCATTCTACAGAAATATAAACTTATATTTCTGTGAAATGAGAAAATGATATTTTGGTTTGTATGCTTGATATTATCTCATTCGTGTACTCTTATGAATTCTGTCACACACGGAAGCAGGATTTTAATAAGGAAACAAGGAGAAGGGATATGTAGTTTATGGCAAGATATCAACGAATCGCGGATATTATTTAGCCTGAATTTTTTCTCAAATCACTGTATTCGAGATCCAATTTCTGCCTATGCGAAGGCATAAATGGAGCAAATTATTAAAACGATCGTTCACAAACGCGCTAAAATTCATCCTTCATATTCATGTTCCTGAATGATTTTACTGAATTTTTGTTAAAGGGTTTTACTTACCTATGCAGAGTTTTTTGTTGGAACTGAGAGCAAAGTTTGGTGGGCAGACGCATGTAAAGCTTCCTGGGGTGTTGACGCACTCGCCGTTCTTACACATGTCAAGGACATTACACTCATCGTCGTCTGCATAGAAAAAATAGGAAATAAGAAAAAATTTAGGGTTAGTTGCAGGTAGATATAAATGGGGGAATAATATTTTTGGAATTTGCAAAGAAAATGAGTATGAATCGCGTCAAACTGCTAGACGCTATTACGATGTCAACAATGGTGCCATGGGAAAGGAGAAGATGTCGTGAGAACTCACAAAAAGCTCCGCTTGCACTGATTCAGCCTATTTCAGGACCTGAAATCTCTTGTGGTGCGCCTCGTAGTATACAATAAAAATGCAATTTTTCGGGATCAAATTTTTTGCCTGTTGCGCCTGTTATGGCGTCGTAGTTTGATCTCAATTTTTTTTCAAATTCTTCCCCCTTTTCAAGTTTTTGAAGACGATGTTGGCAATGTCCGATAGCTTTGCACTCGACAGCAAATAGAATAATCTTTACCGGACATTCCTATTTCTATTTCAATCGCACTACCTATTCAGTAAGAACAGATAGCACACTTTGCCCAAACAAAAACACTAACATAACAACATCAACAAAAATATTAAAAGCCTTTTTAGCATGGACATACAAGACACGGACAAATTGTCATCTCCCCAACCAATACTTCTACATAAACTCACCAATGCAAGACTTATCATCCGGGCTTGAGTATCCGCTGGGACAGAAACATTTGAATGAACCGTCCATATTCTGACACGATCCTACGCCGCACACAGTTGAGTCTTCAATACACTCGTTCGCATCTGAAAATAAATTAAAAAAAAAATCGTAATTTTAGGTCGTGCGTCTTTAAACCTACTAGTTCATCGTTGGAAACCGTTTTACAGGAATTGAGTTGTTCAAAAATCAAGATAATACAATTTCGATTTATGCATGTTTCGCAAATTTTGTTTGATATTATGAATACGGTCTGAGAACATTTATCGACACTCATTTGAGTGGATAACCTTGAACGAGGCCACGTACCGACAGACACCAATATACGGACACGGTTAGTGTTGTTGGAAAGACATGATCTATCCAGTTCGACCTAGCTCGCCCCAGTTATTACACCTTGGGTGTACTAGTGGGCATGAGTTAATAAGCCGGGACACGAACCAGAGATCTTGACACAATAACCACCAGGCCAACGCACCCACTTAATAGTGCATAGTTTGTCTTTCACATCCTCAAGCGACTACATTAACATCTTAATACGCACCCATACAAGATCTTCCATCGAGCGAAACCTTGTAACCGGTGTCGCACAAACACGAGAAAGTTCCAGGTTCGTTGACGCAGAATCCGTTTCTACAGACAGTCTGTTCAATACATTCATCGATATCTGAAAAATATTTTAATCGTTAAAGAATAGATCCGAATTATGGGCTTCGCTGAAGTCATGAATTTTTTCATAGTGACCTGTGTAGTAGAACGTCATTGGTGACGACAGGGAGGGGCTAAAAAATTGAAATATTCAATTCTGCGGCACAACACAAAATTATACTAAAAAATTGCGCTTATGGCTCATGTAAAATTTAGTATTATTTTTGTACTTTTTTATAATAAAATTAAAAACCATATGTGGGGAAATTAATATCTGTGACTACACCTGTTTCGTCATTCAACATTGTTATCCACAAATAGTATAATCCTTCAAATCATTAGCTGTGTATTTAAAGATTATCGAAATAAATTACAATTTTACAAATTCCATGAACCTGACAAAGTCTGTCTCTAATGGCGTTCAAAATGTAGGCAAAACAATCATGTTGTTCGGTACAATACTGATTGTGAATTTTTATGAAATTGTAGTAAATTCGTTCTTCCACCTTCATTAATAACACAAATTTCTTACCGACACAATCTCCGTTATCGCTGAGGGTAAATCCGTTGTCACAAGTACAGATGTAACTTCCAACCATGTTCTGACATGTTCCATGACCACATGGATCCAATTCGCATTCGTCGATATCTGAAAGAAAAAGATTGAAAACGTTAATAAAGCATTTTCGAATGATGAGTATTAAGAGGTTTAAGTGTATCGTGTAAAATAACTAGTAGTTTATTCGCTTTCTATAGCGCATAAGTAGTAAGTCCCACGTAAACCCGATCGAGAGCATTTTAACATTTCAAATTTATGTTAATCACTTCTTTGATAAATAAATCCAGCAGCAGGGCCTAATGGGAACAATCCAAACTAACGACCACCTTCATGGCGAGTAGTACCAAAGACTGGACTCTTATTGGAAACAAACCATACAGAACTGAACTGCTATAGTAAAGTGCCTTAAGTGGTATCTGTTCTGGGTGAACGAGAATAAACTGAATCGCGGAGAAGTGGCGTGGTTCATCTGTGACCTACATATCACAAAACAGAGTTTAGCCTGAGTTACAGGCAAAACTTTTCTAAAAATGTTATACCTTCGCATGCTTGGTCATCGTTGATGCTTCTGAATCCCTGGTTACAATCACAAATGAATCCTCCTTCCGCATTTTCACAACGTCCATTGGAACAGGCTTCCTCTTCAGTACATTCATCAATATCTGGGGAGAAAAAAGAAAGGTTATTGGTATTAGTGATATTCAGCAGAGTCGATACAGGGGGAAGACTGAATGCCAGTACCTCACACTTGTGGCGGAATTATGATGTGGGGGGAGGTGTTTGGGCAAAAAACATGCTACTTTGACTGGGCAATTTGAGCAAAAACTGAATAAAGGAAGTGGAATTTTTCATTTTTGACGGCAAAATACAATCAATTTTGGTCAAATTTGACCAAAATCGATTATATTTTGTCGTTAAAGTTAAAGTTTTCGTCCCTGGACTTGAGTGTAATTGCAAATACCTTGGTTTTGAGTTTATTGATGTTAATATTTGTATTTTTCAACTGTAAATTTCCTAATCAATATAATGGACTCAATAATAGCAATATTAAAAAAAGATCACCGATTCGAGAAAATTATCCGAATCAGATTCGAATTTCAAATGATTCGGTTTTGCTCAGTCCTCTACGAAAGTATTTATGCGCGACAGGCAAAATTTTGTACTCTATACATAGTTGCACATAGTTGCAACATCAGTGCACCACAGCATCCCCGGGCAAAATCAGCTACAACTCGTTATAGAAAAACGTATGAAATATTTGAACAAACTCCTGGGACTCACCTACGCATTCTCCATTCCTATCAGCAAAACCATCCTTGCAGCTGCATCTGTAAGATCCTTCCAAGTTGACACATTGTGCGTTCGTTATACAAATATCGTCATCTGCTGCGCATTCGTCGATGTCTGGAATAAAGGATTTTTTGCTAAAGTTCGCTCAATATAAAGATCAAGATTCAAGATCAAGATATTTAAGATAAAAGCGGTAGGCAGGGTTTTAGCTCTAATTGCTTGGATTCAAATCCGGGATCTCCAGCGTGCTATTATTTGATTACATTAGTCTCAAAAAATATTTTATATATGTACTGAGGTTTGGAAGGATTACTAGGTATACTCACCTAGTTTGTTCCGAATGTTTTCGTTTTGTATCCAGTATATGTAATAAACTTTCGCCAGATCATTTTGTGAAATTATTTTTCCCATTATAGCCACTTATTTGAGTGGATTCCCTGAACAAGGTCCTGTACCAGGAAACCTTTCATGGGCGAACAGAATTGATTTTATTGGGGAGTTATGGACTTCTCGGTTCTGTGAACTACATAAGTTATCACGCTCTGGGTTGAGTGATGGGCATGGATTACCAAACCAAACTTGCCAAGACTTAAATCTTTAACTCGTAATTTACCTTCACACATAAGCATTGCCTCGTTGTATCTGAATCCCATCGGGCATTCACATCTGTATCCATCTGATGTATCGACACAGATTCCGTTGAAACAAAGATCCGGAACTTTCTGGCAGATCAATTCTCCTGGTGCGTAATCCTCGCTGCCACATAATTCAGCAAATTCGGTTCCGTCTCCTGGGATCGGGCAGACCTGAAATATATTATTAGATGTTTTGTTGTGTTAGTAGAATAGAACAGAAATGTTTTGACTTTTTCTGCAAAATCACAAGTATGACAAGTAATTTTATAAAAAGAAATCACGCTATTTCTGTTCTTGACTTGAATACCATCTTGTTCAAGGATCCGTGTGGCAACAGCCACATGCAGATCCGACATCGCAAATAAACTAATTCTGTATAAATAAAAAATTTGAATGAATCGTGCCTCGAATCGATTCGAATCACCGAATCGGATTGCCCAGCCCTAGTCACATGGTTGATGTTGATGGTCTATGATCCCGCCTCAACCGAACATAACTGGGTATTGAACCCTTTGTTTAGTGTTCAGCATGGAGCAATGAGCCGGAATTTCCCCATCAGCAGTTTTATATTTTGAGAGCATAAGCCACAGATGAACAACGCCTCGGCGGCGCGATTCATCAATGACTCATACTCAACAAAAGAGGTTTTAAAAAACTTTTTCTGACAGGGTCGCCAAAAATCGAGCCCGAGATCCGCAAAAAAATTGTTCCGATAATCGTGGCGATCACATCAAATCCATTATCAATCGAGCAAACACTCGGTCTGCAGCAAAGCGTGCGCATCTTTACCTCGCATGGGTTGTTCCATCCTTGTCCAATCTGTCCAGTGCAGCAGCACAGTTTCTTGGTAACGTTGAAAGGAAGTTGTTCTGTGCATTGGAGTGATGTCTCGTTGTAGTAACGGTAGCAGAATGATTGTCTTTCGTCTGTTAAAAAAATATTATTTTTAGCATTATGATTAGGATTAAGTGAATCTGATTTTTTCATATTTCAATACAATCTACTGCCAAAATATTTTCGTTTGTGTTCAAATCATTTTGCGCCCTCTAAACGTTTATCAGCGAATTCATAGCTTCTTTGTATTAAATTTTAGAACGCGCTTACACTGTAAGAAAACTACAGTAAATTTACTGATCATTTGCAGTAATTTCATATTCTCAGTTAAAAAATGCCATTGATGAGATTTCGCGGTGCGTTCCACCAAGACCCCATATTTGGCCCAAAAAACTTCAATACCGTCAAGTAAAATTACTGCCAAAGACCAGGGAATTTGTTGCATTTATCTTACCGTGTGAAAAACTACGAAGCTAAATGTTTGCTATTCATATCAAATTGAATTCCAGATGATCTTCACTCAGCTTCATTACTGAAACCAAGCAGACAACCCACCTTCGCAGACTCTTCCCCTGTTAATCGGTCTGTAACCATCGGGGCACAAGCAACTGTATCCTCCGACTGAATTTACACAAGTACCTGGTCCACATACATTGTCAGCCTCTGTGCATTCATCAACGTCTGTTAAAAATCGAAAAATTTAGTATGACAGTCCAACAATCGCAGCTTGTTTATTAAAATCTAATATTATTATCGGTTAATCGGGATCGAATTAGCCCAAAACTCAGTGGGTTTGATGCTTGACCGTCTGACCACCGTGCGTGCCCTCCAGAAAGGCACTTTGCGGGTAGCTGTAATATAGAACAGATACACATCCACTACTAGGGTCCGCGCTTTACAGATGTTGGGTTTGAGACCCCCGGTAGGTTCACGGACAGGCCATAGCATTTAGTTTGAGTTAGCTTAGCTTAGACTTGATTTGCTGAAAAATACAATCCAAATTCGAGAACGATTCTTTAGCGTATTTAGCAATATGACGTCAAAATTGTTTGGCAATATGATACCCAATCAGAAAAAAGTTTCGAAACATGTTTTGCCAAGTATGAGTCACAGATGGATCGTGCAGCTTAGGCGCGGTCCATTGGTGACCCATGCTTGTCATAGAAAATATCCTATTGGCGAATTTAATATTACCTTCGCAGACTCGGCTTTCCTCATTAAGTTTGTATCCTTCTGGACATTCACAAATGAACGAACCAAACACATTAACGCACTTTCCTCCCTGACACAATCCTGGTAATTCCATACATTCATCGATGTCTTCCAAGAATACAGTGATCGGGTTCGGTTTGAAACCATCACCTCCAGGGCAGAGTGTCAGGTACTGTAGAGAAAGGGAAAAAGTTAGTTTCCGTTGCAAATAGCCATTTATTTGCTTAATATATGCCAATGATGGATTGCTCTTAAACGGTGCGATCTAATAGTGACGTATGTTCAACAGAGCGAAATTGTTAGAATACAGATTTCCATTTCATATTATCAATTAGTACAAAGAGCTGCATAATATATAAAGTATGATACATGACATCTGCTCTGAGCAACCCAGTACCAGGAAAACTTCAACTATTTCTAAGTGGGATTCACCGCGTTATCAGTTCCGGTTTGATACCATCGCCCCAGGGCGGCAGAGTATTAGTTACTCTCGAAAATGAGAAAATATTCATTTCTTCGTTGAATAGGAGCTATTGATGAATCGCTCGCTACTTGGCGGCGTGATCCATCAGTGAAAGCCTGCACAGGGGGTTTACGACCCCTTAATCAGAACCCTTCTTTATCAACTCGCCAAGGCGCGAAATAATAGCAAATATTCTGTGATATAATTAAATTTCCACATTTCCGAAATTTTTTTGTTCGATTCGAACGTTCGGACCACCGAATCGGACATGTATCGAATCTAATTTGAATTCAGAAGTGTCATTCCTAATACCGATTTATAATTTTTTCAACAACCAACCTCGCTGGTATTTCTCTTAGGGCAGAATTCACATGGATTTCCCCACGCTTGTGCAAAGTAAGAACAGCAGCATGTGGCCCTGACAACATCAACTCCGATGGCCCGGGAACAGATTGGTGCGGCTTCATCACCCTCGACTCTGAGGAAGCAATCGCCAGTTCGGGTGTCTTAATAAAAAAAAATCTGTGGTTAGACTCGGTTACTGTGAGAAAAAACGCGGTAAAATCGGCCTTTTTCGCTCCTAATTTTTACTTGGTGACAGGGAAATAAAACTCTAAGTCTACATTTCGACCAATGCTGGGCTGTTGTTGCAACTAGTCGCTGTGGCGAGCCAGGTCTGACTATTTGAATGTATAAATTAATTGCAAATGAAAAATATAGATCTTTTTCGCCAAATTCGGCCGCCATCTGCGTTTTTTTATAACTTCGTACATATGCAATTAATGCAAATGCCCATTAATTACTTTTGCTTACAATGTAGTTGGCAAAACAGAATAGTAATAACTCACCAACGCATCCTACTCCGCTTGGGTTGGGGGTGAATCCTTCAGGACATTGACATTCATATGTTCCGACTTGGTTGACGCATTCTCCGTTGATACAATTGGCAACATCGAGGCATTCATCAATATCAGAGCAGTTTGCTCCTTGTGCGTCTTCTTCGAAACTATAAATATATCAGCAACGGAACTTAGTCAAGTTGAGAGAGCATTGCCCAGTTAGAAAATCGTTTTCAAAGCATATTTACAAAGTAAGAGGCAGTTGGTTGACAAAACTGATTTTCTGATGGGAACAACATCAGCGGGCGCGTTCATTTTTTGAATCGAATTGATACGATTCTGATTTTATTAAAAAAAAATAAATAGGAAAAAATTGCGATAGATGGTTTACTTCCTCGAAATATCAGAAAAAGGGTTCGAAATATAGCAAAAATTTTTAAATGAAATTTTACTTAAGAACCTTCGTTAAATCATATTGCTTCGAATCGAAATAGTTAAGAACTTAGCTGTGTAACGATTCACTGCGATCGAAGTATCTGATTCAAAATCACTTAATTTATAATACCCATTATGTCCAAATATATTTATTGAATAGACATTCTACGCAAAGCCGAAGCATCACTAGGGTTAGGCAATTTGATTCGCTAATTCGAATCGCTTCGAAGTACTATCGCTTCGAATCATTCGTGAATCGTCCATAAGAACAAAAAATTTGCTGAATAAAATGGAAATTTCATTTTTACCTACAGAATACAGTCGAGTAAAAACGGGACATTTGTTATTTTTATGAAATCAACGATTCGATCCGATTCGGATAAATTATCTGAATCAGATTCGAATTCCAAATGATTCGGTTTTTCTCAGTTCAGTTGCCCAGTCCTATGCTATATCGATATGGTAGGACTAATTAAGGACAGCTTCTTATGTTTCAAAAAATACTACAAAATTATGTGACGGCAACTGCAATTCGTATCCCGCTTACCCAGTGAGACATTCACATCTGAATGTTCCAGGTACATTGTGGCATCGCCCGTTGACGCAGATGTGTTCTATAGCACATTCATCAATATCTGAAATAGAAGATAAATAGAAAAGTTTGAATATTTGTTCGAGTAACAATATTTAAATCTAAATTATTTCTATCTGGAAGCTAACATTTAAAGAAATACGAATTGTTTGGCTTTTGCCGATTGGTTAACCAATCTAATTAATATCATAAATTTATTTTTTACGAATATGCATCATTATTCGAGATTATTCGCTCTTCGATGGCGAGATTCGTCTGAAAATTCTTGACGTAACATTTTTGTCAACGTTATTTCTAATGTGGCTCATCACTCGTGCAGGTTTTGTTTTTCAACTGTCCTTGAATGAGCTACAGAAAAGCAGGAAATTGTGATGGACCTCGCCTTGAGGGCACGTTCAATTGGTGAATATTTTCTTAATAATCACGACATTCTCTTTTAGTGGATTAACCAGAGCAAAACCCTAACAATAGAGACCAGTGGACAGAAAGTCATCAGCATTCGGGTTTAGCGTAACCTACTAAAGTTATTAAACCCTGGTGAAAGTGACGGACATGGGCTTCAGTTGACGATGACAAATTACTATACAAGAAACCCCCGCTCAAATGATTAACCAACCTTTGCAAGCCTTCTTATCAGCTGTGGTCATGAAACCCATTGGACATTCACATTCGAAACTTCCTTGGATGTTCAAGCAGGTACCGTGGGGTCCGCACAAGTTTTCATCAGCCAAGCAATCGTCTTTGTCTGTTTAAAAAAAGAATGAATATTTCATTTTAATTCAACGATGTGCATAACACTCCGTACAAACCTACAACGACAAGAGGCCCAAACGCCACACAAAGCGATTCCCGACATCAAAAGTGCGTTTTTATCCAATATCCCGCAAAAGTAGAATTTTTGGGTGGCGAAAATTGGCAAAATCCTATCAAAGCGATGATGGCTATTTTCGAGAAATTGAGAATTGCAGAAGCAAAAACTTGTGTATATTAAAACCCTTGCCTACCCCCGTCCTGCATATAAGTATAATCATCCTGCTTATAGGCCTACAAAATATTATTTGGTTGCCCATTTTGATACAACTGAATACTCTCACCCCTTACAAACCACGAATTAATAACCATCTCGCTTATACAACCAACGACACAGTCTTCCTTATTTTAATACAACCAAATACTTACCAGAGCAAGAGAATCCATCTCCGTGGAATCCATCTTCACAGTTGCAAGCGTATGATCCGTGTGTGTTGTCGCAGACTGCGTTTTCATCACAGGTATGATTGCCAGATGTGCATTCATCCTCGTCTGAATATCATGAAATTGCGGAATATTAGCAGTAAGTCACTGATGGATCGCGACAAATGTGCTCTTCTTATCTATCTAAGTCGGAAAGTCCAATGAGGTAATTGAAACGAGATGAAATCCTGTATCTACTTAATCTAGAATTTCACTTTTAATAAAGCAAAATAATCTTTGTTTTCGTCAAGCACATCTCAATATTGAGAGTGACTTTTACCAAAGTCTTTTTAAGACAAGCATTTTATAAATGTGAAGCAGAAGAAGAAAACTGCCCTTATTTCATGCTTCACCTTACTTACCAACACAATCAAATCCGTCTCCAGAGAATCCGTCGATACATTCACATTCAAAACCTCCATCAGTGTTTGAGCAATCAGCGTTAACATCACAGGTATGTTTGCCGAGTTCGCATTCGTCTTCATCTGTAAGGAAGGTGAAGGGAAATTCATTTATTGGTGAGAAATGTTGAATCTTAACATGGTTACTAAAGTAAATTCCCTTCCAGAAATACTTTGACAGAGCAGGTTTTGACAAAAATAGGCTGTATACGTATGGCGTCATCGAAATATATGTTGTTTGAGTCACCCAACTTTGTGTGTTTGTTGGAATTGTCCTGATAAACTTGATGCTACTATCTACTTACACAGATGTTTTTTTTTTCGTAACACAAATAATTGGGGCTGGGCAAAGCCGAATTATTAGGAATTCGAATCTGATTCGAAGTATTTTTTGGAATCGGATCGAATCATCAATTCCATTTAAATAACAAATATCCCATTTTTACTATCACAACTTGTCTTCATTGTGAAAATCAACAAAAATTTATAGTTAACAGAGCATTTGTATTTGTCGTTAAAAATGAAAAATTTAGTTTATTTAGCAAGTTTCTGTTCCTATGAACGATTCATGATTGATCCGCATAAACAGTGCTTCGGAATCTATTCGAATCATCGAATCGAATTGCCCAGCTCTACACATAATCCCCATCCCCACTGCATAACAACCTATACTATTACCTAGTAACGTATTTTGTTCCCTGCCACGTCATATCATCTCCCCAATAAAAAATCTCTACTGCCATTTATCAATACAAATTGTATGTTCCTGTGATATATATTAACATCTATCCATGCAGAAGTTTTTTACTGTAAACAAATTAAACCACGATCTTCAAAACAATATTCCTTTCATAATACAAAACTGCGACATACCGACACAGATCATTTGTCCTTGTGGTACACAATATCCTTGGTCACAGTTGCAGGTGTAGGATCCCCTGGTGTTGTGACATTTTCCGTTCACACAAATGTGGGGGTTGAGGGCGCACTCGTCCATGTCTTCGCAGTATCTGCAAATTTTTTTATAATGTGTTTCATTTTGCCTTTATTTTTGATGAAAAAAAATCATTATCATGCACGTGTAAACAAAAATTTCGCGTTGGTTCGGTGCACATTCATATTCTCTATCAGTTTTTATTGATTTTTTCTTAAACTTGACCAACAGAAAAGTCAGAAAATTTTCATGCGGCATCTTAGTTGGAAAAGTTTGCCTTTTTTTCAACATATCAAAGCAACTATAATATAATATTCAGAGGCAAGATTTTCAAGTGACAAGTATGTTATCTCAAAATTTATAGTTATTTTCTGAAGATGTAAATATTTTCGATTATGGTGATTTGCAACCGTTCGAAAAATTGAATGAAAGTATTGACGATTCGCGAATACTCAATTCGTCTTCAGATAATAATGATTATGAAAAAAAAGCTTTAAGAAAAACTCACTGGAAATCCATGGTTGCCATGAATCCGTCAAAACAGACGCATTGGAAGCTTCCTTCAATGTTTTCACATCTTCCACCGTCACATCTGCTGGGTTGGTCGAGACATTCATCAATGTCTGTAGAAAGATGGTTGTATTATAATGGTGAACACAGTTACAGGGAGTTTGTGTGTACACGAGTATAGGAGCATAGGTCAATGATGGATAGGCCCTCAGAAAATAAAATAATGCGTCAATATTTTTTTGAATGACAAAATTTTCACTGGATTTTAGCGGACTGAAATATTGGCCTCATTAAAATAAGCAAAATGGAAAAAATTCCCATACGAACAAAACGAATTTTAGTATTTTTTATTATGCATGTTGAATCATAGATGTTGTCCCGCCTCCGGTGCGTACATTTCATACTTGATTTAAGTGGGAGAATGAGAGATGTGTGGACGGGTGGATAGAGTAAGAAAGTGAAAATCACTTACCAGCGCAAGTATGTCCATCGTATGTCAGAAGTGAATCCTTCTTCGCATCTGCATTCGTATGATCCAATCATGTTGACACAGATTGTTGAACATCCTCCGTTCTCATTAGCGCATTCGTCGACGTCTGTGATGAAATACAGAACAAAGTGTGAATTAATTCGTTAACAATGTCAATTCCCTCCTGGGTTAATGATTTTTATTTCATGGCCACTCACTCGGATCGATCACCCTGGGAAAGGCACGGAAACCAATGGCCATTTATTAGAGAATAAAGATGCTTCATACCATGTAATGTATTTAAGGTTAATTAAAACGATTACATGTTTTGAAAAGAAATGTGCAGCTTTTAATGCAGCTGAATATTTTTATGTAATAATTTTAGTTCATTACGAACTTTGAATTTCAGAGAAAAAATGTTTGATTCTCTTATGAAAAATTAAGAAATATCCTACTTTAGACCCCCTTGTGCAAAATAGGAGTGATTCAGTCTTACTTCACACTTGCAAAAATTTGTGTAAGTGTGAAGCAAAGCTTTAAATCTTTAAATAAAGATTTTTGATTGGAATTGTGTATGTAAAGTCTGTTTGGTCTTCCGTAGATACGAATCTAGGGTTGCACGCGAGATTCAAAGTTTTCAATTTTCCTCAACCGTTTGTACGAGTCCCTCTCACCTATACAATCAGTTTGGTCCTCAGTTGACACGAATCCAGGGTTGCAAACGCAGAGGAAATATCCCAGCATGTTGACACATTCACCGTTCGGTTTGCAGAGGTTCTGCATCACAGCACATTCGTCGATATCTGGATAGAAAAGTACAAAAATGATAAATTTTAGTAATAAAAAAGGTATTTTTGTAAATTGGTTATTATTGGGGCTGGGCGTTTCGATTCGAAGCACAATTTATTCGATGGTGAATTGTCTATAGGAACAAAAACTTGCTAAATGAACTAGAATTTTCATTTCTAACGACAAAATGCAACCGATTTTGGTCAAATTTGACCAAAATCGATCATATTTTGTCATTAAAATATGAAAATTATTGCTCCTAGACCTGGAGTGTGAATTAAAAATAGAACAAGGTCTATTAATTTTTTGATATTCACAATGGAGACAAGTTGCAATAGTTTGGTATTTGTTATTTACATGCCTTAGTCATTATCCTAGGTCAAACAGCACATAAACGGATTTATAAAAAACATGTGAAAATTGCTTGTCACCCTTGCAGAAAGTAATCAAGTTACTTAAAAAGATTTTGATATAGATATTGGGAAAATTAAAATTTCGTCCAAGTCCAACCAAATCATTCCAACCTGGGTTGAGTGCTGGAAGTAGTTAACAAACCCGACTTGCCTGGACTCGTAGACATAGCATTTTTATCAGCAACTTAAGTCGTGATCAATGCACATAATAAAACAATGGAAAAATGAAGCATAAATTACTGATAAGTGCGCGGGGAACTAAATTGGTTACCGAGCAGCGGCACCTTGTTAAGATTCAATGTCTATTAGTACGAGAACCATATGGGTCTACAAGGGCTGTGAATGAAGCTTGTTTCGTCTATGCGGTGGCACTGAAGGACTGGAATTCACACTGTAACAGACAATGCAGCACTGGTCTTTGACAATAATTTCGTTTGGCGAAATTGAAAAAAATTCAAAATTGCTTTTTTTTTGGCAAAATATGGGGTGTTGGTGGAACGCAACGCGAAGGTGTCGTTCATCAACAGCCATAATTAGCATAAATCTCATTAACATGGCGTTTTTTAACTTTGGAAGCACGTAATTACTGCAAATAACCAGTACATTTACTGTACACTAGTTACAGTGCAGTTTTTCGAGTCCCGTTTGTATCAATCACAAATTCTTACCGACACATCTGGTTCCGTCTTCGCTGAGCGCTCTTCCCTCGGGGCAAGTACATTCGTATGATCCATCAGTGTTGAGACAATCTCCACCTGTACATTTGCCTCCAGCAATACATTCGTTATCGTCTGGAATATGAGTAATAAAATAGGAATAGGAATAGGAATAAAACCTTCCTCATTGAAATCGGGAGATTGCATTAAGGTTTGGAAGCGGAAGTTGAAAGAAATGAACTAACGAACACTGAAAGAGATTCAGAAATTGGCTGTAACTATATAGGTAAGTTATTTTAAAGCATTTACAAGAATAAAGAAATTCATTTTCGAAGGTAAATACTGTCTGCAGTGGAAGGTCTCCACTCTTAGGGGGGCATAGAAAATAAAATCCCTTTTTTTTGTAAATAACTTGTCATTTTGAGACGAAAAATAGCAAGAAACGTATATAAAAACAGCAACTGTACTCTGGGTAGAAACTATAGTAGGGTGCAGTGAGTAGTATCTTTTATGGGGGATAAAATTATATATTAGTCTGATTGCTTAGCTTAAAAAGAATAGATAATTGTTTGAATTATATTTCAGATGTTTGAAATTCTCATTTTCGAATAAAAACGCAGCCATGGATCACGTGATATAAATATTGCGATTCGAAACCTGTCGTAACGTTGTGAAAGGTTGTGCGACATTATATTTATTTTGAGCGATACTCACCTTCACAGAAATCTCCAGTAGAACTGAGGGTGTATCCTTCCTTGCAGACACAGTTGAAACTTCCATCTGTGTTGACGCATTCTCCCTCCCCACAGAGCTCGATACTGCAAATTCACAGAATAACGTTAACATAGAAGGATACCATTTTGTTTAGTGTGAATGCTACTGAACCGCTACAAAATGTCACAACAACAGATGCTAAGCCAAACCTTAAACATATAATAATTATGCCAAGTATGATGCCAAGGCTTCTGATTGACTACATCTGGATCAGCAAGTTTTATAGACTTTTTATACTTGGCAATGACCGAGCGTCATTTCATTTCATCATCCTTATACGAAATTACTATCAAAGGATGGTAGTTTTATGGCAATTTTATTTCCAGTCATAAATCTTTTACCTAAACAAATTTTGCCACGCAGGTGGGAGCGATGGCATAGTGGTTATCATGTTAGCATCGCAGATTGGAGATCTCATATTTGAGATCCGGAGAGTCCGGCCCGTTGATCCATGCGCACTAATCAACCCATTGGTTGGTCGTTGCTCCCAGTTGGTGCGATCTATCTGTGACTCTTACTTAACAAAACATTTGTACTCCTCGACGGCGTGATCCTTCTATTACTCATACTTAACAAAACATGTGTACTCTTCGGAGGTGCAATCCATCAGTGACTCATACTTAACAAAATTGTTTTTTGCCGTTTTTTTTTTTATTTGACTTGGAGCTGTGAAGTTGAAAATAGTCTAAAATCAAGGCAATGGTTACCTGATATCACATTCATCAATGTCGTTACACATTCTGCCTGTCTCATCCAAAGTGTATCCGTTGTTGCATCTGCATATGAAACTATCGACTGTGTTCTCGCAGATACCGTTGGTACAAAGGTCTGGGAATCTGATGCATTCGTTGACTAGATGGAAAAAATAAGCGTTTTAAAGCAGACTACGAGAATGCTCAGAAATGTTCATGGATCGATTATCAGATCAGTAACAAAGTTGATTCACACCGTAGAATGTTGTACATCCAAACATATCTCAAAATTTGTTTTCAATTTTATTTCACCACCTATTTCCAAACTGTTATATACAAATCGGATTGAAAAATTTAGAACCTTCATGATGGAAGAACTAGTCATTGTTTAGACTAAGCTCGGTTTGTCAAACATTTTTTGAGCCTCAGCAGTTTGTTTTAATAAAATTTGTAAGGCCTGTAGGGTTGGAAATTAAAACGTTAGAAGAAAGGAAAGAAAGAAGAAAAAAAGCCAACTTGCGATTACTAATATGATGAACACAACATAAAATGGAAACACCACGACTGAATACTACGCGACAAACATACAGAACTGAACTGAACTGTTTTAGTAAGGTGTATTCTTTTCACCATGAATATTATTATCCACCATGAACAACGGCAAAACGATATAGCACTTCTAGAATTATTTTTCTTCGATTCATAATATGCGATATTTCCAACACATTACTTACTTACAGAAAATTCGTTTGCAAAACTCTTGATTTTTGCTTCCTATTGATGATAATTGATAATAGAAGATACTTTGAATCAATTGTCTTATTCTTACCAGTAGGTCCAAGTTTTCCGTCAGTTCCTCCGGTTTTACCGAGTGGGCAGAGTCTGTCAAACTCCGGAGTTCCTTCAACAGGGCATCCCTCGCACGGATCTCCCCATCCCATACCAACAGTACAGCAACAATCAGCTTTGCGCATGACGGCACCGAATGTGGGGTTTGTACATTCATTGGTGCTTTCTTCGAAATCCCAGAAGCAGGTTCCGACTCGGAGATCTGAAAATGGAGAGTTGTTTTGATTGACCTGAGTTGTCGAATTATTCAAAAAGGTCATGTCAAGTTTTTGTTCATTATTTGCTTTGAATTTTTCAAACTTATATTAGGTGAATCCGATACAAGGTTGTTACTGAGCTACTGAAAGAAACTATTTTGCGATAACTTATATGGCAATGAGTGACCAAAATCGATTGCATGTCGTCGTTAAAAATGAGAGTCCTAACAAGTTTTGTTCCCTTGAACGATTCACGATTGATTCGAATTAATCATGCTTCGATTCGATTCAAATCACTGTATCGAATTGCCCAACCCTACCTATCGCTACAGTAGCGTACAATGATGATGATGTACAGTGATATCTGCCCTGATCGATAACAAACCAGCCAAGTACGTTTTATTCAAAATTTATTGAATTGTAGGCCATCGCATTATGGGCTAAAAGTATTCTATACAGAACCGAACCACTTTGGGAAAGTCAGATGTGTCAATCTGTCCTGGGCAATGGAAAAGATATTGAAATGCAAGATTTCAAATTCTACATTAATTGAGCCACTCTTACCTAGGCAGATGGTTCTTGTGACATCCAAAGTAAGATGGGGAGGGCAGACACATTGGAATGATCCCTCTGTCTCTTTGCATTCAGCGATTGGATCGCAAACACCGTATGAACATTCTGGGATGTCATCACAATCATCAGTTGCGACATTGTACATGTATCCTTTCTGGCAACGAAGTTCTGTAAAATATACAAAATGTTTAAATTTATATACTCGGATGTTCTTCATCTCATTACTAGAACTGGGCGAATTTGAGCAAAATTGATTGTATTTTGTCGTTAAATAAGAAAAAATTGACTTCATTTAGCATGCTTTTGTTTCTATGGCGGATTCACAATTGATTCGAATAATCTGTACTTCGAATCGATTCGAATCACAAAATCGAATTGCCCAGCTCTACTCATTATGTCGGAACCATAGCAATTATTCCACTAGGCCACCTATTGCAAAATCGAACCAAATATTTTAAGCGAATCAAATTTTTTTATACCGAACTTCAATAGAGTTCAATAGAGCCACAATATCAACATGTGTCTGCTTAGATTTAATAAAATATAGTTTACGGGGCATAGAGTTAATATCATTTTCATAATGGAACAGAGTGGCAGATGCTGAAATGTGGTTGACACGCGTCCAACTACCTCCGCATTGGATTCGTTAGTAACACTTACCGATTTCTGTGCATGGAATACAATTCTTGTTTCCCCACGCAACGCCGATTGAATTACAGCAAGCCTCAGCAGTCAGTACTTTGAAGTTATCGGAGCAGGTATCATTCTCATATGACTTCCAGCATTGTTGTTGTTGGACATCTGAAACAAAGAATGCAAGTTAGACTTTGTTGTTGTGTGTGTTCTTTGCCATGCATTCAGTAACGTTTTTGTATTTGTAACTGCTCCACCACGAATGAAGATGCCAGTTTTAGATTCAGGCTCCAAATCGGGTTGGAGATTGAAGAATGCATAATGCAATACAAATTTGCTTGAAATAAAATACAAATTCAAGAAACCATCTTTGGATAAAAGTTAAATTCAGGCGATTGTGCTTTGCAGGCAAGTAACAATCGAGAAAAATAAAGATTATTTATTCAACCAGTGGCCACTGAACCAGCGCACTTCATGCAGTTCCCTGGGCGATGACATACTCCTCTACTTCTTCGTCTCGTGTAACTCAACCTTACGACATGTAGGAAATACGTTTAGGAAATTCCCAGACAGGAAAAATATGCTTTGTTTAGTATGTGACACTGATAGATCACATCGACGAGGTGTGATCCATCTGTGGCTCATGTTTAACAAAATAAAATTCCCGACCGGTTTATAGGGTGTAATAACATAGGTAGGCTTAGCCGAACAAAAGTTATCATATCTATCCAACAACTCCATCTCTGTAAGTGACCTCTGGCACGGGGCCTTTGTCGGGGTGATCCACTCAAGAAGTCGGTATGAAAAACCAGCAGTGAACTTACTGTAGCAAGTTAATCCATGAACGTCGAGCATACTTCCTTCATCACACTGACATCGGAAGCTACCTGGCATATCAATGCATTCTCCATTGATGCAGGGATTAGATTCACACTCGGGAATGTCTGAAATAAAAATCAAACTTTTTTATTGTAACTTACTATGTAGGCAAGGGCAGAAGCAACATCTGTTGGCTGCTCATATGTAGGACTGGGCAATTCGATTTGGTGATTGAAAGCGATACGAATTGATACGAATTATTAGTGAATCGCTTATAGTAACAAAAAACTTGCTGAATCAAGTAAATTTTTTATTTTCAACGACAAAATGCAATCGCAATTTTCGCCTAGAAATAAATTTCGAATTGAAAAAAAATTATATATCAGTTTCTTGATTTTTATAATGGAAAAAATTTGTATTGGTGAAATAGCATATTTGTGTCATTTATTTGGATTCGATTATTTTGGAATTGATGATTTGGTCTGTTTTGAAATAAATATCCAAATCAGATTCGAATTTTGAAAGAAATGATTCGGTTTTGCCAGCCCTACTCAAAGATCTACATGAAGTGTAGTAGCAACAAATGCACCTAAAAATAGAAAACTTGTACATCAGAACTGAACCGTTTTAGGCATGTTCAACAAATGATGTTTGGACATCAGTTTTCTGTTAAAGGAGGACAGAGTAGTACGTGGTATCTTCCCTGGTGATATCAAAACACATAACATTCTTTTTCTTCCATTTAATTGACTAGGGGTATCATGAGTCCTATACCAGCATAATGTATGGGTTACCTTCGCAAACGTCTCCTTTGAGCACAAATCCGGCATCACAGGTGCATACAAAGGATCCTGGTGTGTTCCTGCATTGGCCGTTGCTACATAACATCATATTATCGTGACATTCGTCGATATCTGAGTGGTGTGAAAGAGATAGATAGTAAACATAACAGTTTATTGTAACTCGTTTAGAGCACCTAAGCTCTTGAGTGCACGAGTTCTAGCTATACATTTGTGAATTGTGAACAGTGATATTTAGCAAAAACTTCAACGAAAACACTGAACAGTTCAAGTATTTTTCATTTAAAATACAATCGTAATCTGAAACAATGCCTTCGTACATTTTACTTCTAATTGGAAAGACTATAACAAAAGTCCAGTGCATTTACCGTTCATTTACAGTAATTGAATATTTCCAAAGTTCGATCGCAAAGCCTTTTTATTCCAAGTATGGACTGTTGATAAACAGAGCCTCGGCCTCCCAATCGAGAAATTCAGTCAAAAAATCTTTTGTTAAATATGTGTCACTGAGGATCGCGGTCCAATTATGGGCACATGCTTGACAAAATAAAATATCTCATTGGAATAGTGCGATACATCAGCTGCCCATAATTGGCGAGTCGACCGTATTGTGTTAATTTTTATCTGAGTAAAAATCATTGTCAAAAAATCTTTTGTTAAGTATGTGTCACTGATGGTTCGCGTCGATAACACGCGGTCCATCCGTGGCGCAGGCTTGGCAAAATAAAATATTGGAATTGTGGGTTATATCAACAGCCCATAATTGGGCGACTCGATCTATAGTGTTATTTCATAACTGAGAAAAAATCATTGTCAAAGAACAACCATATTCTCTAGAATCCCTTAAATATTGAAGATTCGATCGGAATTCGGTTCGAATACAAACAAATACATCCCACTCACCAATACAAGCCTTCTGGTCAGCACTTGGTACAAATCCAGCATGGCATTCACATCTGTACTCGTTTCCTTCCATATTAATACAGGCACCGTTGGTACATGGAGCTGCATGCATTGCGCACACATTGTTGATGATGACACCGCTACAGAGAACGCCATGGTTTGCTGGAGAAAATGAAATTTTGAAAAAAAATTATTAAATCTTGTTATTCGAATTTAAATTCAAGCAAATACAAAAGCGAAGGCTGAAAAGTGACGGTTTTATCAAAATGTTCGGATGATAGTAGGACATTCCATGTTGGATTTAGTATATTTGACGTTCCTGATTAATTTTGTTCTAGAAAAATACTATTGTCGCCCATTCAAAGTTAAAAACAGATGACATTTATGTGACGTCACCGTCTTGTATCCATAATTATGATGTCATAAATGGATTATGAGGTTCTTCAATTTTATCTGCTGTATTACTAGATATACCAGTCTGTCAAGATGGCGACAATTTGGATTTTTGATATGTGACATCGACAACAAAAGCTATCTCACCAGATCCTTCCTCGGGGCAAGGTTCGCAATCGTCCCAGGCACTCATGCCTCCTGGCATGGCGCAGCAACAATGCGCTCTCGTGGTTAATTCGGTCAGTGCATTCGCCGCATTACATTGTCCATTTCGTACATTTCGGTAGCAGTTGGCTGTTCGGGATTCTGAAAAAACAAAGAAAGGTTAAGAAATATCTAATGTTGTATCTTTTTTGTTTGGATTATTTTTGAAGTCACCAACTTGCTCACTTGAGCGTATCAACCTGAGCTATAGGCCTGTCCTCATCTATATCATTGAGAGTTTTTAGAAATATGATTCAAAGTAATTTTGCTTTCCGATCATTATCAAATTTATACATTTTGCAGTAAAATCATGATATTTGTCTGGGTGGTGTGGACTAACTACTCATCCTTCCTCTGTGCCTTCGTGTTTGCGGATCCGTATGTTGCACATGCAAGGATACAGTAGCAAGAGTAACTATGACTAACTAGAGAGGTTCAAAGTCTTGCTTCATACTTGCAAATTTATTTCTGTAACGTTTCGTTGAATTTTGATTTCGTTGAATTTTGTCTTTGAAATATGAAATAAGTTTTATTTCCTCTGAACTATTCACACATTCAAATAATTTATGCATCGAATCGATTCAAATCATCACGCTCAATTCCCTAACACATTTCTTTCGTGTGTGGCATGGGCCACTGATGGAACGCACCATCAAAAGGCGTTACATCTGCGGCCCATGCCTGACAAAGCAAAATGTCTGATCAGGCAGTACTCACCAAGGACACATCTTCTGCCAGTTTCATCCAATTCCTGGAACTTATGGCAATGACATCTGAAGCTACCGATCAAGTTCTCGCATTCACCGTTAATACAAGGTTTCTGGATGCATTCATCGATATCTACGCAGTGCTTGCCATCGGGCTGGAAAGATGAAGAATTAAGATGAGTCTGGGACTTTATCATTAAATTTTTAAGAGGCGACATAGACATGGTTTATGTCGACACAAAAGGCGATACAAATAAAGATATCACATTACAGAGTTGCCAGGAAAGCAAACAAAACCTTAAATAGAGTTTAAAAACGTGCTAGGCCGTTTTACCATCGCCCGGGGGCAGATACCACTCATTGCACTACTCCATAGTGGTTTGGTTCTATTTGGGATGTTTTCCGCCTAGAGTGCAGTTGTTGGTACATCTCCTACTAGCTCTCTGCTATTAAGTGGCCGTGAAATTTGGTTCCTTTAAGGCGCTGCTTCCGGCTCAGAGTGAATTTCAATAAAAAAATGCGCTATGCAAGGCTGGAAAATGTGTCTGTAATGCGGCAATGCAAAATTTTGTCAAATTAAAAAGATATTGAGAGCAAATTTTATGAGAAATATAATGTTGCTGAACTTGAGTTACATATCGGTCTCGACTCCGCGGCATCTGTTTAAATGTCCAGGAGGAACAAAAATGCATTGTCCTGTTTAGTGTGATAATGTCACTTTTCCTAGATATTGCAATTCATTTTGGGTTTTGAAATTCACTCTCAGTAAGTTCAGAAGCATCCAGTAGGAATACATCACAGGTCACTTAATAGCAAAGAGCTATCTAAAAGATTTAGTATCAGAAACTGCACTCCAAACGAAAAACATCCAAACGGAAATATATTTTCAGTTTACACTTACTATTAGGTACATGCCTGACAGCAGAAATCTTTAATTTTCAACGAAAAAATATGATCGATTTTGGTCAAATGTGATCAAAATTGATGCATTTTGTTGTTTAAAAATAAATTTTCACTCTATTAACAAATTTTTGTTCCTATGAACATTTCGGGATTAATTCAAATAATTTTGGCCTCGGATCGATTCGAATAATCGAATCATAATGTCCAGCTTAATTGCTAATGACATGTGGTCATAAAAGAGCGCACACTCACCGTGAGTTCGAATCCATTATCGCACATACATTCAAATCCACCGTTTCTGTTCATACATTGGCCGTGTTCGCACATTCCTGTTGCCTCACACTCGTTCTCATCTGAAAATGCATATTAAGAGGTAAATGGACGGTTGCAAACACAATGTCGGCTTTTGTTACAAAATTGACAATTAGTCTTGAACGCGATGTAGGAGGTTGCGCAGATTGGATTGTAACATTGGAATGGGGTCATTATTAGTGCCCAGCGGAGATATCTTGTGGCGAGGGCATAAAAATGTCATGGTCCATCGCTCAAAACTTAAGAAGGATGCCTGTTGTACTTCCTATACCGTATTGACATAATAAATAGAAAACGATTCAGATTTTCACTCTACATCTGAGATTGCAATTTCGTTTTTATTTAAACTGGGTAAAGTAATGCAAATTTACAAGGGAACTAGGTAAAGTATTACTAGGTAACCTAATTTCAAAGTAGGTAGTGCTTAAAACCATATTAACTATATACTCGTCTTTTTGATGCATTCAAGACGTTTTCGAATGGCGACGGAAAGTCTCAACTCTTGGGGCAGTGCCCCAGAAATTTAAAAAAAAGAAAGAAAAAAATTCTATTCCGATTCAGATTTCCGCTCTACACCACAGAGCGTATCAGAAAATACAAAATTGAAAAAATAATTTTCTCCCTTTTAATACCATATACGCCTCACCCACCTTTACAGCTTCTAAGATCAGTAGAAGCAACAAATCCAGGATTGCAAACGCATCTAAATCCTCCGACAATATTCAAACATCTTCCAAATTCACACAGGTCGTTTCGTTCGACGCATTCATCGTAGTCTGAGAATTAAGTAAGGAGTCGTTAGTGAATTGATTTTTCGATTAGAAATAGTTTGACCAAACGTGTCCGGTCATTATTATAAATAAACATTGTAAGTGTTACTGATAAACCATGATTTCTCTGTTCAATAAACCCCACCCAAGTTATTATACTGCGTGCTTGGCTCAACTACAACAGTAATTACTGAGTCCCCCAATCAACAATTCAAAACAAACCTTCGCAAGCTTGTTGTGTTGCAGTTACTCTGTATCCTTCATCGCAGTTGCATCTGAAACTTCCTCGGGTGTTGATACATTGTCCGTTCTCGCATAGGCCTTCCTGGTTGCATTCATCGATGTCTGTGGGGGGAAAATAAATTATTATTATAAAATTGAAGCTCAAAGAAAAGTTGGAGGTCTTTGGTGTGGAGAATTTCCAAAATCACGGAAGAACAGTGAGCTGAATGTGTAAAACTCACGTCGGACTCATTTCAAGAAAATTACGATTAAATAGATATTTAAAATGATTCGTATTGATTTTTCCAGGAAACAAGGTGAAAGGAGAGAGTTTCTTATAACTGAATTTCTCGAACGAAAAAATTTAATATTACAAATTGTTAAAATCAAGAAATTCATAGGTTTTAGTGTGTTTCAATTTGCGATCCATGTCAAAGAGCAACAATTTTCACATTTTAATGTTTGAATATAATAGATTTTTGTCAAATTTGACCAATTGCGTTTTGTCGTAAAAAATGAAAATTTTAATTCATTTAGCGAGTTTTGTTCCTACCTATTCAAATAATCTATGCTTCACCGACTCAAGTTGCCCAGCCCTATTTGTGGATCTTGAAAAGTTTTAGAACGCGACGCCAAGGTGCATCCATCAACGGCCCATACTTAGCATTAATCTCATCAGCATGACAAATTTGCTATTCACTGTGGATTAACAGTATATTTACTGCGCATTTGTCACAGTGTGTGTTGTAGAATTCTTGCTCACTTCCCGATGAAGCATGAACTAATCTGTAAAATAAAAGTACAACACTCACCGTTACAAGCAATCATATCTGCTCCACTTGAGAATCCAGGATCACAATGGCAACTGTAGCTTCCGATAGAATTGACACAGGTTCCGTATGGTCCGCAGATGTCTCGCTCTCCCATACCATCACCACATTCGTTCTTGTCTGTAGATAGGATGGCGAGTTAAAAAATTGTGTTTAAAACTAGTCAAGGAAAATCGTTAGGAATTTTGTAATTCAAATAATTTTTTAATCAAATCGAAAAACTAACTTGTATAATTTTTTTTTATTGAAATTCACCCTGAGCAAGGTCGGAAGCAGTGCATAAAAAGAACCAACTATTGGCAACTTAATTGCAAAAAGCCAATACATGATATAATACCAGCAATTGCACTCGAAGCGGAAAACTTCCCAAATTGAACTCAACCGCTATCAGATTTGAATACGGAATGACATTTTTTGTCCAAACGTAGAAAAACAGTAAAAAAAAGATTTCAAAATTTATTTTTAAGAAATTTTGAATCACAGCAAAACGCGGAACATGTGACACAAAACACAAGAGAATTACAAAACAACAACATGCAATTGAGGTAATAAATTACCTTTGGACGGGAATATCAAGATTTGCTTGATCCGTTCCAGCAAAAGTCGCGTCTTCGGCGCTATTTCGCCTCTATTTAGGAGTTGCAAAGTTTTATGCGTTTGCAATGTGATTTTTGATAATTTCATCTCGATTTGTGTATAATTTTAATTTTCAGGGAAAAAAGTTTTTTCTGAACCTCTTATTACAATGCCATAATTTGACACTCAGCTTTTTTTCCAAATTTGAAAACTTTTAAAGTCAATTTTCCAAGTTCACCACTTAGATGGAGAACATAAACGCTTACGTATTTTTTGTGTTTGAGTCGATAAAGCCCTGGATTTGTTTTGTCTCGCTTGCGCCACAGATGGACCGCACCTAGACGGGGCGATCCATCAGTGACCCATGCTTGACAAAGTATGTTAGTTAAGAATGCTTTTGATCGGTTAGTGTTGCGTTTACCTACGCATCCCTTGAGATCTTCTGTGGAAGCAAATCCCTCGTTACATCTACATTGATAATCTCCCCCTGCAGTGCCGACACATTCACCGTTCTCACATGCCTGGTGACCCATGATTGTGCACATAAGGTCTGGGTCCTTGATGTTCTCACCGCCCCCGGTGCCTTCAGTGCACTGGTGAATAAATTCGGCTATTTTGGAGAAAAGTTTTGATTCGCAGTTACGCGTGTGTATGTGTGTGTGTGTAAGTAAATGTGTATGTGTGCGTATGTGTGTATGTGTATGATTTAATTGTTGTTACACATATGTGCGATACATCATTTAAACATTGTTTTCACACAAAACGGCAACATTTCCATAATGTTTGTCCACAACAGTGTTGTTGTCCATAGAACATCACATGCAAAATAAAAGAAAACAAAACACACTTAAGATATCACATATATACACATTCAATACCCTCACCGACACAAGTCTTAGATTTCTTATCCGGGGTAAATCCTTCGTCACATTGACATTTCCAACCGCTAGATGACGCTAATAACTCGACACATTTACCCTTGCCACATGCGTCAAGGTCGGAGGCGCAAGGGTGAGCCATAAGCCCCAATATCCCATCGGGACCGAGTAACCGCCCCGGGCTATCAAAGACTCCAGCCATTGTCTGAGTTTGACAGTCTCGGTCGAATTCAGCTAAATGTAATGCAATGTTATTATCTCGACTAAAAGTCGGAAATTTTATTTTGTCCAGTATGAGTCACGGATGGATCGCGCTTTATGGGCGCGATCCATCAGTGGCCCATACATGACAATGCCACATAAAAGCGAACATTTTTATCGTAAAAATTGTGATGTCATTATATATTGACGTTGACATATTGTCATATTAATCACAATGTAAAGATAAATTGCATTTTAGTATATTATAAAAGATAATAACTTGAAATTGACTGAAAATGAGTTAACAGATGCTCAAAATTACAGAACATAGTTTGAAAAATATTTTGTATTTATATGGCAAAGAAATATGACGCGAGAATTTGATCCTCAGATGTTTTTTTTTTTAATTTGAATTTTTTTTTAATTTGCCATTTTCCTAAGTTTGTCACCCAAATGGAGAACAAACGCGGAAATATTTTTATTGCTGAAGTCAATAAAGTAGGATATTCGATTTGCCGAACATTCAACCCAGATGGACCTGCAAAGTATAGCACCAGATACTTCATTCATTTCTATATACATAACCGAAATCTTGGGATCATTTTGGGGTAGAAACAGCGATTAATGGCCCGATATATGGCAAAGTTCTACTTGCAGTACAAGCATTCTGCAAACGGACTTACGTGTTCCGAGAGTTGGGCAACGTTCTGGGTTGCTGTTGGGAACAGCGAAACATTTTCCAAGTGTCTCTTGTTCGAGGGTTCCAACGGTTGAGCAACAACATTCTGTTCGCCTGATGAGCTGAGGTAGGGGTGTGGCGCACAATCCGCTCTCAATTGATGTGTAACAGAAACCGGGTTTGTCGGCTGAAATTATTCAACAATAATATGATTTAAGGATTCATTTTTATATCACTCCGTCTCGCTCAAAATGGACGTAAAGCAAATTTAAAACCCCGAATGTAGGAAAATCCTGGATACTGACAAAATATATATAAAAAAAGATTCAAAATAAAAGCACAACCATAACTGCAACTATAAATCGCGGTGAAAAAGAATTGACAAACATAAAAGCTATCTATGTAAACAGTGGCAATACGTACATATGCGGGCATTACTCTTGTGGGGATTAATTTCATTTGAAAATTAAGATTAAAATCGATCCGGACACATTTCTAACAATCCTCTCCAAAATACCGAAAATGAGGCATTTCTGAACTAGAATCAGATTTCTAAAATTTCGATGTTTTGAATTGTATATTAGAAAGATATACTCACATATGCAATAGGTTTGATCGGCTGAAAGTAAGAAATCCGGCGGACAAGTGCACATGAATCCTCCGACAGTGTTTGCGCATTCACCGTTCTCGCAGTATCCTTCCAAGCACTCATCAATATCTGTAAGAAGATGGGCAAATGAATTAGTTGAAATTCGCCGAAAGGAACCAACCAACAGCCACTTACAAGGAGGCAAATCCAAAGTGGAAAACACTTCAGACAGAACTTAATCGCAATGCGTTAAGTGCTATTTGCTCTGGGGGGTTATGAAACTATCTACCACTTCTTCGAATACCATTTAGGGTACCCAAATTCAGGCTCTTACCTTTGTTTTCATACAACTTATGACTATACACATGTCCATTAGCCTAACCAAAAGAGATATCTATGATCCGGATAGAATGTCCAGACATGCAAATTCAGACCCCTAACTTCACATTTACGCCAACTTATAATTATTATGCAAATATACATCAGCCTCATCAAAGGAAATATCTATGATCCGAATACAATGTCCGGACTTATTAGTTCAGACTCCTACCTTCGCATTTATGCAACTTGGTATTGTACACATATCCACTGGCGCATTCACATCTGAAAGAACCATCAGTGTTAACACATTCTCCATCCTTGCACAATCCTGGGATCATCTGACATTCGTTGATGTCTGGAAAGGAATAATCAGGTCAGAAAAAATCGTACTATATTTATTATAATTAAAATTCCATCCAAGTCTCTTTCTAAGAGGAATCATCTGACGGTCACTTAATTAATAGCAAAAAGGCACAAGAAAATGTGATATCAGGTATAAAACACGGCAAAAAAACTGAAGCGCAATTAGTGGTATCTGCACTGGGCGATGAGGTAAAACCGTCGTCCACCACTTCTGATGGATGGCGAACCTCTGTCCAATCTAGGTTTTTAACTTATATTAGATGCTCATTACTTTAAAAACTTTGTCATTTATGTTCATAGTCTTTTATTCGTGCAGGAAATTCATAGGTCCTCGGACAAGCATCTTGAACAAAAATTGTTAAAATGCTTGTCTGGGGAAGTCTTCTGTGAGGTGGAAAGCGGCCATGCTCTCCTTCCTGCCAAATAAAAAAATGTTTATTGTCTCGTACTTATATTTGAACAACATTATCCTGCTCGGAAGGTTTTAATTGAGTTCCTGATGAAGAACTGATAAATTCTTTCACAGTCCTAAAATTTTACCTTCACAATGGGGAGGCATTCTTCCACGGGAACAGTTTCCGGCTCTTGCTGGGCACTCTTCACACGGGATTCCCCATCCTTGACCAATGGTGGCGCAACAGATCTTTTTATTGCAAGTCACTCCCTCGATCTGGTCCATACATGTCTCGTTGGCACGGGTAAGGAAGCATGGTCCGACACGATAATCTGAAAACACAAAAAAATTGTTAGGTAGTGAATTAGTAGCAGGAAAAAATAGAATCGATTACTTGATGCAATAAGTGTGGGAGATAAGGCGCAGAAGGCGCAATAGATTTCATTTGAATCCTTCATGTAGCAAACACATTATGTAATCCAAAATTACTTCGTATTGACCTAGTGTAAACATTTGTACTGGATACGACAAACAAACTATGTCATCGAATAGTGGCGTTGAGAATCATGTAGTGAAACAAAGTGCGCCTTTAAATAATGACGTCATACCTGTTTGACATCGGTTTCCGGTGAATCCGTAGACACACACACATTTTCCTGGTCGCACGCATCTTCCACCGTTCAGGCATCCCGGTCCGCAGATTGCTGAAAAACAGAAAAATCATGAATTAGTCAACGGAATATATTTTAAGATAATTTTGAATTAAGCTCATGTGTGAGGTTATCGCTTTTTGCATTGCTGGTAACGAGTCACTTTACTTCGTGTCCCGAATCAAGTCGAGTTGAAGAATACGTGCGTTGTGAGTCGTGTTCATTTTTTACCAAAATAGAAAGTTAGATTCTCAAGTAAAATCAAGTCACTGCACTTTTGAGTCGCAAGTCAAGTCGAGTCATACATTCATAAGTAGCAAGTCGAGTCTCGAGTAGAATTATAAATCCATTCAACGACAATGGCCAATTAATTTGCCCCTTCATATTTTATAATCATCCACTTATGTGCAGGTGAACACTGATTTCACAGCAGGGTACAGTGCATGTTGTATCTCTTCCTGGGAGGTGCGTTTACGTCCCTGGTGAGTCACGCAACGGTTGACAACTGTTATTTCAAAAGTTTATTGCGCACTCGGGCTCAATTTGTATCAATTCAGACCGTGTCAAGTCACGTCTGCGTTTTGTTAAGTCGAGTACGAGTCAGGTTATTTAGCTGAGATGACTCGAGTCAAATCATTGCTCCGGTCTCCCCAGCGCTGCTTCTAGATACATTAGTTTTCGAATTAATGGGAAAACCTGTTATTTCGAACCGAATCTTTCCAAAAATGATTCTTTTATTCAAAAAATATGACAAATGCTCAATTTTCATCCAAACACATCGAATCTGACTTTCGCCCAAACCAAACAAAAATACTAGTTGCACGAAGGTTTTTGTCAAGTCACTGATGTCACTGAATAATTTTAAAATTATTTTCTGAAGAAGTCTGACGTTGGTTAAGCGAGCCGTTAAATAAACATGTAAATATAGTGCAAGGTTTTACCCTCTCTAGAAGTTATAATCCAAAACAAAACAAAAAAATTATCACCGTATCTTTTGTTAAGCTTTCATCTTTTGTCATGCTTGACAAAATAGAATTTGTGGTCGGGATACCATGGTCAAACAAAAAACAACTCACGTTGAGCGCAATGTGCACCAGTGAAACCATCAAGACATCGACATTCATTATTCTGGCAGGATCCTCCGTTCATACATCTAAGTTGACATCTCTTGTTATCTGTGAAATAGAAAAGTAAAGTTAACAATTGCTTAAGACGCAGTGTTAGAAAATGTAGGTATAAGATGAAGTTTTCTGCGAGAAGGTTTTAAATCTCCAGTAATGCTGATCTGAATTATGCGTTAACGTGGAATAAAATCATATATATGTATTAACCCGTTCAAAATGGGCAGAATTCGTGTATTACTAAAGAATGTTTCATCGAGCCTAGGCTGGCTAGTTTTAATATTGCTTCAGTGAAACAGCTATAGCGGAATGTGTTGTAGCGCCACTTATTTAATTTTAATTACGTCCCAATGCGCCCTACTTTTTATCCCACTGGCTCCCTATTTTTTTTTATCTTTTGACGCTGTATTCCGTTTCTTTTACGATCAGTCTGTTTTCTGTTTCGGCCGTAGTAACTAACGCTCTATTTCTGCAAATCTTAGATCTACAATTCTGGATTGTTTTGGCGACGTAATCGAACTGCTTCAACCATTTTACCGGAGTTTTACTTCCAAAGAAGATTTTATGAAATAAAAAATACATATAGAAGTCTCAGTTGGTTTAATCGGAGTTGGTGCACTTAGAATGATACCACGTGGAACAGTCCTTCTGGCATATGTTATAAGGGCACCGCCGCCTCACTATATCGCCATTATACTTGCTTCAGGTTAAACTCGGTTGCCTGGCAAGTACTGGATACGTTTCCATTGGAAATAAAACGGAGCCATATCGCTCGCTTTGGCCAGGCACCATTA
This sequence comes from Styela plicata, assembly GCA_963675895.2. Lineage (NCBI taxonomy): Eukaryota > Metazoa > Chordata > Ascidiacea > Stolidobranchia > Styelidae > Styela > Styela plicata. The sequence goes on along the minus strand of OZ023150.1, from coordinate 15,602,711 downwards.
GGTCAAGCGCGACCTACAGGATGCAGCACGTCTTGGTGACGCCATTCATCAGCAACTCATACTTATACAGAGAAAATTTGAGTGATCGAAATTCAATAATTGGGCTTTTAGATGAACAGAGTTATTATTGTCGCCTGTTGGGAAGGTTTGCTTTCCGCTTCAGACAAATCTATCGAGGCAGCACAAGTTGAATAAAGCATGAATTAACCAGCTGAAACCCCGATCCGAGATATTTCGCAGACATTCCTCGAAATGGATCACCCTGATCTATTCCCTTTACCAGCGGCCACTTACAGGCGGACAGAGTAGAATTGCTGGAAAGACATGATCTTCCCCTGTTCGGCTTAACCTACCAAAGTTATTAGACTAACTCTGGTTTGAGTGGTGGGCATGGATTAACGAGTCAGACTCACCAGGACTCGAATCCGAGATATTCAACCTGCGATGACAACATGTTTAACCACTAGGCCATCGCGCCTTCAACCCGTGACGCAAATATGCCAGGTTCGATTTTCTCAGTGTAAGAAACATAGACAACTTACTTCTGAACAGCGGTTTGGGTCCACAAGATGGCCCAACTGCACCGTTAGGACACATGCATCTCTTCGGCTGGATACAGACACCGTCTTCACCGCACTGGTTTGGTAGACAAATTGCTGTTAAAAGATTAAAAAAGGTTAGCAAATGTCGTGCACCGTACCATGCCCTCCTTCCCTTCATCCCCAACAAAAAAATGTGAAAATTTTTTTGCTATGGCCTGTCCGTGAGCCTAACCCGGCGGTAGGGGGCTTACACCCAACAATCGTTAGGCACGCACCTTTGAAGTGACTGTGTATATGTTCTATGTTACAGCTAAGTGCCTTGCTGAAGAGCATGATCGGTCAAGGATCGGTCTAACCATCGGCCTTCCGGACAATAGAATCGCACTTAACCGGCTGAGCCACTGGACCGTTTTTTTTTTAATTTCAAAAATTCGAATCGAATTTTGAAAACTTGAAAATGTAATTTTCAGCCTATGATAACATTACTAATTATGCCTCCAAGTGTTGAGGTATACATTTCGCTTCAGCTAATGATACCATTATACACCAACAGCATCTACAAGGTTACAGAAATAAATTTGTTCATGTGTTTAGAAATACTCCTAAACTTTTCGTCTGAATTTCGTCAATATTCTATCATGAATGGAGCAGTGGAAGTACTTACGTTGAATGCATTTGTTTGATCCAGCCAACGACGTCCAACCAGCACAACAGAAAGTTTGACCACTTTCTTTGCAAACGTGGTGTCCAACTAACCTGCAAAGGAGTAAGAATATTTATTCAAAAAGTTCTTCTTTGTTGAGAAAATTTACTCTTCTGAAAACATTGGACTCGTGTACGTGTCGTCATATTGACCTATTGGGGCAAGAAGCAAAATGCGTGCGCCCCCAGGCTATTTGCTACTTTAACCGCCTCTTGTGCTTTTTCCCAAGTTTGTTTTCGGTATAAATCAATACATACATTTGTAAAGATAGGCTGTGCTTATCCATGGCAGTAAACAAGCCTTTCATTGATAAAGTACTCATGTGAGGCGTTGGCGCGCGGCATCTGCACTAAGTTGCACAGAAAAATCACCAATTACGTAAAAAAAATTTCGTCAGCAAAGATAACGATTCCGTCCGATTAAATGTATGATCATTTTTATTATTTGTTTCTAGAACCATAACTAACGAACACTCAAACTGCCCGAAATGTCGCGAAACGAAGGTAGTTTCACCGAAAAGAAACGTTGCCTATACTTCATCATTATGAAAATACGCTTTTTGCCACCACATTCAATTGTAAACTCCCGAAATCAGAGATGACTATTTCACCACATTCGCACAGCTTAGGCGGAACATGTTCCCCTCCCCCCTTAGGCTTCATTCCTCCGTTTATGTAACTCTTTGTACTGTAGTGGTTTAAGAAATCAGGGCATGTCTCATGCAACCTTGCTCAGAGCAAATTGATAAAAAATATATATAAAAAAAGAACCGCTTGGTTATAGTATCTCAAAATGCAAAACAAGGGAAACGTCCAAATCATCTAAAAATATCTTCCAGGCCTTATTGGTATTATGCTTTTTACTTTTTTTTCAAAAGTTGGTTTCCCACATAACAAAAGTTTCGTTGCAAAATTAGAAAGCAAATTTACCGACAAAAATATGCTAAAAACAGTCGTTGCATGGATAAAATTAGATCCGGTTTCCTAACAAGTATCGGAACCCAAAATACTGCTAATTTTAGCACCATATTTAGCGAAGCCCTTTGCGAATTTTGCAAAATTTTCATGGATAAATGGACCTCGCCTCTCTTAGTGATAAATTATATCTTGTCAAGCATGAGCCACAGATGGACCGCGTCTCGGCGACGCGATCCATATGTCGCTCATGCTTAAAAGATCATATTGAGACATACTTTTTTTATTGGCAAACCCAGGCACGGCCTATCTACCCCCATGTTTGATATAACGTCTGTGTTTTGCATCTGTGCGCAAATCCAACGGTCTGACTTTGGCACAGGTTCAAATTAATTGCTAACGTTGCAAAACAGAGGCTCGACTTCCGAAAAACACAAGTTTCAGACAAAACTCTAGAGATTTGGTCGATTATTATCCTCAATGGGACTCATTCATAGTTTTGCTTGTGGGAAAAAATTTCTTTTCTTTATTAAAATTCGCTCTAAACGAATCCTCAAGCTAGGGCTTGGCAAAAACAAATCTTTCAGATTTCGAATATGTCGATTCCTTCTTATTAACAAATCACTCTTTTTCTTTACCTTTAATATCATTGAAATAAACTTTTGCTAAGAGTGGGTCACTGATAGATAGCGGCGCCGAGGAGTAGAAATAATTTGAATATATAGATACTAGTGAATCCGCACTTTAAAAATGAGTATTAAAATAATACTAAAAAGTGAGGCACTAGATTTCTAAATAAACTAAGTGATTAGATTCGTTATGAAAAATGTTCGAATTAGATTCGAATTTTAAATGTTTCGGTTTTCCCCAGTCCTATAGTTGGTTCCTCTACTTCTATAAAAACAAATTTTTACGAACTCGTAAATACATAACGTCATGTATAAGATGTCATGTTTGAAGTGAATTCAATAAAAAAAGTAAATATCGCTGGTTTCGGTTTGAGCAAAGAATGCTCTTTTGAACTTGTACATAACTTCAACAAGTAATTAATTGGGCAACCGAGACATTTGGCTCCAAGAGAGCAGTATATCTAGATAAGCGATTCCGAATCTTTCCTCTACAGGCGATTTTCATTCATACAATTGGTAATTGGATCAAGATTTGCTCAATTCGTGCCTTGCAGTTTTGGGATATTTTTGTTAAGCATGGGTCACAGATGGATCGCGCCTTGCCGGCGCGATCCAACAGTGACTCATACTTAACAAAAGGGACTTATTTCGAGAAGTTTACTGAATGACAATATTGTTTACTGAATGGCAATGATTTCCGCGATTAAATTAAATAGTTTGTCAAAATTATTGTTTTCGCAATTTTATGACGCATGTCCAACTTCTCAATCTTAGTTTGATAAGATATCCCCTTATAACAGGCCACAATTTTATTACATCAGTGGCTGATACTTGGCAAAAAGATGTTTTTTACAAATTCTGTTCTCTGGGATATTTTGTGATTGCCATCAGGTAAATGAAACTTGTTTCTGAATAGATATTTAAAACAAAAACAAAACCGGATTATTTGAAATTCAAATCTGATTCAGACATATATTTTTTTTCTGAATTGGACCGGATTGCTACAAATTCATCAACTTTGATATAAAAAAACAGAAAAAGGCAATTTCCGTGAAATTCATACTTTATCTCTAAGAGCGGGAATAAATTTCTCAGAAATTAAAATATTTTATTGTATTTTCCCGCTAAAATGTTCGTTTTGAACTGGAGTGTAATTGGAAATACATCGATTTTAAGTCTGTTTCAGCAAATATTCTTAATTATCGTAATGGAGACAATAGGAACGCGATATTAGTTATCTTTATTCGAGCGATATGAGCGAAAAAGTTATCCGAATCAAATTCGAATTCCAGATGATTCGGTTTCGATCAGACCTGCCTTATCTCATTGTATTGCGATGGATTACGCTGCCAAATCGAATGTATCTATGGCTCATTGATCGACTTATGCTTGCACGGAGAATAGCGGGCATTTTTGTATATTAAAATTCTCTGTAGGCAAGGCCTGAAACAGAGTCTTATAGCAATTACTAACGGCTATTTTAATACTGAATGGCTATTACAAAATTGATTCCAACAAATGCACTCAAAGTAGAAAAAATCCATCCAACCTTCGACCACAGACCAGCAATTTTGAGGGGCAACTAGTACGGCCCTTATCAATCATATCTGAAATGGCGTTCTGGGTCGTGGATGTTGCGAACAATTTTTGTTTAATACATATTCCGTGGAATTATTCTGATTACTGGGAATAATGTCCTTAATATTTACAAAGACGTTTAAAACTATTATCGTGTTTTTTAGCGAATAAACCAACACAGGGTGAAGACCAATTTCCGGAATGCGTCTAGTCATTTTATCTGAAATATTTATGCGCCAAGCTTGAGCCACAGATGAATTAGTTCTTGTCCCAATTAAAACAGTCTTTTAAGCATATTTTTTAAGTATGAGTTGTTGATGGATTGCGCCCTAGGGCGCGGTCCATCTGAGGCTCATACTTAACAAAACATAAAACTCAAATTTGACATACCAGCAGAATTATTATTAATATTATCATAACACAGCGTTGCCAGACACTAATTGCAAATTCTATGTAATATAAAAATAAATAGCCGATGAGTCAAGTAATCGGCCCCTATATTTTACCTATAGGAAGTCAAAAATCTGGCAACGGTACCAATGTCTATGAGTAACTTCCTACAAGACGTCTGCGGCTTACGTGAACTTTATCTTTCACATAGATGGGAAATCGACCATTGATTTCGTCTAAATTGTCCCTCAAGGTAAAAATATATGCGAGACATAGAAATAACATTTGTTTGGTTTGGGCTTCAGAATTTGGATCAACGCGTTTTCTGTGTGTCACAAGAGACGGCTGATTGGTGAACAAAAAGGTGGCACATCGCCCAGGGCAGATAACACACATTACACTCTACAATAGCGATGCAGTCCTATATTTAATGTTTGCAATTTAAATTTGATTTACATATTTTGTACCGACTTTCTATCTCACTGGACTTTAGTTGGTTCAATTTATGTTTATCTTGCCTTTCAAAAGGGCTGGGCCAAACCGAATCATTTGAACTTCGAATCTGACTCGGATACTTTTTCGAATCGGATCGAATTACTAATTCTATGAAAATAACATATATCCCATTTTTGCTATCACTATTATTGTGATGATCAAGAAATTTACAGTTACGAATTACAACTATTAGCTTAAACAGACTTTCAAGCGATGTACTTTCAGTTACACTCAGGTCCAAGAGCGCAACTTTGCATTTTAACGGCGAAATACAGTCGATTTTGTTCAATTTTGACCAAAATTGAACGCGTTCGTCGCTGGAAATGAAAAATTCCACTTTATTTAACAAGTTTATGTTCCTATGACCGATTCGCGATCGATTCGAATATTCTGTACTTCGAATCAATTCGAATCGCCTAAGTAGGAAGAACCGGTAACTACAATCTGAATAAAATTCTTCAAAGGTTTGAACCACTATGATGAAATGAATGCGTGGTGGCGATGATAATACCATCCACCACGTCTTTATTTACTTTCGGTCGCATCATATGTCACGCAGAAAATAAGGACTAATTGATTCGAAAATTGCACTTGTTAGATCTCGGTTTTGCCCAGCCCTATTATTGACCTAATTGATAGATAACCAGACAATGGATATTATTGTTGCCAGATAATCACCCGGATTAACGGCTGATCTCCTTATAGGAAGTGTCGACTAAGCCGCTAAAATGCCTTTCTCCTATTTAGTCGGTTTCCGGAGATTTTTTGATAAAAAGAGTTTATTTTGTTAAGTATAAGCCACTGATGGATTGCGCCTCGGCGGCGCTATGCATCCGTGGCTCATACTTAACAAAATATTATACAATCAAAACTTTTTTTCCTTTGTAATTGAGCAAATCATTTGGAAAATTTATAACAATAGATTCGCTAGTTGGACTGTTAAAACAGTCATATGCTGTTTTATTCACTAGAAAACAAATCGAAATACTGATCATAACGTGACTAGACTAAGCTATTACTAACACCGCGGCGGCGCGATCTTTCTGTGGCTCATACTTAACAAAATATTATATAAACAAAACATTTTTAATTTTATAATTCGACAAATAATATGCAAATTTTATACCATTATAACAGCCCATTGCAATGTTAACATGATCATATACTGTTTTAATCAAAACAATCCAGAATGCTGCCCATGACGTCATAAGGACACAGCTAAAGGACTGAAGTAATCCCATCACCTCGGTGGCGCGATCTATCAGTGGCTCATATTTAACAAAATACACAATGTGATATCAACAAAATATTTCTCTTTGAAATTTGACAAATAATATTGATTTTAATTATTGATATTGATAATATTGCAAGACATAATATTTGGCTACTATATTTGTCCATAAATTCATGAAATTCATCACCCAGGAAAGATATCAACCACTGCAGCGCACTTTGGTGGCTCAGTGCACAAGGATGCCGCGGGAACACCAAATCTAACATATCAAAATATTTAGATATCACAATCGACGTAGTATTCGAGACCTTGGCGAGAGTGGGAAAACCGAATCATTTGGAATTCGAATCAGATTCGAATATTTTTTTTCGAACCGTATCGAATCACTAATTCTTCGTAAATAACAAATATCCCATTTTTCCTAATATTACTTGTCATAATTGTGAAAATGAAGAAAAATATAGATTATAGTGTATTTTCAATTCACACTAAGAGCAACAATTTTCATACTTCGACAACAAAATATAATCGATTTTGGTCAAATTTGACCAAAATCGATTGCATTTCTTACGTTAAAAATGAAAATCCTAGTTCATTTAACAAGTTTTTGTTCCTATCAACGATTCGCGATTGATTCTAATTAATCCTGCTTCGAATCTATTCGAATCACTGGGGGCGGGGGGGGAGGGGTACTTCATGGGTCCATCAGTGACACGTACTTGACAAAGCAAAGTTTGATATCTAAGTTTAAATCATGAAGTCTATTAGGTGATGTTTTAAAACAAAATTTTGTAATGTTTTGTCGATTATGCGCCGCAGGCGCGGTCCACGAGTGGCCCATACTTAAAAAAAGGTATTGCAATTCACGCTTTTGCGACGCTGCTCGCGCGGGTCATTAAGTGACCTTATTATTTAAGATTCCGTTGATAATCGTTTGATATCTAAGTTCATATCACAAACATACAGTCGGTGATCGTCTCCAAAGGGTCAAAAGGAAACCATTAATCTATTTCTCTAAAAAAGTATTTATCGAGTTAAGGAATTTGTCTCAGCGCGTTTGCGAATCAATGCGTTATGAAAGTTTGATTTTTTTCTCACTACAACCACTCATCCGATTTGTCTATCCTGCCCTTCTGGGCATTTGTAGTGTCTGCGTGCCTGTTTCTTTTTTTATTTATTTTTTTTTATTCAAGTTCACTCAAAACTAAACAAGGATTTTAATTTTTAACGATGAAATACAATCGATTTTGGTCAAATTTGACCAAATCGATTATATTTCGTCGTTAAAATATGAAAATTGTTGCTCTCAGTGTGAATTGAAAATACATTACAAGCTATAAACTTCTTTATTTTCACAATGGGGACAAAATATGATAGTGAAAATGGGGTGTTTAGTATTTACAAAGAAATGGTGATCCGATCCGATAAAAATATTTGAACCAGGTTCAGGTTCGAAACGGTTTGGTTTCGCCCAGCTCTACCTTCAGGGAACCAACTGGGATGCAGGACTGCAATGACATTATTTTTATTTAATTTTTTATTATTGAAATTCACTCTACGTAAGGTCGGGATCAGCTCCCAAAAGGAACCAACCAACGGCCACTCAATAGCAAAAAGCTACTAAAGATGTAGGACCAGCAAACGCACTCTTTGGTGGAAAACATCCCAGAAATGAGTGAACTGATATTGCAAAGTGCGAGCGGTTTCTGTCCTGGTGCCGTTGGATTGCCGTCAAGGTGCAATATCATTTCCAATAGAGAAGTGAAACACAGTGAAGCACTTCTTGTCACTATTGGATTGCGTCACCAAGGGGTAATATAATTTCCAATGGAGTGCTGCGCATATAAGCTCGCCCTGTAGAAAAGAGCTTTGGACAAATCCTAACGTGTTTCAAACATGTCGTAAGAGACGACTAAAAGGAAACGAAGGAGTCGTACACTGTTTTATCGTCGCCCAGGGCAGATACCACCCAACGCACTTCACCATGGTGGTTTAGTTTTGTATAGAAAGTTTCCCGCTTAGAGTGCAGTTGCTGATCCTTTATCTTTTACCATTTCTTTGCTACTAAGTGGCCGTTAGTCACCTTATAGACGCCGCTTCCGGCCCAGAGCAAACTTCTGTGAAAAACATACAGGAATGGGATGGTAAAGCAAAAATAATCGGTCGATCTAGTTTTTTTCCCCACGAAACCTCTGTTTTCACGTCGTGATTCAACTACTATTTACATAATATAAACGAGATCAACCCACGGAATTTATCAATTTATCCCTCCTTTGATTTTGCTTATTTTCCCGACGCTGCTAACTTCGATTACACACTGCAACAAAAATGCAGTAAAATCGCCACTCTTCGATAGTAAATACAATTGATAATATTTAAATGAAATTAAAATCTACATTCTCCCAGCCGCGGTCCCTCAACAGACCATATTTGGTTTAATCTCATCAACACGACGGTTTCAAATTTTGGAAATATATAATTACTACAAATGAACGGTAACTTTAATGTACTTTTTCGTTCCGATGATTTCCCGGCGTCAGTTGCTCTAAAAGTTTGTTTATGACGTAATATATGACCTACATTTGGGTTCTTATGACAAAACAAACTGTTTTCAGTATCTAGATGGCATTATGTTACAACAATAGAGGGCAAATAAAGAATTTTCGTCAACAAATTTAGTCGAACGTGATGTGATCGATTTTGTAAACAAGTTTTTTTTACCAGTTTTGGCATTTTTTTAAACAGAGCTGGCCATCGTTACAATTTTGTTAGGAAGCTTGGAATATGTTTTGATGTCGCGCTCATGCTTACTTGGAGAAAATTCAGCAAAAATAATCCTAACGTATATCCCGGGTGTCGTAAGGGGCGATGAAAAGTAAACAATGAAGTGGCATATGATCGCCCAGGGCAGATATCACTGCACTTAAACATAGCGTTTCAGTTGTTTTTGGAATGTTCTCAAATTAGAGTGCAGTAGCTGGTATTACATTTTGTGGTGGCTCCTTAAGACTTGACTTTCTCTTCGGCCTTTGTTCATGTGATCGTCAGAAATAAATAAATGAAAAAATAAATGAGAAAAATATCGCTCAGGGTACTGTGCAGTGTACATATATTAGTTTCTTAGACTTGTACTAAGTTTCTTTTTGTTTATACTCTATCCAAATTTGCGCGCTAAGGGTTTTCTGGCTTGTTTAACTTCGAAAGATTCGTCTTTACTGTTTGAAAGGATTGACCACTTATCTTTTGTTAAGCATGGGTCACTGATGGATCGCGCTGACGAGGCGCGATCCATCAGTGGCCCATGCATAACAAAATAAAAGTCCTACTAATTATCACCCTCGCGGTTTGATGATTCATCTCTTTTGACCCAGGAGTCGTCAGGGTTGAAGTCCGGCCTAAGCCTTTGTTAGAATTGACCCCAAGTTTTGCTGAAAAAGCAAAATCTTGAGTTTGCAAAACAACACTTGTATTTGGCGACGAAAAATAACTGAAATTTTCAAGTTATTGTAAGTTTCAACAAAGATATCGATGACATATCTTGTTTTAACAAGCATGACCCACAGAAAGGACGCGCCTTCCATCATGGACCCGCACTCGACGCCACAATGAATTCGTTACGTTAATGCATTTGTATTCTCGAAAGCAATCTAGATCAGTAACCGTTGTCCCCGAAGGCTGTCCCGATCAGTAATCGGGCCCGAAATATTCCGAATAGTTTGCCCACCCACGTTCTTTATATTTTTTTTTAACAAAAATTTAATTTTCTTATTTACCAACTAGAAGTCGTCAATTAGGCTGTGCAATTCAATTCGAAGATTCGAAAAAACAAAATTCGATAAAATACAGCTGAACTAATTTTTAATCATTCCAAACTATCTGTATCTTCATACCAGAAGCATGAATTGAAATTAAATTGTCAGTTGAAATTTGTTTGCTTAGTTTCGGATTTGCAGCTTTCGCGACTTTTATAACCAAGACGGATTGGTTTGATATTAGGGAGGGATTGTTCATGGTTACAAAAGTACAGTAAATTTACTGGTCATTTGCAGTAATTGCATATTTCCAAAGTTAAAAAACGCCATGTTGATGAGATTTATGCCAACCTTCGCGGCGCGATCCAACAACACCCCATATTTGGACAAAAAAGTCAATTTTGAATTTTTTTTAAAACCGCTAAGCAAAATTACTGTCAAAGTGAATATGTTGCACTTTTTGGTGCAGCGTAGCAACTGTGAAAACGATACATTTTCTTCCGTACGTTATTTGAAATTGCCAAGCCCGAGAGGCCAATTGGTCTGCGGACAATTTCCTCGTTTGAACATTGAGGGTATCTGGATTTTGTTAAGTCCACCAATACTGCATTCCATAATCTCGCACAACCTAACCTGGGCCTGTGTTTTTTAAAACAAATTTACACTTTTTAGAAAACAACCTCCGTGACGAGATGTCAACATTCGGGCCCTTGAGAAGTATAATGTTACGACCTGGGTGGCTATTCTATACTGTGAAAAACGCTGTGAATTTGACGTTAATTTGCAGAATTTGTGTCTTTTAAAAATTGCGATCCGTTTTGTTAAAGTTCAAAATGCTTGTATAAGGAAGTCTAACCTGGAAGCATCACAACAATAAATTTGTTTATCGTGAGTAGGAAGATTCTTAAGCCTCATGTTTCATGAGATTTAACCCATAATTGGTCGAACTTTTCCGTTTTATAATTTGATTTCAATACTTCCAAGTAAAATTACTGTTGAAGAACGGTTATTTTACTGCAATTTGTTCACAGTGGTCGCTTTACGTACATCATTCGAAAACGTTCGGCATCGGGTAAAAAGAAACCGAATTCGGGGAAATAACTATCTATGACTAACTATAAAGGTACTATCCCCTTCTTAACAGGGAATTTATATCGAGATTTTATAAGGATAACGGTGCTTATCAATCAATATTAATCAATAATGATGCGTCAGAGTCGCCCTAATTTATATTTTGCTGATTCCACATTTCATTTTGATTTTTTTGTTTTGTAAAAATAATCTCGAATTTTGGCAAAAACAAACTTTTTTGTCTTCTATTCAAACAACGTATGTTTGCTCATAGTCTTAATATCAACGGTCTGTTGAGGCTACACCGAGCGTGCAAGACAAGACAAACAATTAATTTTGAGAGGTTTAATTTTCGCTTTCGAATTGAAACTTTTATTTTCTCAAACATGGGTCACTGATAGACCGCGCCGTCGAAGCACGGTCCAACGGTGACCCATACATGACAAGTTATCTCGAAAAAAATAATTCGTTGAGTAATATTCGTTCTGACATTTTCTTGTAAAAACTTTAAAATTTTATTCCCATTTTGCGATGTCATTTCTGTCAAATTTGTGTTTTTAATCGGTCACGAGTCACTGATTACGCTGTTTTATAAATTTTAAATATTTATTCAACAAATGAGATTTTCTATTTCGAAATATTTCGTCTAAAAATCTGTTTGGAAATAAATCTTTAAGAAATGCGGAAATTATTTTGTAGGCTGGATGGCCTAGTGGTTAAGCATGTTGGCATCGTAGGTTGATGATCACGAATTCGAGTCTCGGCGAGTCTGACTCGTTGATCCATGCCCACCACTTGACCCAGGGTGTAATAACTTGGGTAGGCTAAGCCGAACAGGAAAAGATCATTTCTTCCCAACAACAATAACCCTGCACGTCTATAAGTGGCCACTCTGAACAAGGCCAAAGTAGCTTATGCTTGACTGAATGCAAAATTTCTGAAACATCGAGGAATTTTAATATTCGCCGCAAGTACCGGCATCTGCACCCGACCGTAAACCAAGGGTTAGAGGTTAAAATTAATGCAAATTTTGCAGTAGGTTTCTATCAGTAAAACACTTTATTTTATCAAGCATGAGCCACTGATGGACCGCGCCTCGGCGGCGTGATCCATCAGTGACTCATGCTTAATTTGATATGTTTGACTGCGTAGGCTAAAATATATTTCGAAATATCATCATTAATCACCGAGTCAAACCAATGAAAGTTTCGTTCAATATATTTTGTAAAGTATAAGAGTCAATAACGGGTTTTGTCATCAAGGCTAGGGCTGGGCAAAACCGAACCATTTGGAATTCGAATTTGATTCTAATAATTTTTCCGAACCAGATCGAATCACGAATTCGATGTAAATAACAAATATCCAATTTTACCATTACAATTCGTCTTTATTGCGAAATTCAAGATATTCATAGGTATAGTGTATTCCCAATGTGAACAATTTTCATATTTTAACGACAAAATGCAATCGATTTGGGTCAAATTTGCCCGACATCGAATGCATTTTGTCGTTGAAAATGAAAATTCCAGTCCATTTGTTCCGATGAACGATTCACGATTGATTCGAATATATTATGCTTCGAATCGATTCGAATTGTCCAGCCCCAATCGACGTGCAATCCATCTGTGGCTCTTATTTGACGAAATAAAATTAGGATTCATTGTTCCGTTTAAATTAATCACTTGTGTGACACCACACCTGCAATTGTACATTTTCGAATTTGATTTTACCATGGTATTCACATTCTTACCTTCGACTGGTAAATTTTTGTGAAAGCCGCCGGTACCGGCATCTGCACCCAAGCATAAAGTGAGGTTTGTGGTAAAAAAATGCGAATTCAAAATTATTTTTAGTTGATATTTCGAAATACCTGATGCGTTCGTTACTAGTCTAGCGCGATGGGATTGTGGGTCGATTGCAGTTTATTACCATTTAACATAGATTAAAACTAAAGAATGAGTGATTGCCACCAGGGAAATTGATAGTGAATCTAATTGCTCAACCGGTGATGTGCAAACGATATTTCACTGTAGATTAACACTGATAATTTTTTGCTAAATATTCAGATATTGATTCTGTTGATATTGCCACCATCTACATTGAAAATAACACATTTATGAAATATATTTTTTGCATTTTGTCAAGTATACGTCACGGATGTATCGCGCCGCGAATGCTTAATGCGTTCATTAGTATGCTCAGGGTGTTGGGTTATGGGCTATAAATTGTTAATCAGTATCCAGTACAATACGATAAATCTCAACCCTTACAAACAGCACGGAGGCCTCATGATGACAAACCTCTTTTTGGGAAAGTATTGAAAATTACAAAAAAAATGCAGTGGGGTGAAAAAAAATGATGCTTTCTGTCTGTTCCAGTCTGTATCGATCATCTGGTTGGTTCGCTCCCGAACAGAATTTTTATTTTGCACCGTCTAGGCGCGGTCCATCTGTGACTCATATTTATCAAAATAAAAATTCTGATCGGGAGCGAGCCAACCAGATGATCGAAACAGATTAGAACTGACAGAACGCATTATTTCTTTTTCACTCCACAGATTTTTTTTTTTTTTGAATTTTTGAAACTTTCGCAATAACAAAAGGGGTTTTAGCTAAAAAAAAGTACAAAGATAACCACCCGCGTTTCTAAAACCAACCCACAATCAGCCGGCATTTGCACCCAACCGTGCAGACGGGGCTTTAAATTTGAGACCAATTTCCGTAACTCGAGTCCCCCGACCTTATACCTCTGACCCCACAGGTTAATGGGTCGATTATCTTTCTGTCGCATGCGAGACAAAGAAATTGTTTGCCTAACCGCCCGAACGCCGATATCAAAATTTGCGAGAACTTGCGCGTAAGAAATGCCTCTATCAGAATAATAGGATAATTTGCAGACGGGATTAATGTTAAATTCGACCCTGGTTTTGAGTGATTAGATAGGATTTATATTCCTTGTAAGAAAAGCGATTGGTGCATGAAATATTAACTTCCAGCTTTTATAAACATAATTTTTTATTTACACATCTTTACGGCTCACAAAAAATAATTTTTTTCACAATGCATATTTTTGATTTTGTCAAGCATAAATCAAAGATTCACAGACCTAGCCTTATTTATATAAATTGATCAAAAAACTGAAGTGACAACGGAAGAATATCTGAATCGATATGCAGTATTGAATCTTAAAAGTAATATCGATCGAATATTCGAATCGCTTTTACATTGAACTAAACCAGAATGAGCTAACAAATAACAGCCATTTAATAACGCATGTCTATTCGAATTTCAGTATTAGAGCTGCACTCTTAGTGGAAAATAAGAAAGAGATGCGCTGGCAAAAACGAATCATTTGAAAATTCGAATTTATTTCGAATAATTTTTCCGAATCGGAACGAATCACGAATTCGATGTAGATAACAAATATCCCATTTTCAATATTGCAACTTGTCTCCATTATGGTTATCAAGAAATTGATAGTTTACATTCAATTCACACTGTATGTCTAGAACAACAATTTTCATATTTCAATGAAAAAATATAATCGATTTTGGTCAAATTTGACCAAAATCGATTGTATTTTATCGTTAAAACTGAAAATTCTAGTCCATTGAATAAGTATTTGTTCCTATAAACGATTCACGATTGATTCGAATATATTGTGCTTCGAATCGATTCGAATTACTGAATCGAATTGCCGAGCCCTAGAAATGACTGAACCAATATAATAAAGTGCAGCGAGTGGTATCTGACCCGGACGAAAATAAAAACATCAAAACATAAAAGTAGTAGAGGGCTCTACCATCGCCCTGGGCAGATACCCACACTGTGCTTTACCATGTTAGTTCAGTTTCGTTTGGTATGTTTTCCGATTAGAGTGCATCTGTCGGTACTACACCTTTTAAAATCTTATTGCTATTAGGCGACCGTTTGTTGGTTCCTTTAAGGCACTGCTTCCGGCCTTGCTCGGAGTGAATTTCAATAAAAAACATCTCCACCCCGCATAGAAATAGTAAATAAATCAAAGCGCTTACATGGTTCCCATTCTCCTTGGTCGGCTCAAATGTCTGTTGTTGAAGTTATACCATGGTGGTCGAGCATGCAGTCTTCGTGGATGGTGTCGTGTTTGGCCCAGCGCCCCCGCGAACAGGCAAGCGACGGTCAATAATATTAATTCCCTCATCTTTAACCCGGAAATTTTCTATGTTGTGCGTACTGGACTGATGCCTACGCAACTATGATTTAAAATCTGAAAAATCGGAACAAAGTGCGTGAAGTCTTTTTTCTTCACGAAAAAATGTGAGAATATAAGAGAGAGAAAGGGAAATGGCTTTGTTAGCGCTTTTGTGGTTGATTTTTGACCTTTCCACGTCAGATATACTTTGTCAAAGCATCATTTTGTTAAGTATGAGTCACTGATGGATCGCGTCGATGAGACGCGGTCCATCTGTCGCTCATGGTTGACAAAAGAAATTCTTGATGGGGTTCAAGTGACGTCCAGAGTGGACAGAAAATGTTTTGACTAAGCATGGCCTAACCGAAATAATCATATCTTCCAACAACAGTATCCATCCAATTTTCTTGTACGCTAGGAAACGATCCAATCCGAAATTCTAGAACTTACCACCCTACCTGAGCAAGTCCTGAAGCGGCTCCCAAAAAAAGGCGAACCAACGGTCAGTAAATTGCAGAGAGCTACTTCGAACGGCAGCAGCAACAACTGCCCGACAAGCGGAAAGCATCTCATACTAAACCGAACTTTGCCACTCTCTCTCTCTCAGAGACTCCGTCAAAAAGGAAGTGCCTAAATGAACCAACTAACGGCCACTTAATAGCCAAGAGCTACTAAAAGATGTAGTACTAGCAACTACATCATAACCTGAAAACATCCCAAACGGAACTGAACCACCATGTTGAAGTAAAGTGTGTGGTATCTGCCCTGAGCGATGATCAAACCATCTACCACCTCTTTGCTTCCTTTTAGTCGCCTCTTACGTACGACACGCAGAAAATACGTTAGGACTAATCCAAAGCCCGTACCTACAGGCCTGTGTCATTGATTAACAGAAGGAAAAAAGTTTTCACTAATTCGTCTGGTCAGGCATGTGTCATAGATAGGCCGAACCAGAAGAACGCTATGCGTACATAGCAACTAGGGCTAGACAAAACCGATTCAATAGGAATTCGAATATTTTTTTGAATCGGAACGGAACACAAATTCCATTTTTACTATTACAACATGTACCCACTGTGAAAATCGAAACATTTTTAGTTTATTGTGTATTTTCAATTCACACTCCATGTCTAAGAGCAACAATATTCAGATTTTAACGACAAAATATAATCGATTTTGGTCAAATTCCATTCTGTTTTGTGGTTTAAAATGAAAATTCTAGTTTATTTAGACAGTTTATGTTCGTATGAACGATACATGATTGATTCGAATAAATTGTGATTCGAATCACCGAATCGAATTGCACGAATTGCAGGGTATTTAATGTTTTATCAGAACATTTTAACTCATTTTTAATACTTCTCGGACTTTTTTTAATTACAAATCTCTCTCTCTCTCTCTGTCTCTCCATCTCCCTAATTATGGACAACTATAGTTGCTCTTGTATCCTTCTACCATATATCATAGTCTGTGTACCAGAAGCATAAGAAGTCGCTCTGCGTCATTAGCTGGTTGCGAGACATTCTAATGATTTCCAGTCATTGAATCTGTCTTTTGCCCTGTATACATAGATCATTATCGCTGTTCCATACCCATACGCGAGCAAATGACCACTTTGTTCACATTACCCTGACCAGTTGCAAGACATTTATCATTTCCAAAAAAAATACAGACAAACTTCGTTAAACATATTTTCAGCAATTCAACTTTTTACCAACGAAAATCAAAGTCGAATCGCTTTCTTAAAAAAACACGAAACTCGCATTTTTATCTTCAAAAAAGCGAGAGATATTTGTCTCTCAAATGCGTCCCAGACTTCCGTTGTTTTGTGAGACGTCGAGGTATCGGGGCGGAAAGAATTTAAACAAAAAAAAACATTTGCCAAGCATGAGCCACAGATGAACCGCGCTTAATAAGCGCGGGCCATCTGTGACTCATGCTTGACAAAATAATATATCTGTTTGGATTTTGACACGGTAAAACATCGGCGGCGGTCGCTTTTTATGGTCAAACATTCGCGCTTTTGAAGCCGTGAAACTATAAAAAATAAAAAGTATGTGAGGACGACATTTTCCAAGAATTTTATTAAAAAGATGGTAAAAGGTTTCACTAGCGCTCAGGGCAGTTATCATTCATTGCACTCTACTATAACGATATATTCTGTATAAAATCTTTATATATCAACAAACATTTGACTGCGGGCGGGTAATTTTTGGGTCCATCATTTGCGCCTTTGAAGGATTATTGAACTGTAAAATAAAAATTCGTGTGAGATCGACATTTAAGTTTTTAAAAGGATTAGTAGATGATTTCACTTCCGCCAAGGGCAGCTACCACTCATTGCACTTTACTATAGCGGACTCCAAAGCAACTACAAAAGATTAAATTAAATTAAAAGCATGCAATGTGTGTACGGTCCGCTGCGTTGACCAGTCAAAAGTTCATTGCTATGAATGCAGATACCAGATTCCTGATACCACTCACTGCACTTTGCCATGACGGTTCAGTTCAGTTTGGGATGTTTTTTCATTTAAAGTGCAGTTGCTGATACTACATCTTTTAGTAGCTCTTTGCTATTGAGTGGCCGTTGGTTGGTTCCCTTTGGAAGCTGCTTCCGGCCTTGCTGAGAGTGAATTTCAATAAAAAAAAATCAGTGCAGTTGACTGTGCACATGATAGCTTAGTAAAAGACAAATAATATCACACTTATATACAGACGGACCTTATACAACGATCATAGGATTGAGGCGGGGCTATATTGTCGTGTGTTTGGGAGCGTTTTATACTTCGACACAGATATCACACTTAAATAATAATTTCTTTCTGATCTACTTTCACCCCTTGAAAATCTCTCTCGCTTCTTCTAATTTGAATTTGACGCGTAGAAATTACAAATTGATGTATGAATGACGCTGCATTCTGTACTGTATTAAAATCCAGTAAAATCGCTGCTTTTTGACAGTAATTTTAATTGATAATATCGAAATATAACTATAATAACGACCTTTTATGCCAATTATGGGCTGGTGATGGAACGCACCGTCGAGGTGCGTTCCAACAACAGCTCATACTTGGCATAAATCTCGTCAACTAGGTGATTTCAAATTTTTAAAATGAACAAGTACTGAAAATTTACAGTAAATCTACTACACATTTGTCACAGTGTGCGACAACGCGAGAAACCGATACGGCTCCTGTGAACCATACCCTATGGCAATACTGGTAATTAGGGAGAAGGTCCAAACTTTTTTTTTTATCGAAATTCACTCCAAGCAAGGTTAGAAGCAGCGCCTAAAAGAAACCAAAAACGGTCACTTAAGAGCGAAGAGCTATTACAAGATGTAGTGTCAGCAACTGCACTCTGAACCGGTATCTGCCCTGGGCTATGGTAATACCATCTACCACTTTTTTGCTTACTTTTAATCGCATTCCAACATTTAGATATTTTTGTTGAACGTTGAGCTTTAAAATTGGCAATCAGATTTGAAGATGTGCTCGTTCGGAAAGCGCGCAAAAAATCCTATCTATTTTAATAAAATTTTCGAATAAAATTCCACGATCTCGGACTCTACGCTCTCTTCTTCAATAACTTACGTAACCTAAAAAGTTGCATAATTTACCAATGTCCGGGGCAGATGTCACTTACTGCGCTTTATTAAAGAGGCTCTGTTTATTCTCGACAGGACATTCTAAGCTTGGAGGCGAAGTATAAAAACATCAAAATCTTTTGGAATTCTAAAATTCACCATTTTTTTAGAGTGAAAAGCAATTTGGGGGGGGGGGGGGGGGGGGGGGGGGGGGGGGGGGGTGCAAAAAAATTGTATATAAATTATTATCATGCATTTCTAACAAACAATTTTGATTAATATCCCACAATCTTGGGCGAAGAATACTGCCCTAACGTCCTAAAACCTGAGATCAGGAACTTTCCCCTTCGCCCTTGTCCCCACTAAACTACAACACAGCTGTTTTTCCCTTTGTTTTGTACAACCCCGCCTTCTTTATTAAATCCCATTCTTTTCTTTCAATCACCTAGTTTCGATGCCAAAAATACCTCGCAGATTCCTCGCTCACTCAGCCGTAATCGCCGGCACCTATTAAGGGAATGATTGAAGTCTCAGCCGGTCGAACAATGGAATCAGTATTTGCTGTTCAAAACTTGACTCTTAAAAAAGGCCAGTATATTAACTGTTCGTTTAGAGTTATTGTAAAAAAATCGGAAACTGCCTCGTAGGTGAGATTTGTGATGAGTATGGGCTGTTGATGGAACGCGCCTTCGTCGGTGCTTTCCAACAACGGCCCATACTTGGCCGAATAATACAATTTTGAACTTGAATTCGATATCATCCATTAAAATTAACATAAAAGAACAGTTATTTTTCTGCATTTTTCTGTTGTTGTGCTACTAAATAGCCTGTTTTGCCCCAAAATTTGTCTACGATTCCGGAAATCAGTCGCATGCCGCGTTAGGACTTCAAAAAGGATTTCGTCAAGACCACGTAATGCAATCCATTCTCATATTGCATAAAAACACTAATTATAGCAATTCAAAAAAATTGTTTGAGAATTGTTGTTTCATCAAGAGGCCATTTGAAAGGAAGAAAGGAGTGGTTGATGGTTTCACATCGCCCAGGGCAGATGATACTCTTCTGCTTAAAGTGTGGCTGCTCGTAATTAGGCCTAGGTAAAACCGACTCGTTTGAAATTCGAATTTGATTCAAATATTTTTTTCGAATCGAATCGTTGATCTCATAAGAATAACAAATATCCCATTTTTATTACTACTACTATAGTCTCCATTATGATGATTAAGAAATATAAATTTACGAATTACAAATATCAGCACAAAGTGACTTGAAATCTATATATTTTTATTTTAGCGATAAAATACAACCGATTTCGTCCAAAATTGACCAAAATCGATTGCATTTTGTCGTTAAAAATGGAAAAATGCACTTCATTTAGCATGTTTTTGTTCCTATGACCGATTCACAATTCATTCGAATAATTTGTGCTTCGAATCGATTCGAATCACCGAATCGAATTGCCCAGCCGGACTGGTAATACATTTTAATTCCCGGCCTTGCTCAAAGCAAACCCCAATATATAAAAACATGTTTGTTAAGCTTACGTAAATGATGGATCGCGCCGCTAAGGTTGACAATATAAAGTTTAGACTTGGTACATTGACATTTTCTTTTGAAATTCACTCTGAGCAAGGCAGGAAGCCTTAAAGGAACCAACTAACGTCCACTCAATTGCGAAGAGCTACTCAAGGATGTGTTACCAACGACTGCACTTTAAACTGAAAACATCCCAAACGAGAGAGAACAACCAGTGGTAAAGTATAGTGAGTGGTATCTTCCCTGGTTGATGGTAAAACCATCTGCCGCTTCTATGCTTCCATTTAGTCGAATCTTTAGATGCACAGGAAATACGGACTATTCTATTTAAAACTGCTATTTCATGCAGACTTTACTGTTTAGAACTATTCTAACGACATATAAACACAGCACAAGATATAAAACACAAGAATACATACAAAAAACAGGGGCAGACGCAGACATCGGTCGACCCTTCCCGCAAAATAAAAATGAATCGAATGTACACGCATACATCTTTGAAAACTACAGTCACATTCTGCACCATTGCTGTTTTTATTGAATTTTGAAATAACACTGACAACCTTGAGGTTCCAGTTTCCGACGACATTAGGGCTGGGCAAACCGGTTCATTTTTAATTCGAATCCAGTTCAAATAATTTTTTCGAATCTGATCGAATCACTAATTCTATGTGAATACAAATATTCCATTTTTACTATTACAATTTGTCTTCATTGTGAAAATCGAGAAATGTATTGTTTACAGCGTATTTTCGATCCACACTGCATGTCTAAGAGAAACGAAATTTCATATTTTAACGACAAAATATAAACGATTTACTCGAATTTAACCAAAATCGATTGCATTTTGTCGTTAAAAATGAGAATTCCGCTCCATTTTGCAAGTTTTGGTCTATGTGACCGATTCACGACCGAATCGAAGCAATTGAGCTTCGAAGCGATTCAAATTGCCCATCCCTATCCGCCAGCATTGTTTTCACCGGTTTCGCATATCCCATATAACGTTGGCCTTTTAATTTGGAATCCCGCAGAGCGCAATGGTCATTACCAACAGAACGCAGTGGGATATCTCGCTGTGATAATTTTCCAGTTAATTGACCGCGTCCAATTGTGTGATACTGGAAGTGTGGGAAAGTACTTTCGATAAGGTAGAATTTAATTGTTATCCTGTGGGAGAGGAAAGCCGAGAATGAGGAATAAGGAAAATAAGAGAATAAGAAAAAAAAACGGTTCCAAGTCGGGGATGAGGATTTTGCCTTCCCGTTGCAGATTCGTCCTGTGTCCTGTCGTCAAGTTTGAGCAAAATCGATCGCATTTTGTCGTTAAAAATAAAAATTTCAATTCATTTTGCATTGTGCTTCGGATCGATTCGAATCACCGAATCGAATTGCCCAGCCCTACATATAATATACCCCCCCCCCCCCCCCCCCCCCCCCCCCCCCCCCTTGCCGACCGAAAAAACTCAGAATTGCTATTTTAGTGGTTCAAAATGTAGGAAATAGCAAAAAATTCCGCGTGCCTTTTTGCGCGCAATTATTGTAATACCTTCTTAGACAATTTGAGGACCCAAAATCGCATTTGTTCAATTTTTTGCGCCTCAGCCGCGATTTTTAGACTGTTTCGTAGTGATATGCACTTAAAATGCTATATTTGGAGAATTTTTTTCTGCTGCATCCATTATGAAGTCATAACCTGACCTACGTCCCTCCTGTTACAAGGTTCTAAATAAGCCACCGACCTGAGCCTCCGTAGTGGGCAAAACCGAATTATTTGAAATTCGAATCTGATACAAATATTTTTTTTTAAATCGGATTGAATCACAAATTCCATAAAAACAACAAATATCCAATTTCACTATTACTATTATTGTCTGCATTATGATAATTAAGAAATTCACAGATACGAATCACAAATATATCACAAACAGTCTAAAAAACGATGTATTTTCAATTACACGACGGTCCAAAAGCGAAAATATTCATTTTAACGACAAAATAAAATCGATTTTGGTCAAATTTGACCAAAATCGATTGCATTTCGTCGTTAAAAATGCAAAGTTTTATCTTATTTAGCAAGTTTTTTACAGTGATCGATTCACGATCGATTCGAATAATCTGTACTTCGAATCGATTCGAATCAAAGAATAGAATTGCCCAGCCCTTGTAGTGATGTATATAGTCAACAGAACTGTACTTCGAATATAACAGAGCGTCAGAATTTTTGTTTGCCTGGCATTATGCAGGGTGGCTCCATCGTGGAAAGAGATCAGTTTTTTTTTTTTTTACTTTGATACTATCTCATGTAAGCATTCCTGTGGTAACAGACACATACGGATCCGAAGTCACATGCAAACAAGGAAGAAGGACTCTTCACAGATCGAGACTTAATATCCGATACACAATTTTTTTTTTGAACAATATAATTATATTTTTGGAGAGATTCGAGTTCCTGCTTCACACTTACAAAAATTTTCACCCGAATAATATTTTATCGACGTAATCAAGGACTCATACTTAACGTAAGTTATTGCGATTGGGTTACCCTGGTGGCAAGATTTTAATAACTGCGCGTTATTTCGACAATAAACACTGTTCGCTATTCCACAATCTCAGATATATAGAGAATAACGGGTGAAAGCAAAAACTGTCTACACTGTGAGAAATTTGCAGTAAATTTACTGTTCATTTCCCAGTAATCTCGTAATTTCGAAATAAATTCAAAACAGTCTTGTTGATGAGATGAATGCCAAGTGTGGGCTGTCCTTGGACGTACCTTGGCGGTGCGTTCCATCAACAGCCCATATTTGGCGATAAAGTCGATTTTTTTTCAGCTCATTTTGAGTATCGCCGTATAAAATTACTGCGAAAAGGCTGTGATTTTACTGTACTTTTGTTGCAGTGTGTCTTGCCAACGTTTCGTCCTTTCTTCACCAGTTGTTCTCTATATATCTGATCTTAAATATACCTGCTGGCGACTATGCTATACACAGTCTCTGTGTCCTGCACATATACCTCCTCCCTTCCAAATCTCTTTACAAAGTGCCTTCTCTGCAACTCCTCGCGCATTTAAAAGATGCGGAATCGACTATTCAAACAGAAGAAACTACTTTTAACTAGAGCGTGAAAACGCTAAATTACCGTCGTTATACATTGCTGTCTTTGGGATAATATTTTTCTGAAAACCACGCTCGATTCATAGCTGGGCCTTAGATAATCAACCATATATAAATATATCTCATGTGAGGTCTAAGATACCTCAAAGTTCCAAACATATTATTGCGTAACAATCGGATCTATTTGAACAATGGCTTAATTTCAATTAACGATTGCTGATTGGTTTAATTAAACAATGTTAAGTTCCTTCGTTGTTTATTCGCGAACCATAAAACTGTATTGTGACGTGATAAAAGCTACCGCAGTCGCAATAATTGAACGTCGAATACACATTACTTAGTGGTCCACATGAGAAAGCAATCAGTGGAGTGGTATCACACGGTATTTCGATTTGTTGAAATCAATGATAAAGTCCTTATTTACTCGCGACTTCGGATCCGTATGTGGCCGTTGTCGCAAGGATGCTTTAATGAGAAAGTATTAAAGCCAAGAACAGAAAAAACATTTTTACATATCCACTTCTTGGAGTGGATCACCCTGTCCAAGGCCCTGTAACAGCGACCACTTATAGACGGACAGGGTCACAATTGCTGGAAAGATACGACCTTTTCCTGTTCGACTTAGCCTACCCAAGTTATTACATCCTGGGTTGAGTGGTGGGCATGGATAAACGAACAGAACTCGCCAGGGGTCGAAACAATGCTCTACTTTTCACAAAATTACAAGAATATTAGTAATTTTGTGGACAGAAATAAGATAGCAATCTTTAATCGGGTTTTTGTTGGACTAACTATCTTCTCTTTGTGGGACGTATCCTTATGCCAGGAGAAAAGTTGATTTATAATTTTTAATTGTGATTGGTAAAAATACCAAATGAATACAAAGACCAAAATGAAATATTTCCAACCCAGGGTGTAGTAACTAGGGTAGGCTAAACCGAACAGGAAAAGATCATATCTTTCCAGTAATAGTCCGTCTATAAGTGGCCTCTGTTACAGGGCCTTGGACAGGGTGATCCATTCTAATAGGTGGCTTTAGAAAAAAAAAAAATCTGTAAACTTTTATGATGTCAGACAAAGTCAAACAAGAACTCGGTTTTTGATAAGTGTTTGGTTAATATTTGTGTTGTTATTATCTTGGTCGGGTCAACGTGGGACTAACTACTTATCTTCCCTCTATGCTTTTGCGCAAGCGGGTCCGTTAAACGCAAGGACTTCATAGAAATAGGATAAATTACATTAGAAGATGTTGAAGAAATGTGTTGAACCTCTTGTCGAGTTCTACGGTTATCCTGGAAAAAGGTAAGAAATCGTAATTTCTGCAAAACAAACGAAATTATCGTTTTTAGTAATCATGGCAGATTGTCTAGCATGAATCCTGATTTCTGTCAACGAGGTTACCACTTTTCTTATATAAATTATTTACACACGGCTTCGGCGCTCTTTTACGGAGTTCTGAATTGACATCGATCTTAACCTCTTTATTCACATCACAACCAGTGAGTGTGTTCTAGAAGTTCGATTAAAATAATTCGTTTTTGCTTTTCTAAAAATTTTCATAGGAGATTCATGATGATTTATATAAACGTTGTTTTAAGTCATTTTAAAGTAAATCGAGAAAATCAGAAATAACGTAAAATCGGCAAAAATCAAAGCATTGCTGCAAACGCTCAAAAATGTAGAAATACTAAAAAATGTAAAAATCCATTAATCTTAGAGAAGTTCAAAGTCTTGCTCCACTCCTACACAAATTTTTTTCTGTTAAATCAGACTTTGGTCGGACGAAACGTTACAGAAATAAATTAGTGTAAGTGCGAAGCAAGACTTTAAACCCCTCTAGTTAGTCATTGTTACTCTTGCTACTGTATCCTTACATGTACCGAATACGGATCCGCAAACACAAAGGCACGAAGGATAAGTAGTTAGTCCACGTCCCCCAGACCAATACTCTTAATGATATGTTGTTTTTGATCTACACATCAAAACAAAAACGGAAAATCAATAGTAATTATTTGTGGAACCAATGGAATGACATTAGCGCTTAGTAAATCTATCCATCGCTTGAAATTTATATGCACAAACCAGTGACCAGAATATTACTGAGTAAAACAAGAGTGGTATCCTAGATTAGCTGATATATATGTCATGTTTTGTTTTGTCTGAAAAAGTTAACGAAAGTTTACAAATATATTTGTAATTATGTGGATAGAGATTGTGCCTTCCGGTCATGGAAAATCAATCGTTAACACCAAGCAATTACAAAGAAGGTATGATCAACTTATGGCTGAGCAAAATAGAATCATTTGGAATTCGAATTTGATATGAATAATTTTTTCGAATCAGATCGAATCACTAATTTCATGTTAATAACAAATGTCCCAATTTCAGCATTACAAATTGTATCCATTGTGAAAATCAAGAAATTTATAGTTAATATAATCGATTTTAGTCAAATTGGATCAAAATCGATTGCATTTTATCGTTAAAAATGAAAATTTTGTTCAATCAGCACGCTTTGTTCCTATGAACGATGCACTATTAATTCGAATAAATTGTGCTTCGAATCGATTCGAATCAACGAATCAAATTGCTCAGACTATCAACTATAACAACTTTTTTGCAAAAGCATATTTCGTTAAGTATAGGTCGCTGATGGATCGCGTCGGTGAGACGCGGTCCATCTGTGGCTCATACTTGACGAAAAAATTTTTTTTATTGAGTAATGGAACGATAGTGACCAGAATTTTGCAAGTCAAATTAAGAGTGGAAAACCATCCCTATAAGCAATTAGTAAACGAACGACATTAGCGCATCGTAAATATCGAACTTTAAGTATCGTGAACTATGCACACAGCTTGAAAGCTTTTGTGTGAATTTATATTCATCTCAAGCAGTCAAGATAACAGGAATAACATCATCAAGAATGTATAATTGAGACGGGCTATACGCACAAAATCCAGTTGGCCTAAAACACAGACGTGAGACGTATAACCTATAAAAATTACGAAGCATTAAATAAAAAAATATCTTTTTTTCATTTCACAGAAACATAAGATTATTGTATTAGAAAATAGTCTAACTTCTTCCGACAAGATTCAGGCACCTCGATTTATTTAAAGTCTTTAATCTTGTCTGAAGAAGTTAGACTATGTTCTAACGAAAGCTCACAATAAACTTATATTTCTGTGAAATGAGAACATGATATTTCATATATATGTGTTTGATATTATCTCATTCGTGTATCCTCGTGAAGTCTCTCACACACGGATCCAGGATTTCAAGGAAACAGGGGGGAAGGAATTGGTAGTTCATAGATAGATATCAACGAATCATGTAGAATAAAAGTAAGAAAATCCAGATATTGCATATGCATTGGCATTGGCCGGTTTATGTCAAATTGCATTGCTATGAATGCTTTTCAGAGCTCAGATTTGAAAACAGCAGAACAGAAGGATTTTTGCTGGACGGTCTGGAATTCTGATGAAAAAAATGTCGCTGTGCTGTTAATTTGAAAAAAATAATCGGGGGAAAACAAAATGAATGCCGAATTTCACTTTGTAGAATCAGACGAAAATCAATTTAGATGCAAAATTTGCCGAACATGCTCAGAAGAAATATTTCAATTATGTTTTGATGTTATTGATGCATCGATCAAAACATGGGTGGAAAAACATTCCTAAGTAATTTGTGTATCACTAACGGTCATCAGCGTATCGTCAATATTGAACAAAAATATTGCAAACTTTGCAAAATGAGTGTTTTTCCGAGCATTGATTTTAGAATGGCAGATTAGGAACAAGGATTTTTTTGTTGAACATTTTATAAATCCTATGAATAAAAATATCGTTCTACTGTTGATTTAAAAAAAATTCGATAAAAAATAAATTTTTTTGCCAAGTTTCACTCTGTAAAACCTGACAAAAATCAGTGTTTTATTGCAAAATGCTCGAAAATACGAATTTGCTAAAAAAAAAAAACAGAAATTTCGACTTTGCTATGATGTTGTTTAGGCACCCATCAACACAAGAGCGAAAAACATTAATAAGCAATTTGTGAATCAGTAATCGACCACAATAGAGCATCGGAAAGATCGAACTAAATAATTGCTAGCTTCGAACATTCCTTGAGTGTTTTACATCGCTCTAAATCGATTTGCTGACCAGTAAATACAATTCTACTGGGAGTCTTAATATTTTATGAAACCTGTGCGCGATGAACGTACGTGGATGGATTGGTGGCAACCTCGCCGGCGTCGTCATGGCCATATTTCACAATGTGAATCACATTTGTATTCCGTATTATTAGTTTCCCTCGCACTGTAACAAAAGTACAGTGAATTTACTTGTCATTCGCAGTAATTGCATATTTCGAAAGTAAAAAAAACGCCAGGTTGATGAGATTTATGCCAATTATGCCATCGCGGTGCGTTCCATCAACACCCCATATTTGGCTGAAAACCTCAATTTTGACTAAAAATTCCGACAAATAAAATTACTCTTAGAGTGATTTTGCTGCATTAATTCTATGATAAAATACCTACCTCTGTTTTGACCGGAAACGTGTCGGGCTTTCGTGGAATGTGAGGTTGTGCATGGAATGTACTTGTCGGAAGTTTCTGAGTTGGTGTCAATCAATGAACTCGTATAATTTCCGTTTTCTATTTGTTGATTGGGACACGTCATCGATACGATGTTTTGCACAGACTGTTTTCGTCGAAAGTCGGAAATGTTTTGGGCGAAACTGTGACGTTTTCAACCCAATTTTGGGTTAAAAACAAGCTGTTTTTGCGCAATAAATATGCCGATAAGCACGTCCGTTATGCCTAATTTGTCAAGCACGTCTAGCGCGATAGCATTGCGGTATTTGCGACGAAGGACGAAGGGGTACGTGCAAGCCTGTATCCCTAAGTTTGAGATTGGGGGGACAGTTTCCCCTCTACCAGAAATTCTGTATTACATGCAGAAATAATATAAAAATAGGCAAAATTTTGCGTGCGTTCGCGTAATTTTAGTGCTCGTGCACCAAAAATGTTACATTTTCACAAATATTCTTCGGCTCATTCGATGCGAAAATTGTAACTCAAAATGTTTGATTTTCACTTCGTTTCGAATACCCATACAGATCTAACACCGTTTAACGTCGTCACTGGCTAATGCTTAACACGCTGGCACCCCAGGTCGAAGATCTCTTTAAATCCGTCAGGTTAATCCATGTCCGCCATTCAACCCAGGGTGTAATAACTCCTATATGCTTAGCTGAACCGGAAAGATCTTTCGAAAAACACTAACCCTGCTCTTTTATAACTTCCATTGTAGACCTGCTCAGGTCATACACTCAAATGACTGACTTGAAAAAACATAAACAAACCCAGAGCAGATACCACTCGCTACACACTATTATAGAGGTTCAGTTACCTTTGGGGTTTATATTTATTGAAATTCATTATGAGCAAGGCTGGGACCAGTGCCTAAATGAAACCAATCAACGACCACTTAAGAGCGAAGAGGTACTAAAAGATGTAGTGACAGAAACTGCACTCTAAAAGATAAACACCCCAAACGGAACTGAAACGCTATGGTAAAGTGCAGTGAGTGGTATCTGCGCTTGAAAATAATAAAATCATCTACATTTCATATGCTTCTTTTTAGTCAGCCTCCTCTTACGACACGCAAAAAATACGTTCCTTTAAAGGAAAAACGTTCTCCGAAATAACTATTCCAAACCCAGTACCTACAAGGCTATAGTATGTGGTTGCTGGAAATACGTTATGTACTGGGGAGTTACTTTATAAGTCGGCCTAATGTGATTCTTTCTAGCGCAAGTTTCGGGCTTACATTGAGCTAAGTTCGATATTAAAAGGCAACGTCTTTATCTAAAACTGTGGGACATGATTCTGCCAAATAAAACTGAATTAAAACTAGCATTCTTATTTTATACCCATTTCGGTGTCTTTGGTGTGACACATCCCTTTGAAAAAACACTTTTTTCAAACCTTCTTTCGTTAAGTATGAGCCACTGGTGGATCGCGCCGCCGGGGCGCGATCCATCTGTGGCTCATGCTTGACAAAATTATATTCGTAATTGATATTCTGGACCAGACGGTTGTCTTTTTTGGTCAAACGATTATAACAGAGATTGAATCTTCATTATAATTTTATTGTGTCAAGCATGAGCCACAGATAGGCCGCATTAAACAACGCTGGCTATCAGTGCCTCGTGCTTGATATAACTTACTTTGGTTAAGCTATCATTGATAGCGGATTCACATCACAAGAAGTTTTAATTTGTCAAGTATGAGCCATATATGGACCGACTGTACTCGCCCGAAAATGAATAGCAAATATTTGTGATCATGTGTGGGCCATATTTGTCAATAGCGTCACATAATTGTCTCGCTTCAGCGTCGTAATTCTTAGCGAAGCATGTGCATGCAAACCTCACCGGTTTGGATAAAAAAATCTCAAACATGTGCCACAGATGGACCGTGCCTCGGTGACGTGGCTGGAAAAAGCATATTTTAGCCAAATTTTCCTTGATTGTTTAGATTCTCAGAAGTATATTTTGTCAAGTATGCGCCACAGATGGTCCGCGTCTATTGGCAAAAATGCGTTGTCGAAATGCTTTCGATTGGGAAAATCTTGTCAAGTGTGCGGTCAAATAACACCCACGTTCCCGCCACAGATTACGGGAAGTCGCGACGTCAGTTCTTTGAGCGGATTATCACAAAATTAGTAGTCTGAATGATGTATTTTCGACCTCAATTCCATCATTTATATTATTACTTTGTAGGAGTGAGCCTTGGGATCTTCGTAGCGTATTTCTCATGGGTGGTAAAAGACGACAAAAATGATCAAATTGGTGGTAGATCCACCCAAGGCAGAACACTGAACTTTACTAGAGAGGTTCAGTCCTCAAGGTTGCCCAGTTAGCTCGATCGGTAAAGCGTTGGGAGAACGTTTCGGGCTACGCATCTCTTATCGTCAGGATGCAGGTTCGAATCCCGTCAGGGATGATTATATGCGAGAGATCTGATGGACGCCTCGCCGGTGCTCGGTGGTTCGCGTAAGCACGGCATACAGCTTTCCCCACCAACCATATCCAAGCACAGGGAAAAATGAGAAAAAACGTTAAGCCAAAAACCTTCACCTCTTATTCGGAACTGGTCATAGTTTCGCATATGGTCAGCCCGTATTCTCGGCGTTCCACCCCCGCGGGCTAAAATTGATATCCTATCCTTCTAATGTGTTGTAGCCGCTTGGAAAGATCTTAGCAGGGAATTTTTTGTCAAAGATGGATCAACATCGAAATTATAGATTTTATTTTTAGAAGCCTAAACAAGAAATGGACCAAGCATTAGGGTTGGGCTAAACCGAATTATTTGGAATTCGAATCTGAGTCGAATAATTTTTTTCGAATCGGATCGAATTACTAATTCCATAAAAATAATAAATATCAAATTTATCAAATCTCTATTATTGTCTTCATTATGATAATTAGGAAATTTGTAGTAACGAAATGCTAATATCAGTTAAACAGAATTGAAAGTAATATATTTCAATTACACTCCACGTCTAAGAGCGAAAATTTTAAATTTTTAACGACAAAATGCAATCGAATCTGGTCCAAATTTGTCAAAAGCAACTAACAGCCTAATAATATGGGGGCAGCAAATATATATGGTTGTAGCAACTAATACCGGGCAATAAGATTTGAATCGATCCGAAGCAAATTATTCGAATTATTCCTGAACCGTTCAGAAGAATAGAAATTTGCTAAACCAAGTGGAATTTTTATTTTTAACGACAAAAAGTAGGTACGAACTTCAGAATAGTCTTAACATATTTATTGCGTGTCGTGAGAGACGACTAAAAGGAAGCAAAGAAGGAGTCTTACCACCATCAAGGACAGATACCACTTATTGCACTTTACTATGGCGGTTCAGTACCGCTTGGGATGTTTTCCGTTTAGAGTGCAGTTGCTGGTACTGAATATTTTTGCAGCTCTTTGCTATTGAGTGACCAGTGGTTGGTTCCTTCTGGACGTGGCGCCCGACCTTGCTCAGAGTGACTTCTAATAAATAAAAGGTCAATTCTAAAGGCCGTACCTACGATACAGAAAAAGTTGGTTAAATCTCCGCCAGACGTATCTAAATTGCGGGCCATGTTTAGCAGAAAAATTATTTTCAAAATATCGTTAAACGTCGCTTTTGATGATTTTGACGGGTCTGTGAAATCAAGTCCATCATTAGTGGTTTGGAAGAAATACTTCTTCAGAAATTTAGGAAACCGTCCAGACAGATTTTGTTGAAACCACGAAATTAAATATGCGGTCTCAGCTTTTACATAACTTCACGATCTTATGATCAGAGAAATAGTTTAATCAATTATGTTCCATCGGGCTTGAGTCACTGATGGATCGTGCCGACGAGGCGAGGGCCATCTGTGACTCATGCTTAACGAAATAAAATTTGTGATGGATTGCGGTATTCCCTTTTTCCTTAGGTTTTTATTATTTGCCATGGCCTGCCGTAGTTGACTTATACCCGACAACCGTTAGGCACGAACCTTTGTAGTGACCGCATATCTGTTCTATTTTACAGCTACCCGTGGAGTGCCTCGCTGAAGGGCACGCTCGGTGGTGAAACGGTCAAGCATCGAACCATCGGCCTTTTGAATAGTACCATCGCGCTTAAAGGACCGAGCCACTGAGCCAGGCTACGTTATTATAAAATCAGGATTGCTATTTTGTCAAACATTTATCTGGGATGGACCACAGGGTTCAAAATGAGCAAGAATTTATGATCATCCAATAACTTTAATTTTCATCAACCTCGCAACTCAACAATGTAGTCATAAACAAGTCATCACCAAACCTGACCAGACAAAATTGAAAAGGAAAAATATATTTTGGTTTGGAGTAGCGTTGGGTATGTGCTGCGAGTTACTACTACTTATCATTAATGTCCTGGGGTCGAATTCCTTGAGGGATGATTATATGTGAGGGATTGACTGGACACCTCGACTGCGCACGGTGGTTCATGTAAGCACTGTTCATGGCTTACCCCCATCAACCAGATCCAATCCTAGCAAAATCGGCGAATAAAATAGGTGAAAGCATGTTGAGCGGATAAGTTTAACCGCTGATTCGGAACTGGTGTCTGCACGAGAGGTCGTGGTTCGGTATATGATTATGCCGTATTCCCGGCTTTCTGCTCCTGCTGGATAAAAAAGAATTCGTATAGTCACACAGAACTTACCTGCCAGAGTAGAGTGTTGTTAGTGATATCTGCTCTGGGCTATAATAAAAGTCAACTACCATTTCCTTGTTTCCTTTTAGTCGCTTCTTGTAAAAAGGTCAATTCTGCATTTTCATTCCATTCCATTGAATAAAATGATTTCGAAAAACATGTAATTTTACGATATTTGTAGCAGTGAGATACCAGCCCGTTATCTTGGCATTTGCACGCATTGGTTGCAATTTATTCTGCAAATTGTTGATTTTTGAAGTTATTTTTGCCCCAAAAATACTTTTTCGTCTGAAATCAGCAATTGACTCAGAGGGACTAGACCGAGAGACGCGCAATTCACGCTTTGTATTGTTTCCTGTGCGATTCAAAGAAGAGGAAAGGCGAGCAATCGAGCGAAAATTAGGAAACCATTGTCGGGGTCCCGCGGTGAGGCCTAATCTCCTCATACCCTATTAAGGTTAACTAACAGAGACGTGGATTAGTTCGGATAATGTGTTGTTAAGCGTGGATCGATGATGGATCACGCCGTTGAAGTATGTTTTGTTAAGCACGGCGCGGTCCTCGGCGCCATTCATCAGCGGCTTATACTTGGCAAAATATTATTTTTGATTGGCAATAGAGAAGCGAAAAAATAAGTATTTTTATTCTATCAAACATGATCCATAGATGGTCCATGCATTCAGTGTTACTGCCGATTTAAAACTTGCATTTTGTTAAGCATGAATCACAGATGGACCGCGTCTAATCGACGCGATCCATCAGTGACTTATACTTAACAAAAGATGTTTTGAGTACACATTAGAATAAAGATAATATTTCATTTTTATTCTGCCGGAGACGGAAGCTGGGAATATATCAAACGTATGGCAAACCACGACCTATCGTACTGACTCCATTTTCGCGTGGGCGTGGCGGTTTTGGCCTATCATATCTCCCATTTCCCCACTCAATAGCTAAGAGCTATTACAAGATGTAGTACCAGCAACTGCAAAAAATGAATAACCCAAATAGAACTGAACATCTATGGTAAAGTATAGTGTTATCTTCCCTGGACGATGGTAGAACCATCTACCACTTCTTAGGTTCCTTTTTGTCGTCTCTCACGACACGAAGGAAATACGTTAGGGCTATTCTGAAGCCCGTACATACATGACCGTTCTACCAGTCGCACATTAGTCTGCGATCCATTTTTGAACCATAATTTTATTCCTTCTACATCAGCCAGTGTGATGTTGCTGAACCATGTGTATTGGAATAATATAAGACCGATCGAATCGGGAAAAAATCACCTTCAATGGCAATTATTCCTTAAGCATTATCCGAATCCGGTCCGAATTCTAAATAATTCGGTTTTGCCTAATTGCAAGCTAATCCGACAAATGTAGTAAACGCCTTTATACACCACTGATGGACGCCACTGAATCGAATAAAATGTGCTTCGCATCGATTCGAATCACCGAAACAAATTGCCCAGCCCTGATTGCTAGAAATATTTGTGATTGTTTTTTCCTTTTTTATATGCTAATTTCTATTTAATTTAGTTAAAAATAAAATAAATAAATAAAACGAATTGGTATTGTTAGCATTTTTCACTAAATTAAGTTGTCAAATAAGCGTTGAGCTTGCACCGCTCGCCCGATTCTGTTATTTAATGTTTTTCACTTGTATATCACGTAAGGCTGGGCAATTCGATTCGGTGATTCGAATCGATTCGAATCACAATTGATTCGAATCAATCGTGAATCGTTCATAGGAACAAAAACATGTTAGGTGAACTAGGATTTTTATTTTAACGACGAAATGCAATCAATTTTGGTCAATTTTGACCAAATCGATTATATTTCGTCGTTAAAATATGAAAATTGTAGAGTCAATTAAAAATACACAATAAACAAATAAAATCAGTTTTCACAATGGGGACGATTTATCTAAAGATTGAGTGATTGCCACCAGGGAAATTCACAGTAAATCAAGACAAGTGGGACAAGGGGACAAGTTATAATAGTTAAAATGGGATAGTTGTTATTTGCAAAAAATCATTGATTCGATCCGATTCGAAAAATTATTCGAATTCCAAATGATTCGGTTTAGCCCAGCCCTAAATTCAACCCGTGGTTATCAGTGTCTTTTTTTATTAAAAAATTCGAACCAGGTTCGAACCAGTGAAAATGTCCGATTTTGATTCTAAAATAAAATTATTTTTACAATTTTTATTGAATGGACGTAAAGTTCTAAAATAATGCAAAGTACACGCGTACAGCAAGACTATGGCCTGGTGGTTAAACGTGTTGGTATCGCAGGTTGAAAATCTCGGGTTCGAGCCCCGGCGAATCTGGCTCTCTTATCCATGCCCACCGCTTAATCTGGGTAGGTTGAGCCGAACAGGACAAGATCAATCTTTCCAGTAATTGTGACCCCGTCCGTCTCCAAGTGGCCGCTGTTAGAGGGTGATCCACTCTAAGAAGTGGCTATGAATAAAAATAAAAATGTCCAATGTAAATTGCTTGATTATCACAATAGCGACAATAATAATGATGGTAAAATGATATATTTAATCTTTTTACGGAATATTCGATTCGATCCGATTCAAAAATAATTACCAAATCAGATTCGAATTCCAAATGATTCGGGTTTCTCCAAACCCTAATCGCAAGCTAAGCCAACAATTGCAGAAAACGCCATTATACGCCACTGATGGATCGCGCCGTCAAAGAGCTGTGAAGCTGGATTAAGCAATCTAATCAATGTTTTCGTTCTGTATTACGAAAAGAAAGTTTGACAAATGTTCTCGACTTCAGAATCTTTTGAAGTTGAAAATATCTCAAGTGATAATTGACCGCGAATTGCAGATAACTTATCTGATATGAGCTACAAGGATTACAGGGTCTGACTTGTTCTGGCAAGCGTGAGCAGTAGTGATGATAGCTAGGGCTGGGCAAAACTGAATCATATGGAATTCCAATATGATTCGAATATTTTTTTCGAATCAGATCGAATCACTGATTTTATGTATATAACAAATATTCCATTTTTACTATTATAACTTGTCCACATAGTGAAAATGAAAAAATTCATAGATTATAGTGTATTTTCAATTTACACTAAAAGCAACGAGATTTCATATTTTAACGACGAAATGCAATCGATTTTGGTCAAATTTGACCAAAATCGATTGCATTTCGTCGTTAAAAATGAAAATCCTAGTTCACTTAACAAAATTTTTTTTCCATGAACGATTCGCGACTGATTCGAATAAATTGTACTTTGAATCGGCTCGAATCACCAAATCGAATTGCCCAGTCCTAATGACAACCCAGTTATTTCTTAAACCGGGTAAAGTAACAAGAAAATTAACAAAAAAAACTAGTTAAATCATTACTAGGTAACCTGGCATCACCTTCAGAACTATGTAGTAGCGGGATTAAAACCCAGACAAACTAGATAGGGTTTGTCTGGCTGCATTTAAGGCATTTTTAATAAATTTTAAGGTTAAAATATGCAAATAGTCTCGTTTGAAAGTATTTTTTTAAATGAGAATACAATTTACCAAGTTTTTCATACCAACTAGTATATTTTCTAGGAAAAATATCAAACAAATCACTCGGTAAAAGTTATACTAGATAAGTTATCTATTCTTGAAATTGGGTAAAAGTGCTTTGAAAATGAACTAGGTGAACCAGGTACGTCTACCTAGAATTGCCAACATTAGTGGTAGTAACTTGTGTTTACTGAGTTCATTTCCAAGGTACATCATCCTGGTTTCAAGAATGTATAAATTACCTAGTTGCTGCTCGCCATTTAAGTGGCCGTTAGTTGGTTCCTCCTGGCCTGGTATAAAGACAATTTCAGCAAGGTAAACCCAGCTCGGTGGATCAGTATCGCGATCGTATCGTCCGGATGGCCAATGTTTCGATGCTTGGCCGTTCTTCAACAACGTGTAGCTGTAACATAGAACAGATACAAGCCCCCCGGTCACGGACAGGCCATAGCAAATAATTACAAAACCGTAAGAAAAATACATACTTTTGCAATTGGATTTAAGGGATTGAACAAACTACTCATCTTGTTTGCATCTGTAGAGCTCACAGCATTTTGATGCGCCACTTGCATTGTTAGACTTATGTAAGTGTATAAGTGGCCGCTGGTTCAGGGCCTTGGGCAGGATGATCCACACCAGGAAGGGGCTATTAAAAAAATTAGGTGGCCGTAGTTGGTTCCATTTCATCACCCATTACGGCCTTGCTCAGGTTGAATTTCAACAAAAAATTCGGGGGTTCAAAATTGCCTTAACGTACTTCTTGCATGTCATAAGAAAGGCGGTTTACAACGAAACGAAAGAAATGGTAAATGATTTCACAATCGCCCAGGGAAGATGCCTTTCACAATACACTTTATTATTGAGATTCCTTTTAAATTAAGATCTTTCCTATTCAGAGATCAATTGTTGGTACCTTTTTGCTGAACTAAATCCTAGTTCAGTTCAGGTGTTTAGGCGAAACACGAAATTTGCAATCTAGCATTACCACCGCCCAGGGCAGATAGCAATCATTGTACTCTATTATTCTGGTTTAAATGTTGCTTTCCGTTGAAAATTACTTCACAAGGAAACAAACATCGAAATTTTTTTGAGTTTTATTCAAAATTCCATTACGATATTCGCATTTTTGACATTATTCCAAAAATTAAATTGTCAAATAAAAATCCTTTTTGCCAAACAAGTGCCACTGATGGATCGCGCCGTCACGGCACGGTCCATCAGTGGCTCATGCTTGACAAAATAAACATGAACAGTAATTTGCTCAAACCTGCTCAATCCTAATTTGCATTTAAGTTGTTACTTTTATTACGTCATAAAACCTGATAAATTATTCGATCGAATTAGATTTTGACACATTTATAGTGATTGGAATGTAGTGCAGGTTTTTACGATCTGCGAATGAGTTACGAGAAAATATTTAAGAAAGAGAATTTTAATGGAATTTTTAATTTTTGTATCTCATCACAGAAACATAGGCTCGCAAAAGCAGATAGATAGGATTATTTTAACCTTCTTTTCTCGTGACCCTGTTTGGATTGTTTTATACTTAGAGTGCAGCTGCTGGTACTACATCTTGTAGTAGCTCTTTGTTATTAAGTGGCCGTTGGTTGATTCCCATTAGGAGCTTCTTCCGGACTTGCTGAGAGTGAATTTCAATGAAAAAAAATTACCGGACAATCCTCTTCGGTACAGCTTTTGGCCTTGCTCAGAGTAAATTTCTTTAAAAAAGAATCACGTGAGATGAATAAATGACCCCATTGTTACGGATTTTGGGACAGTCTTGATGTGTCTTCTATTGTTGAAAGCGACCACTGTAAGAATTGACCATCGCCCAGTGCAGATACCACTCACTGCACTTTACCACGACGGTTTAGTTTTGTTTCAAAATGAAAATAATTCTGATTGGTTGTCATTAAGTGAATTAAAGTCAGCAAAAACCGCTCAATATATTCTGCAGGTCTTCGGCATTAGTTATTATACAGTTTGAAACAAATATTGTTGGCAACTTAAGTTGATCTATCTTGAGTTTCTGGATCGTTTTACTTATTCTTCCCGTGCGCATTATGACGGTGTGTATTTGGTGAATTAAATCCACTTCCCCCTCCACGGAAAATTGCTAGATCCACCGCTTTCTGGCGAATAAAAACACCATGTTAGTTTACGCGTATAACCTCGCAGTCTTATAACTCATTATTAAAAGCTTTCAATAAAGTACAACACACACTTTTGCTACAGTTCTCATAGATATATTTTATATTTGTATAACTATGTTATGATTGGTGCAGAATGGCGGAGTAAACTTCTCTATTTTAATTTATTTTAAGGTCTTGAGGTGAGACCTTTAAAATAGTCCTGACGTATTTCGTGCGAGTGGTGAGGCGACTAAGAAAAAGATGTAGACAGGAACTCGAATTTCTCCACTGGAGCCCACGGTATTCCAGGGATCAGGGCTGGGCGATTTGATTCGGTAATTCGAAACGATTGGGAAAGAAGGAAACACAATTCCTAAGTTATGTGTTATTTTCATTTTTAACGACAAAATACAATCGATTTTGGTCAAATTTGATCAAAATCGATTGTATTTTGTCAATAAAAATTAAAAATTTTTGCTCTTGCGCATGGAGTGTGGATTGAAAATACATAACTTTGAAGTCTGTTTAAGCTAATATTTGCAATTCGTAACTATAAACTTTTTAATTA
Source organism: Styela plicata (assembly GCA_963675895.2). Classification (NCBI taxonomy): domain Eukaryota; kingdom Metazoa; phylum Chordata; class Ascidiacea; order Stolidobranchia; family Styelidae; genus Styela; species Styela plicata. The sequence continues at coordinate 15,563,511 of OZ023150.1, read as the reverse complement.
CCATAATGTAGACAATGATAGTGATGGTAAAAATAAGATTTTTGGTATTTCCATGAAATTAGTGATTCGGTCCGATTCCAAATAATCAACGGAATAAGATTTCAGTTCCAAATAATTCTGTTTTGCCCATCTCTATGTAAAGTGATAGATGAAGATTTTTTCAACAATGAATTTATAAGCAAATCAACTTTTTTTAAAGTATCATCTAAATATTTTATTAATGAGTACAATATCCCAGAAACAATGGCTCCATCATTTGTGTTGAACTATTTTGCACGCGCCTCCAGCGCCTGCGATGTACCAGCTACTGATTGTTCTTCAAAAATCAATAACCAAAACGTCGCAGTTGTACATGACAAGGCAGATGATACAGAGAACGTGTTGTTCTGAAGAAGAAAAAAAATATTTTATTATTAAATAATATTATCATGAAATATGCCGGGTATTTTACATAATTTATCAGATCGTCGTACTATCACTAGGGCTGGGCAATTCGATTCAGTAATTCGAATCGATTCGAGGCACGATCTATTCGAATCAATTGTTCATAGGAACAAAACGTGCTGATTGAACTAGGATTTTCATTTTAACGATAAAATGCAATCGATTTTGGTCAAATTTGACCAAAATCGATTGTATTTTGTCGTTAAAATATGAAAATTGTTACCCTTAGACATGCAGAGTGTATTGAAAAAGCACAATAAACTATTAATTCGTGATTCTCATAATGGAGGCAATTTGTAACACTAAAAATGAAATATTTGTTGTTTGCATGCAATTAGTGATTCGATCCGATTCGGAAAAATTATTCGAATCAAATTCAAACTCCAAATGATTCGGTTTCGACCGCCCTAACTATCACAAATGTAGTTGGATATGTTTTATTGGCCCGTCGTGGAATATAAAGATTTAATGCCCTTGTTAATCTGGTGCAACAGATCATTATTAGCCAAAACGCCATTTTTTTGCTTCTTTCAAGGTTTTGTCTACTTTTTCTTATGTGTAATTCTTAAGGGTGTAAATGGGATGATTATTTGATGATTTGTTTTTACCCATCCCCATCTCAACAAACAGATATTTGTTGATATAAATACTTTTTTGCCACTTCTTGGAGTGGATCACCCTGATCAAGGCTCTCTGCCGGCAGCCACTTATAGACGGACAGGATTGATTGGTGGGTATGGATTAACGAGCCGGAATCGCCGGGACTCGAACCCGAGATCTTCAATTTGCGATGCCAAAATATTTAACCATGTGCAAAGTTCTTACTCATATCGTTCCCGTTGTCGCAATCCACAACCCTCCTCGTCATATCATCATGGTAGCATGTTGAGAAACATTTAACCCTTCTACCTAATCCGGGTTCGAAAATATCGACTCTTTCCACATCCAAATAGTATTGCACAATCTCGGCGGTAGAAAAAGGACAGGACGAAATGAGCTGGGAAAACAAAAATAAATTGATATGAGACTGCACACTAGGCGTGGGCTTTAGAATTACCGTATTTCCTGCGTGACGTAAGACCAGGCTGAAAGGGAACAAAGAAGCAAATGGTGATTTATCGCTGATGGAACCAACATCGGCGTTGCGTTCCATCAACACCTCATTTTTCGTTCAAATTATTTCCCCATGAAATTTTAATGTTTTACTTCATTGAAATTACCTTTTCTTGAGTACTGGGACACTGAAGGATCGCGCCGTCAAGACCCGGCACATTCGTGTCCCATACTCAAGAAAAAAACATTTCTGATTGGTAAGACGAATCGACGATTGATTCGAATAATTTGTGCTTCGAATCGATTCGAATCACCGAATTACATTGTCCATTCTTAGATGGGACGTAACTTTGGCTGGGTGTTCCATCACTAGGTCATACTTGGCCCAAATGATAATTTCGTTCATTCCAATATAACAAAGGCAAAGTACTGAGGTTTCACAGCAGATTTTTGTGAGAGTGTAACCTATAGTTCCAGGAACTACACTTCAAGTGGAAAAGATTTTAAATAAAACTGAACCGATATACTAAAGTGCAGTGAGGGGTATGATTTTTTTGCTTACAAAATTAATTGCGCGCAGAAGTCAAGCGTACATTTTTTTTACGGAAATTTTCATTTTGGGTTGAAAAAAGTAGGGGGAAGATACCACTCACTGCAGTTTACCATGGTGGTTCGGTTACTTTTGGGATGTTCTTCGTTTAGAGTGAAGTTGTTGTTACTACGTCTTTTAGTAGCTCTCGGGCGTTGAGAGGCCGTTAGTTGGTTCTATTTTCAGAGTGAATTTCAAGAAAAAAAAATTGCTCGTATTAAACTGAAGTAAAGGGAACTTTTTCCCTACTCGAAACTTCTCCAGTTCCTTCGACCCCCTCTCCCCCTTCCGGATCTTACCCTGTTCCGTTCAAAGTCGAAGTTGCATCTCATCAAGATATTTTTCCTTGGTTCACATCGAACCAATCCTTCCCAGTTGTTGTCTTCACAGAAAACCGTTTTTCTGGAAAACGAATTCTTTATAAATTGCTGGGGCCATCAGAACTTGAGAAGGCGGAATGTGGGGAGGAGGAAGACGGGGTTCTTAAAATAATTTTTTCTGTAGATTAATGACTTCGTAATGCGCACGATTGGTATAAATTATTGTTCAATTCCGATTCTCGTTCGTAAAATGGCAAGTAGTAGATGGTCTTACTATTACCCAGGGCGACTCACTGCACCCTACTATCGCGGCTCAGTACCGCTAGGAATGTTTTCCCACATCTTTCAATAGCATTTGCTATAAGTGGCCGTTAGTTGGTTCCCGGGCCGCGCCCTCGACTGCGATGCGAACGTGATATCCACTAGCTGAATCCCCAACGTCAGCGATCTTCCGTGGCCATTGGATTTTTGACCGATTGAAAACGCAGCATTGCCAAGAGTAGACCCAATAAAATTCTACAGTAAACATACCCGAATTGTTCATAGTTGCTAGGGCACAGGAGCGTGACTCGAAATTGTGACGCAACAGGGTTCAAATCATCTGAGTTACAGGTGATCTTCACCCCATTGTCGTAGGTGCCGGCGATCAAACTTTTATCACAAGATGTCGGTGCAGAGTCCGGGTAACCTTGACAAAAAATAAAAAATGAAGAAAAATAATTATAGGCTTCACCATCGATTTACCGATAATTTAACTAGTTTTTTTCAACCAGGTACCCATGTAAACTTACCTATTTTACCCAGTAAATTTTTAAGGTGAAATAATTGAACAAAAAACTACGTAAAGGTAAGGTAAGATATATATTCTTGAGATTAGGTATTAAAAATAATTAGTTGTACATTGAATATAAACTCGTTAAATTGAGTGCACTAGATATACACAGTCACTAGAAAATATTCGAAAATAATAAATATATACAGATTAATTTGTTGGTTTGCTTGGTCGGTTATAGTCAGTCTTACTGGGGGTAAAGTCGATGGTTTAATTCTAGGGCTGGGCAGCGAAAGAAAAAAGGCGTGCTCCAAACAGGGGATATTTTCAAGTGATTGGGTCCGTGGGCGAGGAATTTAGGAATTTCGAATTATTATCGACGGAACACTGCGGATAATGACACTGTATCTGTTCTATGTTCCAGCTGCCGTGAAGTGCCTTGCTGAAGGGTACACTCGGTGATGAAACGGTCAAGAATCGAACCGTCGGAATTACGTTTATTGGTTGCTCTATGCGCCACTCGCTGCTGCTTTGCTTTGATTGAAATTAGAAAAGCGCCCATTTCATCCTAAGCGGTAGAATATTATCAAACCATCTTTTGTTAAGTATGTGTCACTGATGGATTGCGCCGATGGGGAGCGGTCCATCTGTGGCTCATGCTTCACAAAATAAAATTTGACCAAAATCGAATATAGTTTGACAAGAGTATATTCTTGATTTTCATAATGGAGACAAGTTTTAATAGTAAAAATGGGATATTTATTATTTACATAAAATTAGTGATTCCATCCGACTCGAAACAATAATTCAAATGAGATTAGAATTTCAAACAATTCGATTTTGCCCAGCCCTACTTCGAAGCCAAATGTGTCGTCACAATTTGACCTCGAAAATCCCCCTTACTTTCTAAGGTTGTTAATAAATACGTCACTCAGTAAAACCATCTACCACTACCATTGTTAACAAATCAGCCCTGTAGTGAGAAACTCACTTGTGTAACGTAGATCTATTCTCCCAGATCCTCTCTTCAATATTGTGAGTTTTCGTGTTTGACTTTGGATCTTTATCGGCATGAGGACTTTATTGCGAGATCCGTTACTGAACATAATAGATATCAGGATAACTAATAATCATTGTTGGAAACGAGTCACTACACTCCGAGTCCCAAGTCAAGTCGATTCGTAGGGCACACGAGTTCAAGTCCAAGTCTTACCAAAATTTAAATTTAGAGGCTCGAGTCAAGTCGAGTCATACATTTAGGAGTCGCGAGTCGAGTCACAAGTCGACATCTGAATCTATTCATGCAATGACAGGTTAATCTGCCGATTCTCCCCCTTTATAAATCCCCACATAGAATCATCATATGATCATTATTCTGCAGACGAACGCGAATTTTACTGCAAAATTCGATAAAATTATTCGAATCAGATTCGAGCTTCAAATGATTCGGTTTTGCCCATGACAGATCGACCAACATCGGCCATGACAGATACTGCCCAGTTCAAGTTAGCGGCAGACAGCCTTCTGCTAAAGGTTCACCTGAAGAAAATTTATCGAATGATAATCCATGATATATCTCATGCTAGGAGATTTAGATGTCACCTTTTGAGGTTCTGGCAGCAACCAAGCTGCTGTAGATAAAGGTACAAATTCATAAAATAATTTTTATTGTATATTAAGATAAAATAAACAAAGAATTGCGCGGAAGGCGCACTTAAATACGCTAGTGTTTGTATGTAAAAGTACAGCCTAATGACCTCTGTTATTACCTTTGAATTATGTAAACGTCTTGTCCGGATTTCTTATAACTGTACGATGTAACTCTGCCGTCTGTTACCTGGATATAAATAAATGTTCGAACATTTTTATTCATACTGGATCACCCTGCCCAATACCCTGTACCAGCGATCACAGACAAACAGGGTTTGAAATGCTGGAAAGATATGATCTTTTCCTATTCGGCTTAGCCTACCCAAGTTAATACAACCTGGGTTGAGTGGTGGGCATGGATTGACGAGCCGGGCTTGTCGGGATTCGAACCCGAGTTCTTCAACATGCGATGCCAACGTGTTTAACTACTAGGCCAACCCGTTCAGGTTTCCATCCAGAGGAGGGGCGGACTGGTCATGCGCTTAGGTTCCAATGAAGGGCAGAAAAATTAAAATATGTGTATATATATGTCATTAAAAGTTTTTGCACGCCTTCAGCGCGCAAAATGCAAATGGATAGTTTAACTTTTTTACTCTTTTATCCCCACATATTCAAGGCGATGAGTAGCCCAGCCACCCTTAATTCTAACGCAAGAGAGCAGTTCGCAAAATATTTGAGTTTTATATGAAATATTCTATTAACAAAATTATATTGTTATGATCATTTATTGCTTCTAAAATGGTGGAGAATTTTTTGCGCACCTACTCCGCGCAATATTCAACAGTTTTTTATTTATTTTTTTTTTCGATATCCCCTTCTGGAAAAGTTATGATTTTTTCCACTCTCGCTAATCAAAAACGACATTTTGATATTATTTACCGTTAAAACTCCGTCTCTTCCAATATCCAGTCGAGTAATCGTTACGATTATTTTCATTCCTTTTCCAACTATGATTTTATTTCTCTCTGTTCTCTTGGTAGATGTCATGTTACCGCTGGGATCTTTATACACTGAAAATAAGGATGAATCGAATAAAAGTCCATTGGAAATAATATAGATAGCCCGTTCAGATGATGTCTCGCAAAGAATGACTACGGTCACCGATGGAACAACGCCAAAAAGGCGCGCTCAATATTTGATACATGCTTAACAACTTAACCTAAAGGTAATCTATGCGTGGACCATGCCTGGCAAAATGAGGTCTGTCTTGAACCAGCTTGAGTTTAGGCCGGGCAGTTAGAAGAAGGTTACTCTGCCAATGCCCAACCCACTTCTCTCTACCTTACCTGCCTATCCCCAACTCACTTCTCTCTATCCTCAATACTCAACCCACCTCCCTATGACTGCCTATCCTCAACCCACTACCCGATCTGCCAATACCCAACCCGCTGCCCTCTACGTTACCTGAATATCGTCAACTCACATCCCTCTACCTGCATCAAGCAGGTCAACGCACGTGAGAAATATGATAAGCCAATACCAATCACCCCGATTTCGGAACTGGTATATGCACGAGAGGCCGCTTTCGCCGTAGAACTAAGCTGTATTCTCAGCTTTCCTCCCCCACAGAATGAAAATGAAATCCTACCATATGTCGGACATTATTGCAGAGATGAAAATAGCATCGTTTTAGCGCGTTTTCACCTCCTCAATCGCCATTGGTTCATAAATGTAGAACGCGATTCAAAAATTTGCCTTGCAGTTCTGCGGTGTCATGGACTCAGTGACTCATTCTTAACAAAACATTTGTACTCCTCGATGGCGCGATCCATCACTGACTCATACTTAACAAAACATATTCGGACATGAAATATATGTCCGGGGACACCTTGCGTTTGGACGCTGCAACTTAATATAGAATACAAGATAGCACGTCGAATGAAATATATATTTTGAAACTAATGTTTCGGGAAGGGGATCGTTTCACCTTTTTTCTCTGCCCCACCCATGTTATCCTTCAAGAGTTAGTATTATTTTGACGTTGCCCAGGGCAGATATCACTCACTGTTCTTTACTGCATTTGTTTAGTTAAGTATGGAATATTTCCTGTTTAAAGTGCAGTTGTTGATATTACATCTTTAGTAGCTCTTTGCTATTAAGTGGCCGTTAGTTGGTTTCTTTTAGACGCTGCTTTCCATCTTACTCAGAGTGAATTTCAATGAAAAAAATCTCTGCAGAAATTACTCACCTTTCGCATAGCAGTTGACGACACCAGATATAATTAACAAAGTAACAATCTTCGAGGAACGCATTTTGTTAAATAGGTCTATATTTTATTTAATTCTGGAAAATTTATGGGAGAATTTAAAATAAAAGTTCGCGCGAAGTTAGGTATCATAAAGCCTGTAACAAAATTACAATAAATTAAGGATCGAATGGGATTTTATTTTTATCCTGTGGGAGAGGAAAGCCGTGAATACGGCTTAAACAGAATATATATCGTATATATATATATATATATATATATATATATATATATATATATATAGTGCACCACGACCTCTTGTGCAAATAACAGTCCCAGATCAGGGACGAGGTTTTTTATTACACACTGTGATGAGTGGTGGGCATAGAACAACGAGTCGGACTTGCCATAATTCGGACCCGAGATCTTCACACTATGACGGGAAAACAAGCAATCTGCTTGGTCATCGCAATTGAAAGTATTTACCTAGTTCTGCGGAAACATCGTTTAAATATTATCTTCTTCAAAAACCTACTAAACTACTATTCGATTAGCTCTGTCGGTAGAACCGTTAGGAACATGGTTCGAGCTACGCATCCGTGACGTTCCGGTTTCATCCTCTCCCACAGGATGAATATGAAATCCTATCCCAACCCTACATTGTTCATTATCATCGCATTCGCGGCTTCATTTCTCTGGAGTTCTTCTCTCTACATATGGGCTGGTTTTAAATGCACTGTTGATTGCTCGAGAGTGTTTCCGGTGGTAATTCCAGTAATTTCCGGAAATACCTCGCCCTGTGCAAAATAAAAAGTACCCACATAGATTCCGTCCAAAGTCCACTTTCTATGACCTCGCTTTTTATTGAAGTACACTCTCTACACCGTCACAAAAAATGCAAAAAAATCACTGGTCTTTTGCAGTAATTTTGATTGGCGGCATCGAAAAAAAAATTCAAAATTGACGTTTTTGACCAAATATGGGATGTTGATGGTACGCGCCGCAAAGAAACATGAAAGCTGGCCTGGTCGATTCAATCCCGTAATCCGAATCGATCCGACGAACGACTTATCCTGATCGATCGTGAATTGTTCACAGGAACAAAAACTTGCTAAATTAAGTGCTGGATATGTGTGATTTTAAGAACAAAATACTCGCCGTCGCCTTGCTCTGTGTATTCTATAGAATATAAAAAGTTCTCTATAGATTCTGTACAAATTCCTAAGTTTTTATAACTCCGATATTTTTATATATTTATTTTTTGAAAATCATTCTATTACGAGGTCAAATATTTGTAAGAAAAATTGCTCTATCAAGTATGAGTCACTGATGGATCATGCCGCCGCCTTGCTTTGTGGAATATGAAAAGTTCTTTATGGATTATGTCAAAAGTTCTAAGTTTCAATGACTCCTCCTTTCATTTTCATCTATTTATTTTTATTGAAATTCACTTTATTCCACTTCAAACATTTGTGAAAAAAATTATTTTGTCAAGTCACTGATGGATCGCGCTGCTGTGGTATCTGACCTGAGTAATAGTAAAACCTTCCGCCACTTCTTTGGTTACTATCCGTCGCTTCCAATACACACAGGAAACATGTTTGAGCCAATTCTAAAACAACGGCACTGTGATAAAAATGCAGTAAATTTATCGTTTATTTACAGTAATTGTAGATTTTCAAAATTTGAATGGGGGTGGGCAAAACCGAATTATTTTGAATTCAAATCTGATAAAGATAATTTTTTCGAATCACTAATTCCGTGTAAATAACATATTTTTTGTTATTAGATTTACAACTTGTCTCCATTGAGAAAATCAAGACATTTATAGTTTATGGAGCATATTTTCATTTCAGACCCCAGGAGCAAGGATTTTCATATTTTAACGACAATATGCAATCGATTACATTTTATCATTAAAAATGGAAATTTCACTTCATTTGGTTAAGTTTTTATTCCTGTGATTGATTCGAATAATTTGTGCTTCGAATCGACTCGAATCACCGAATCGAATTCCCAAGCCCGAATTCGTAACCACTTTGTTGAGGAAATAATGTCAAGTAAGAGGTCGAAGAAGTCGATCATACTGTTTGATTTCAATATCAACAAGAAAAATTACTTCCAAATAGCATTGATTTTACTGTATTTTTATCGCAGTGCGCAGAAAATAATGAAAGGTCACTGAAATTACTAACCAGCGCGTGTTCCTAGTGTTGTCAATTCTAGGTGAAAAGTACTTAGTTTACTTAGTTTGACGAGTTAGTTTTCTGAGTTTTTTTACCTGGTTTAAAGAACAGATAAATTACCCAGTTTTACTTTCACCCATTTTTCTGATTGAAATTGCAATTATTGTATTAATACAATAAAAACGCCTCCAAGAAGAAAGGTTCGCCTTCGACGGAGGTAAAGACCTCATAATTTGACGGCCAAAATGTTCGTATTTCGCCTCCCAAATTTATGTGGGTAATTGTCGTTTGGCCATAGCACAATAGAAAGACCGCAAAACACGCACCGAAAGCGCGCAAAACTTCCAAAAAATAGATTTCAGGGGCAAAAATCGGCCGGACAAGTGTCTACTAAAGAAGTGTCTAACAATTAATACTGTGCGCTAAAGGCGCGAAAAATTTTTAGTATGTTCTACGTAATAACGCACTTAAAATCTATTCTGCGATGTTTCCGTCGGCGGGGAAAGGAGGGGCATGAAATGGGGGACCCTCCCCCCTAAATACGCTAATGTATACCAACTTCTATGAGCGGCCTTTGGCTAAAATGAAGTAACCTGAACTAATCCGCCCCTTTCAGATCCTGCTTTCGACTTCTATCAGAGCGTGTGTCAAATGAATGGAATGTACAAGGATTGTTCTTGTCAACATCCATTCAGTAAACAGCGGACAAGAAAACCATGTATTAGCCAAAGGTCGAATGGTCATCTATATATATCATTAAATAAATATATAAATACGGTGACATCAACGTTCTAAGTTATTTTAAACGGAAGAAATCAAATACATTTTGAACGCCTCAGGTGGGAAGTGGATTAATATACTTAAAGGGCCATTTTTAGGACTTGGAATCCCATTTTTAAAGATTTTGCGTCTACGTCACGATTTTGGGTTGTTACTGTCCAAATATAAAGTAAAAATTTATTTATTTATTGAAAAATATTCGAGTAAAACACGTAAATCTTTCAAATCCCAACCTCCCTTTTTAAAGTTCTAAATACGTCCCTTTCCGTCCTACAAATTCTCGTACGAAAGTTAAAATCCCATCCAATCGTCTATGTAACCACACCCCTTATAGGCCATGTTATATTTTGTCAAGCATGAGCCACAGATGGACCGAGTCAGTGAAGCGCTTGTACATGCAATATTTATACAGGTATGAAATGCGAATACAACCAATGACGTGTTTTGACCCTTAAAAAGGGGGGGAGTAAATTTAAAACAATTTTAAAGTTGAATTATGATGTCATAATCGGCACCGCAGACGCAAATTATTTCCAAAAAGTGGGATTGATATTGTGACGGTACTGGATTTTTGGTATATTCCTTACTGTCTTGAGTTTATGTTACAGTGACACTTCTCTATATTTTGGTCCATTCTTAACTAAGTTGAGCCTTATAGCGGTTGAAGGTTCAAAGGTCACGACTTGAGATATTACCACGTTGCTGGTAAGCGACGTTCTCTTTCCGTCCCGCCCGCCTCGGTGGTAGCAGGGTCGTCCGGTGTCTGTTTCAGTCAATGTGTTAATGTTTATCTGTTGCCGTTTCAATACATTTGCATCATCCTCGACGAACCTTATTGTGTGGTTTTTGCAGCACGCAGGAGTCTTCTGAAAGCGTTTTATAGATTGCGCAGTCTATCGGACTCTGCTGGCGAGCCGAGCTGGTGATTTCTTAAAACCGCCCCGCTGCAATATTGTGTATTGCCATAATAAAACAGCCGAACATTTTTGGAAAATGGGATTACAGGGGTTGAAATGAGCTATTTATGTGCAATTGCTGTTGTGCGTCATTCGAGACGTCCCACGTTTAAAAACCCTCTTAATATAACATATCCAAGTAATGGTAGAAAACCACTGGCAATGCAAAAATTACTAACTCATATGAAAATAATTTGATAATAATAACATATGAGCAGGAAATTCCCCAGTAAGCTTTCATGTCAAAGTAAACATTTGCGATCTCACCTAACCTTTGCAAAGTAAAAAAATCGACATTTTCTCACGCGTACTTTTGAGAGCATTAAACAGTTGCAAACATCAAAATTTTCGCGAGGCATAGAACATAACATTTATTTAGGTCGCAAAATCTCCTCATGTTAAATTTTTTCGCGCCTCTGCCGCGATATTGGACTTTGTTTTATAGTAATATACAATATAAACACTATTTACCAGAGGGAATTTTTTGGTCCCCGGCGCCTGATATGACGTAATGATTTTACTTTGAAAATTTTTAGCCCACGTCCATCTCCATTTTTAAGGTTCCGAATATGCCACTGGGGGGGCATAAATCTTTTCTCGGCGAATATAGAGCGTAGCAGCCTTCCAGGTAGGTCAGGACAAAACAAAATCATTTGGTTTTGACACTCTCCAAATTGGTCAAAATTGAAAAATGATTTTAATTTCATTTTGCTGGTACGAATTTCCATTAAACCTTACAGATACCAATCGCTGCACTTTACCATGGCGGTTCAGTTTCGTTTGAGATATTTTTCGTTTTTCAGGGCAGTTGCTGGTACTTCATCTTCTGGTAGCTCTTTGTTATTAAGTGGGCGCTAGTCGGTTCCTTTCAGGCCCCGCGTCCGACCTTGCTCAGAGTGAATTTCAATATAAAATAAAAATAACGGTTGAATCCTCTCTAGTTGTCGGTACTACATTTAGGAGTAGCGTTTTACCATTTAACTGGCCGTTAGTATGGTTTCATTTAGGCGATACTTCTGACCTTTGCTGGAAGCGTTCAACTCGCTCGCTCCTGCTTAATTTTCGTAATATTTAAATTCAATCAAATATTTCTGCATTGCTCAATTAAATCGCGTCGTTTCCGGCACGTTGTGCAATCGCTGCAAAAGTTTTGTCAAGCTTGAGCCACTGATGGATCGCGCCTCACCGGCGCGGTCCATCTGTGGTTCCTGCTTGACAAAATATAACATGACCTATAAGGGACGATTGGATGGAATTTTAACTTTCGTACGAGAATTTGTAGGAAGGAAAGTGACGTATTTAGAACTTTAAAAAAGTAAGAGGTCAGAATTTGAAAGATTTGCGTGTTTTACTCGAATATTTTTTAATAAATAAATAAATATTTATTTTATATTTGGACCAAAACAACCCAAAATCGTGACGTAGACGCAAAATTTAAAAAAATCGAATTTCAAGCCTTGAAATTGTCTCTATAGGTGTAATATCCACTGCCTACCTAAGGCATTTATTCGATTTCCTCCGTTTAAAAGCATTTATAATGTTATTCTCTTTGTCGTGTTAACGTTGGACTAACTACTTATCCTTCTACTATGTCTTTGCGTAAGTGAATCCAGATGCTAAAAGCAAGGATGCTATGGAAGAGAATAAACTAATGGACAAGAGATTCAATAGTGTTCAATAAGTCAACAGTAGTCATATACAATGTATGTGTGCCTGAACAACATACCTCTTGTTTTAAAGGCCGTTTTTTCGGTTGCCAAAGAATAGAGGGGGGGTCCACGGCCCTAAAAACGCAAGTGGGGACGACATATCCAGATTTTAGATTCAGATCTGTCCAGATACAATTAGTGTATGGTATGATTCGGGTGAGGTTCCGGAGAAAAATTTTCGGATATTTTCCGATTTTACTTATATTCCAAAAATAACATTGCCTGAGATAAAGTAGCAGTGAAAAAGTTATGAGCCTTATGCCCAACAACCGGTAGGCAGGGACATTTAGTGACTGTGTATCTGTTCTATCAGCTACGCGCACACTCAGTGGTGGGAAGGTCAAGCATCGAACAATCGACCTTTCGGACAATAGAAACGCTCTAAGTAGAAACTATTTTTGCGAATTAATATCTTCGTACAGTGTTCGTTTTCGTTTATGCGGTCGCTGTTAAACGACTTGCTTAGTGTGGTCCAATAAAATATTCAATATCGCCAAGTACAATTACAGTCAAATACCGTTGATGCCACCTTATTTAAATATTTATTTACTGATACATATATAGATGACCATTCGACATTCGGCTAATGCATGATTTTCCGCTGTTTACTGAATGGATGTTAACATCCTTGTACATTCCATGTCTTTATTTGAAGCTCGATCTGATGGAAGTCGCAAGCATCATCCAAAGGGGCGAAATAGTTTAGGTCACGTTAAGTTAGCCAAAGGCCGCTCACAGAAGTTGGTATACATTAGCGTATTTAGGGGGGGGGATAGTTAGAATAGATCAAAGGAATAGTTTTAAGTGCTTTATTGCGTAGAAAATCGTTGAACATTTTCGAGTGTTTGGCGCGCAGTTGACGCTTGTTTCTTTCCTCTAACCGATTTTAGGCCATGAGAATTTTTAGGTACCTTCGGTGCGAATTTTTCAGTCTTTTATTGCACTACGCAGTAAAAGCACTATCATTTAGGTAGGAACTTTTGCCTGCGACGGACGTTATGACGTCATAATTTGACTGCAAAAATTTTGAATTTTTCTCCCGCGTGGTAATTACACGTTCGAAACCACACTACAGCTGTGACGTAGACACGCTTATAGCGTAATTCCGGTCGCCTGATGTTCGCTATTCATATGTAAATTCATACGCCATTACTAGAGATTTTGTCAAGTGTGAGTCACAGATGAACCCCGCCAAAATAGGAACATAGTTTGAAAATTTTGCGTTGGAGGTAACGCGCGCTGGTCAGTACTTTCGCTGAACATTCATTATTTGTTTTGCTTTCTGTGTATATATACATATATATATATATATATATGTCCTTTTATGTACTTTGCTACCAAGTTGGTAGATAGTTAGTGTATTTCAACAAAAAGCGAGGTCATAGAAAGTAGACTTTCTACGGAATCTATGTGGGTACTTTTTATATTGCGCAGGGAAAGGATTTTCTAGTAATGCGCAGGAAGATCCTGGGACACTTTCGAGCCATTAAAATTGCATTCAAAACCAGCCTTTATATAAAGCGAAAGATTTCAGTAAATTTAGTTGCGAATGCGATGAGCTGTTGCCGTAATGAACAATGTAGGGTTGGAATAAGATTTCATATTCATCCTGTGGGAGAGGATGAAACCGGAACGTCACGGATGCGTAGCTCGAACCATGTTCCTAACGCTGCTACCGACAGAGCTAATCGATTAGTAGTTTAGTAGGTTTTTGACGAAGATAATATTTAAACGATGTTTCCGCAGAACTAGGCAAATCATTACTAGATAAATACTTTAAAATCTCGGGTTTGTATTATGGCAAGTCCGACTCGTTGGTCTATGCTCACCACTCATCAAAGTGTGTAATAAAAAACCTCATCCCTGATCTGGAACTGTTATCTGCACAAGAGATCGTGGTGCGGGAAAGGAAAGCCGAGAATATTTCTAAGCCGTATTCTCGGCCTTCCTCTCCCACAGGATAAAAGTGAAATCCCATTCGATCCTTAATTTATTGTAATTTTGTTACCGGGGTTTTGATACCTAACTTCGCGCGGACTTTTATTTTAAATTCTCCCATTTATTTTTCAGAATTAAATAAAATATAAACCTTTTTAACAAAATGCATTTCTCGAAGATTGTTACTTTGTTAATTATATTTGGCGTCGTCAACTGCTATGCGAAAGGTGAGTAATTTCTGCAGAGATTTTTTTCATTGAAATTCACTCTGAGTAAGATCGAAAGCAGTGTCTAAAAGAGACCAACTTACGGCCACTTTATAGCAAAGAGCTACTAAAAGATCTAGTACCAGGTACTGCACTTTAAACAGGAAAATATTCCGTACTTAACTGAACCAATGCAGTAAGGAGCAGTAGGTGGTATCTGCCCTGGACAATGCCAAAATACTACTCTTGAAGGATAACATGGGCGGGGCAGAGAAAATAGGTGAAACGACCCATTCGACATGTTAAACGACATTTCGCGAAACATTATCTGAACGGGCCATCTATAATATTTTTAATGGATTTCATTTCATCTTCATTTTCAGTGTATAAAGATCCCAGCGGTACCATCACATCTACCAAGAGATCAGAGACGAATAAAATCATAGTTGGAAAAGGAATGAAAATAATCGTAGCGATTACTCGGCTGGATATTGGAAGAGACGGAGTTTTAACGGTAAATAATATCAAAATGTCTTTTTTGATTAGCGAGAGTGGAAAAAATCATAACTTTTCAAGAAGGGGATATCGAAAATAAAATAAAAAACTGTTGAGTATTGCGCGGTGAAGGTGTGCGAAAAAATTCTCCATCATTTCAGAAGTAATAAATGATCACAACAATATAATTTTCTTAATGGAATATTTCATATCAAACTCAAATATCTTGCGTACTGCTCTCTCGCGTTAGAGTTAAAGGTGGCTGGGTTACTCTTCGCCTTAAATATGAGAGGATAAAAAGTTTAAACTATCCATTTTCAATTTGTGCGCTAAAGTCGTGCAAAAACTTTTTAACGTAAATAAAATATTTCAATAAAAAATATTTCAATTCTTCCTGCCCTTCATCGGAATCTAAGCGCATGCTCAGTCCGCCCTTCCTTTGAATGGAAATTTTAATCTGAACGAGATGGCCTAGTAGTTAAGCACGTTGGCATTGAAGGTTGATGATCTCGAGTTCGAGTCCCGGCGAGTACGGCTCGTTAATCCATACCGATCACTCAACCAAGGGTGTAATAACTTGGGTAGGCTAAGCCGAACAGGAAAAGCCGAACATTGAAAAGGTCATATCTTCCCAGGGTGACCCACTCGAAACCTGGCTATTTGTGGTCATATCTCTGCTTCTAACCCTGTCCCTTTGGGCCGGGTGGGCCTTGGGCAGGGTGATTCACTCCAAAAGTGAATATAAAAAATGCTTAAACATACATATATTTCAGGTGAGAGACGGCCGAGTTGCATCGTACACTTACAAGAAATATGGACGAAACGTTTACATAATAGAAAGGTAATAACAACGGTCATGAAGTCTGTTTAAGGCTGACAATGGGAACATTGTATCTAATCGTCATCAGTTGTGAAATCACGCTGGATCCTCCAGGGGGAAAAATAAGTTTCGAACAATTTGCACCTCGATTAGTGTTGTCAACCTAGTTATTTCTTAAACTAGGTAAAGTAAAATCACCACAAAAATAGCTAAGGTATCACTAAGTAGCCCAGTTTCACTTTCATAACTAGCAAGTGCCTAAATAGAAACCAGGCAAAGCAAATAATTACCGTTTTCAACCAAGGAAAGTTGTAAAATAAGTAAATTTACCAGGTAAAATTGCAAACAGACAACTTTGAACAAAAAAGTCGTCGATTAGGGACGATACCTTTACGTCATTTTGCTAAGAAAATACGGCATTTGGGATCAGATTTGCAAAGATTCTATCTAACTGTATCTGGATTTCGTAACAAGAGCTGACAAAACCGAATCATTGGGAATTCGAATCTGATTCCAAATCACAACTTTAGCCTATGCTTCGGATCGATTCGAATCACCGAATCAAGTTGCGTAGTCTTAGCTAGGGCTGGGCAAAACCGAATCATTTGAAGATCGAATTGTATTTGCATAATTTAGTCGAATTTTGCTGTGAAACCCGTGTCCGTCTGCTAATTCAGTGATTCTAAGCGGGAATTTATACAGTATGGAGTGGTGAATTAATCTGTCATTGCTCTTGAATAGATTAGGGCTGCACAAAACCGAATCATTGAAATTCGAATCTGACTCGAATAATTTTTTCGAATGGGATCAAAACACTAATTTCATAAACATAACAAATATCCTATTTTTACTACTTTTATTATTGTCTCCATTACGATAATTAAGAAATTTATGTTTCCAATTTACAAATACTAGCAAATAATCAGACTTAGTGAGATATTTTCGATTATGTTCCACGTCCGAAAAAGAAAATTTTCATTTTTTAACGTCAAAATACAATCGATTTTGGTCAAATTTGACCAAACTCAATTGCATTTTGTCGTAAAAAATAAAAAATACTGCTTCATTTAGCAAAGTTTTGTTTCTACGATCAATTCACAAGTGATTCGAATGATTTGTGCTTCGAATCAGTTCGAATCACCGGTACAGAGACTCTATATTCCCCCCTTTCAAATCTGATTCGGATAATTTTATCGGATCGGATCAGCAATCCCATATTAATAACAAACATGCCTTTTTTACTATGACAAATTGTCTCCTTTAAGGATATAAGGAACTAATGTTCACTGATTCACTGTTGAATAGATTCAGAAATCGTGACTCGACTTGCGACTCGTAAATGTGTGACTCTACTTGACTCGCGATTTGAAAGCACAGTGATTCGACTTGAATCGAGCCTCGAAATTTAAATTTTGGTAAGACTTGGACTTGACTTTCAACTCGTGTGCCCTTCGAATCGACTTGACTTGGGACTCGAAGTGCAGTGACTCGTTTCCAACAATGATTATGACTCATTCTATCATCATTCTATATTATGTTCAGTAACGGATCTCGCAATAAAGTCCTCATGCCGATAAAGATCCAAAGTCAAACACGAAAACTAACAATATTGAAGAGAGGATCTGGGAGAATAGATCTACGTTACACAAGTGAGTTTCTTACTACAAGGCTGATTTTGTTAACAATGGTAGTGGTAGATGGTTTTACTGAGTGACGTATTTATAAAATGGAAAAGGGGGAGGGTAACATATCGGAGGTCAAATTATGACAACACATTGGGCTCCGAAGGCAAAAGATACTGAAAATAACGTTTTCATTGCATGTAATATCAAAATACCTCTCAAATCGTCCCGGATGCATAAAAATCATTGTGCGCCGAAGGCACGCAAATATTTTTTAGATTTCTTACGTTTTAAAGCACTTAGAGGGGCATTCTTTTTTCGTTCAGTAAATAGGGTAGGTTATTTTTTGCAAAGATCCCGGTAAAAAATTTTATTTTGTCAAGCATGAGCCACAGATGGACCGCTCCTCATCGGCCCGATCCATCAGTGACACATACTTAACAAAAGATGGTTTGACAAAATTCAACCGCTTAGGATGAAATGAACGCTTTTTTAAGTTCGATACGGAGATTTCAACTTTCAAATCCATTTGTTGAAAATGCTTTAAATTCAGACAAACAAAACCTACCTACTTTACCTGGCAGTATTTTATTTCTATTTTTTTTACGAAAGGTTACTCAGACACTGCACCGACATCTTGTGATAAAAGTTGGATCGCCGACAACTACGACAATGAAATGAAGATCGCTTGTAACTCAGATGATTTGAGCCCTGTTGCGTCACAATGTCGAGTCACGCTCCAGTGCCCTAGCAACTATGAACAATTCGGGTATGTTTACTGTAGAATGTTATTGGGCCTTCTCTTGGCAATGGTGCGTTTTCAATCGATCAAAAATCCAAGGGCCACGGAAGATCGCTGACGTTCGAGGATTTGACTAGTGGTTATTATGTTGGCGTCGCAGGTTGAAGATCTCGGGTTCAAGTCCGGCTCGTTAATCCATGCGCACCACTCAGCCCATGGTGTAAAAATTTGGGTAGGCTAAGCCGAACCGGAAAAGCATTCGTCCAACAATTTTAACCATGTCCGTTTATAAGAGGGCCTGATACAGGACCTTGCCCAGGGTGATCCACTCTTTCCGACAGCTCCAACTCAGTTCGCCTATAAGTGGCCGCTGGTACAGGGCTTGGTCAGGGTGATACACTCTTTCCAACAACACTAACCCTGTTCGTGTAATAGTGGCCACAGGTATAGGACCTTGGTCAGTGTTATCCACTACAAGATGTGGCTGTGAAAAATATGTATTCGCCGCTGAAGTTTTTGAAGGCCTTCCCCCTTTTGCGTAGCCCAAAAACTTCATTTTCCTCATTTTTATTTTGTCAAACTTGAGCTAAATATGGCTTCGGCAAGATTCCAGCAGACTTCCTCCACACGTGTGTTGATATCTGGATAAAGTCTGGGATTTTAGTTCGACTGGGCTTTAGTTCGACGGCGCGATTTATCAGGAACTCATACTTAACAAAACACGTGTACTCCTCGCCGGCGAGATCCATTAGCGACTTGAAAAAAAGTCCACTCTGAGCGAGGCCAATAACACGTGCCTGAAAAGAACTAACTAAAGGCCAACTAATAGCAAAGTGCAACTAAGGGAAGTGGGTAAATATCCCTGACTGAACAGCGCCGCGACTGTAAAGTGTAGTGAGTTGTATCTGCCCTGGGCAATAGTAAGACCATCTTCTAGTTACCAATTTACGAACAAAAATCGCAATGTGAAACATTTATTTTTACCAATCGCGCCCATGACGAAGTCGTTTTTCTACAGAAAAAAAAATTTTAAATCCCCGCCTTCCTCCTCCCTCCATTCCTCATTAAGTTTTAATGGCCCCAGGAATTTATAAAGTGTTTGTTTTCTAGAAAAAGGTTTGTCTGTGAAGACAACATCTGGGAAGGATTGGTTCAATGTGAGCCAAAGAAAAGTATGTTGATGAGATGCGACTTCGACTTTGAACGGAACAGGGTGAGATACTAGGGGGCTCCGGGAGGGGGAGAAGTTTTAAACAACGGAACAGTTTCCCCAGAATTCATTTTAATATTTTTTGTTAAATTCACTCTGAGCAAGGTGGGAAGCAGTGCCTGAAAGGAACCAACTAACGGCCACTTAATAGCAAAGACCTACGAAAAGATGTGGTACCAGCAACAGAACTCTGAACGGGAAATAGCCCAAACGGATCTGAACCGCAATAGTAAAGTGCGATGAGTAGTAAATTCTTTTTGTCCGCAAAAAAATATATTAGCGCGAATTCTTTTTATATGCCCTCCCCCCACAGACTTTGAACCTAACTTGTGGGCAATGTAACAAAAATGCGAACATAAATGTTCTTTAACAGTAATTTTACTTGGTAATATTATAATTGCCCAGGGCACATACCCCTCACTGCACTTTACAGAATTTTTCCACAAAAATCTGCCGTAAAACCTCAGTATTTTGTCTTGTTATATTGGAATGAACGAAATTATCATTGGGCCAAGTATGACCTAGTGATAGAACACGCAGCCAAAGTTACGTTCCATCTAGGAATGGACAATGTAATTCGGTGATTCGAATCGTTTCGAAGCACAAATTATTCGAATCAATCGTCCATTCGTCTTACCAATCAGGGATGTTTTTTCCTTAAATATGGGACACGGATGCCCCACGGCTTGGCGGCGCGATCCATCAGTGTCCTGGGGCTGAAAAAAAGATAATTTCAATGAAGTAAAACATTAAAATTTTATGGGGAAATAATTCGAACGAAAAAATGAGCTGTTGGTTCCTTTTGGGCACAGCTCCAGCCTCGCTTATAGTGAAGTTCAATAAAGAAAGAATAATGTCACCAACAACGCTGTTTTTAATATCTGATATGAACCCTATCCCAGTTTCAGCCACCCCCTCCCCCAAACCCTTCAAAAAATTAAGCAAACACGCAATATACTGAAAATACAATAAATTTGGCGAATTTTTGTTGTATAATCGATAATATCATATATTTTATTGTTTCTGGTTTGTTTGTTTTTCCCGAACAAAAGAAAAAGTTTTCCAGTACCTCAGCGCAGCAACTTAAGTTTTTGAATTGCAGTCCTCTGATGTAGTTTGCACAACTACCAGGTACATATCACAAGCAAAAAAATATTTTGTCGAGCATGAGCCACATATGGACCGCAAGCAAGGCTGGAAAAGCATCCAAACTGTACGAAGTAGCGACCACTTAATGGTAGAGAGCTATTACAGGATATAGTACCAAGACCGACAAATGCACTCTAAGTGGAAAATATATCAAAGAGGAACCACTAAAATGAAGTACAATGTGATTGGTATCTGCCCTGGACGATAATAAATCACCATTCGCCTCTTTGTTTCCTTTCAGCCGTGTCTTACGTCACGCAGGAAATACGTTAAGGTAATTCCAAAGCCAACACCTAGTGTGCAGACTTATATCAATCTATTTTTGTTTTCCCAGCTCATCTCTTCTTGTCCTTTCTCTACTGCCGAGATTGCGCAATACTACATGGATGTAGAAGGAGTCGATGCTTTTGAACCCGGATTAGGTCGAGCTCCGAGTAGAAAGATAAACTGCCGCTCAACATGCGCCCATGATAGCAGGAACAGGAGGATTGTGAATTGCGACGACAGGAAAGATAAGAGTAAGAATTTTCCACAAATATATAAATCGAATCATAGAATAATTTTGTCGTTAGATTTCGAATCGAATCAGTGAATATATATGAATACCAAATATTCTATTTTAATATTACAACTTTTCTTCATTAACAAAATCAAATAATTGATAACTACGAATTACTGATACTAGCATAAACAGATTTAAAAGCGATGTATTTTCAATTCTCACTCCATGTTAAGGAGCAAAATGTTTCATATTTTAGAAAAAAAATTAGAGAAAAATTTAGTAAAATTAGATTGATTGCATTTTGTCGTTGAAAATGGAAATTCCATTCCATTTAGCAAGTTTTTCTTTCTATGAAATAGTCACGATTCTTCGACTAATTAGTGCTTCTGACGATTCGACCAAATCGAATTCTAATAGGAACCAGTTTTTTTTCAAGCTTTTTGATACGACTGGGCATCCTCATACAGTTGAGATTCTACACTGTAAAAAATCGGGATGAAATGTTTTTTTCTACGAACATTCCAGACTATTGAACTGTAAGTTCCCGGACTATTACCGGATCGCATGGATTCGAACCGTTTTTAGCCGCAACATTTTTTTTTTAATTTGCTCAATAACATTTCTACACACACACACACACACACACACACACACACATTTATTTCTGTGGCGTTTCCTTTTAAACACGGTCACTCTTCCTCGGGGCAACATTTTCAACAATGACAATAAGAAGCATTATCTATCAATGCAAAGTCTAGATATCGAGTGTTTGCCTCATAGTTTCTGACTATTCCACTCAACTGGTGAAATGACAACGATGTTCTGCCATTTCACCGGTTGAGCAAAAGAGGCAGAAACTGTAAATTATAGATTTTAGTCGAAGTGATGAAATGAGGTTGGTTAGATAGATTTTCCTAGATGCCTTTTTATGACAACGGTTTGAAAAATTATATCAAAATTCTTAAGAATTGCACTTTAAAGAAGTGACACCACCCACTGCACTTTACTATAGTGGTTCAGTTCCGTTTCGACTGCTTTCCGTCCATAGAGCAGTTGCTGGTACTACATCTTTTAGTATCTCTTTGATATAAAGTGGCCGTTAGTTGGTTCCTTTCAAGCACTGCTTCTCGCCTTGTTCAAAGGAAATTTCAATAAAAAAAGAATCAGGTGAGTAGACAAAACCTTGAACGAAGCGTTAATATGGTCAATTTTATGATCATAATTTTTTTAATGATGAAATTTTTTTTCTTCTTCTTCAGAACAATACGTTCTCTGTATCATCTGCCGGGTCATGTTCAGCTGCGCCAGTAACGTAGTTGTGTTTTGAAGAACAATCAGTAGCTGGTACATCGCAGGCGCTGGAGGCGGGTGTAAAAATTTTCATCACCAAAGATGAAGCCATTGTTTCTGGGATATTGTACTAGTTAATAAAATATTTTGATGAAACCTTAAAAAAAGTTGATTTGCTTAAAAATTTATTGTTGAAAAAACTTTATCCATCACTTTTACATAAATCTGGATAAAACACAATTATTTGGAATTCGATTCGATTTTTCGAATCGGATCGAATCCCCAATTTAAGAAGAAAACAAATATCCTCTTTTTACCATCACTATTATTATAATTGAGAAATTCATCAATTAACACTCCATGTCCGAGAGCGAAAATTTTCAATCTTTTATGATAAAATGCAATCGATTTTAGTTAAATTTGCATAACTGTAAATATTCCATGGGCTTGCCCTTTTTTTAATTTACGAGAATTACAGTGATGAAATATTTTGTCGTTTTAATGTGAAATTATTCACCTATAGAATACGAATTGAAAATACACTATGAACTGTAAATTTCTTGATTTTCACAATAAAGTCAAATTGTAATAGTATAAATGACGTATTCGTTATTTACATCGATTTCGTGATTTGAAGGTATTGTTCCGGGGAACAGACAAACCCCCTCCCCCCGGACAAAATCTTCCAACAGAAAAACAGGGGAGGACATCAGGACAAAATCGCCCATCCGAATTTTTTTCGAAGATATTCCTGTTACTACAGCATGTACATTTTCGTTGACTAATATTAAGAGTTTTCTTTTGCTTGCAACGGTACTTATGACGTCATAATTTCACCGCAATTTTTTTGAAAAATGCAGCGCGCGCTGTGTTTTGGAAACCACCCTTATTACGTTATTCCGGTAGGTTAGGATTCGCTGTTCATTTGTCATACCTAGAGATATGACACCACGCCCCTTCCCATGAAATAGGCCAGTGAACACTTCCGCTACAAAATCGTATAAAAAGTTCTATTTCACATTTTTGTTGCTTTGGGTTCAATAAACATCATTTTTCATTACAATAAAAGTCAAGGAAATTCACCCCCCCCCCCCCCCCCCCCCCGCCCCCCAACTTCCCCCTCCCTCAGATTTGACACATTCCAATGTCACCGGCTACCTCAATACACAAGTCAATCTCACCGAAACAAAGAACACATCATCGGGGTTGAGTTTATTACAGGTTCAATTATTCCACATTAAACGCTGTTAAAAAAAGAAGCAAAATAAACCTGCTTAGACATGTAACAATCATTTTGCAGGTAAAACGAGCAAAGCACTGATTTTTTATCGTCACTGCCAAGAATTCAACTCCTAAACTAAAGATTCGAACTGATTCAGATACATTTTGAGTTCGAATACACCGGTTTCTAAAATTTTGTACGGTTAATATGTTGCCATTTCACTTCGAAAAATGAAAAATTTGGCTTCATGTTGACTTCAGGAGGTTGTTTGTCTATAAAACGGGGTCGGCAATTTCGGACACAAATAAGTCGATACATCTTTCGAGTCACTGATGGATCGCGTCGGTGAGAGAGCAGGATTATTTTACAACATTTTTAACAGTATTTAAACATATTGCAATTTATCATAATCCAAGCATGATCTAGGGATAAAATGATTTATACACCGATCATGTACGGCACTGGTTGTTAATCGGTTGGAATCAGTAATACACATAACATTTGGAAATACTTTCGCCAAAACTTTAAAATAATTTTTGTACAGAAAACAATCACACTGGTTCGATAATACGAAGGTAGACCGGACAGCCAAAAAATTGACCAAAAACGTTTCATCAAGCATGAGCCACAGATGGATCGTGCTGCTTGGGCACGGTCCATCTGTGGATCATGCTTGGCAGACTGAAATTTCTGATTGGGTGTTTTTATTGAAATTCACAAGCTCAGAAGCAGTGCTTGGAAGGAATCAACGCCACTAACAGCACAAAGAGATCTTAATGAAGCACCAGCAACTGAACTCTCAAGTGGAAGCCATCCCTATTGAATATGAACCGTCATGGTAAAGTGCAATGAGTGGTATCTGCCCTGGGTATGTAAGCTGCTCAGACACCATCAGAAGAAAATTCACCAAATATAGATATTTCGTGAAGAAGAAATTGCAAACAGAACATGCAAGATCTTTCTACACACGCCCTGCAGGTAGGGCTTTTGAATAGTCCTAGCATATTTCCCAGAAGGAAGCTAAGAAGTGGTGGATAGGTTTACCATCGCCCAGGGCAGATATCACTCATTGTACTTTACCATGGCTGCTCAGTTCCATTCGGGATGTTTTCAGTTCAGAGCGCAGTTGCTGGAACTACATCTTAAACTCCATTAAAAAAATTTTCCGGTCTACCCCCAGACATCTTACAATTCATATTAATATATACACAAACCCAGTCTGATGCCTCTCTCTCCTAATTTTTTGCAAAAAAGGGGGAATTCCCTGAGAGGGCATCAAAAACCGGGCACACAACTAATTATTTACAATATTAAACAATCACACCACGACGACACAGCAAGAACACATGTATTTACAGGGCTTATGAAGCAAATAATGTCCGTTATCAGCGATGACTGAATCGACAGGGAAACGATACCACATATTTCTTAGAAGCAAAGTTATGAATCAGATTGAACATTTGAAATTAATTCAGGCGAAATGAGTAATTATTTCTACGATCCAATAGAATTCGACAATCATTTGTTTTGTTAAGTACAAGTAAGTCACTGATGGATCGCGGCCCTCTACCCTTGGGGAGGGGGGGGGGCATCATGGCTTCCCCCTCTAGGAATGTCTTGATATCTATCATTTAAAAATGTCTCCCCCCAAATTCTCACAAAAATATTTACAATGAAAATTTATGTACAAGCGAAGCAATATATTTATATATATACAAGGACTCTGGGTCTGGGTTGGAGCATTGTTGTCAAGCACGAGCCACAGATAAACAGTACCTTGGTGGTGCAGTTTATCTATGGCTCATACTTGACAAAAATTACAAATATTTTGAACATCTTAAAAATGGCTTGAAGTGGCTGATAGTAAAAGGCCTTGTTCAGGGTGGTTAACTCGAACGAGTTGCTAGAAAAAAAACAATCATTTTCTTGCAGCTACTCCTTGGAGTGGATCATCCTCAACAAGGCCCTGTACTAGCGGCTACTTATAGACGGGGAGAGTTGGAATTGTTGGAAAGATGTGCTATTTCCGGTTCAGTCACGAAGTTGAGTGGCGGATAAACAAGGGTAGAAGGGATTCGAACAAGAGATCTTCAACCTAAGATTCCAAAATGATGATCATTCAAGCAGGCAGATGCCCGCACAATTAAACAAAGAGATGAATGAAATCTGCTCATTATTGATGCGATGGCCTTCCTACCAAGTAAGAGAAACTTTTGTCAAGTATGAGTCACTCAAGTATGAGTCACCGATGGATCGTGCCATCCAGGCACGGTCCATCTGTGGCTCATGCTTGACAAAATTAAATTGATCCCCACTTGAATAAAATAATGAAACATCAGTATATTACCAGGAAAGTTGAACTATCAGATAATATTATGTTTTAATTTTGAAACCCAGACCTAGCAAGCTACTCTGACGACATAAAAAGTACAACTATGATGACACAATCATCCCCATGGAAACAACAAATAATCATTGATAAGAAATTATGATGTAATAAGTGAACTACCGAATTCAGAAATATACAATAATTGCTTTATCGCCATAGCAACAGTGTGACCTTGACGACCAATGCTACTGGTCGTCAGGTCGACAGCATCGCCATAGTGAATATAATTGTGTGGTAACTATGACTACAATCATCACCATGGAAACAGACAGTGGCAGAATCGCCACAATAACAGGTGATGTCATGTTACCATGGCGTTAGAGGTAGCCATAGCGACAAAAAAATATATTGCGCAATAAGAAACGGCCATTATTTACAATATGTACAAAGTAACCTTAAAGCATTGCAGTCAGCCTACCTAAGGTAAAGATTAGGAGCCTATACTGTTAAAAATATAGTAAAATTTGCAGTTTTTACAGTGAAAAGACTTATTTGGAACAATAATTTTACAACAGAGCATGATCTATTGATGAGATGCATGGGCCATATATGCTTGACAATAGACAATCGTTGGATATTGAGAAAAATTTCTGCAAAAACTGTAAATTCGCTGGCATTTTTAACAGTACAAATACACACAAAATTTCCTATTTACAATTTTTCAATTTTTTTTTGCTTTTTTATGTTTTTCGTCACACTAGTACTAAGTACCCAGCGAATATGTACAATTTTTAAACGAAAACAAAAAAGAATAATTCACAGTGCAAAACTAAAAATGTATTAAAATGACAGATTCTCCAAATATGCGGGTTTTTCTACAAAAATCAACATAAAAAATGGGTGATTTCACTTGAAAATTCCACCCAAAATATGAGAACACAAAATTTTTTTTCATTTTAAAAAAATTCAAAAATTTATCAAATCAAAATCGATGGCAGTCGGGTTGTTTTAATTAGTACATTCCTAATTGTGTCCAAAGCAAAACAGAACCACTATAACAGAGTGCGTTGAGTGGTATCTGCTCTGGGCAATGTCCGAACCTATGACAAACACCTGCTTCAAAAGGTAGCAACAATAACTGTATTTTAGTCCCAAACAAAACTTAATCGCTATAATAATGCATTTAAAGGTATCTGCCCTGGGCGATATAAAAAATTTTGCAAGTGACAGAGTCAAAGAATATCTCAGAAATTTAATATTAATTTTGAGTTCGGACTGATTAAATTTTGTGTTGGATTTTGACATTTCGCCAACTTGTTTGCGTCATGGTGTATTTTTCACGATCCAAAATAAACGACCTTGAACAACAGAAAAATTGACCTTCAAAAAAGCGATAATAACAAAAGAAATAATCGAAAAATCGAAACAGAAAAAAATATTTACAAAAAGAAATGAAACACCTGACAAGCGGGTACAACAATCATGGAACTTGAAGTGAAGTTGATGCTTTTTTGCATAAAATGACCGATTTCTGAAACTTTTGCGTGAATTTTTACTTAAAATGTTATCAGTGTTTTTATTGGGAGCTAAGCCTGACATTTTGACAGTCAATGCCTTGTGAATTGTATTGTGATAGCGATTGTGCATGTCATTTGACAGTCAGTCCAAAGTCTAAGTTATTTGATTTTAATTTGAACTTCATATTTGCATGTCAATGTGATAGGTAGTCAAACTCAGAATCTTATGATTTTAATGTGAAACTTCAAATAGTACTGTCATTTGACAGTCAGTGCCATAGGATTTTAATCTGTGTGAGCAGTCCCACATGTCATTTGACAGTCAGTTAAGCGATTTTCTTTCAGACAGTCACCTGCCACACATGTCATTTTGACAGTCAGTCATACGAATGTATTGCGAATCTAAAATACCACATGCCGTTTTGACAGTCAGAAGTTGAAGAATACTTATTTTAATCTGCATTACCAACTGTGCATGTCCTTTGACAGCCAGAGACAAGTCATTTTATTACGGATCACCAAACAGTCAACGATTCTCCTGTCAAAGAAACTTACCGAAGGAATATAGACCAAGTATGGGTCACTAATGGGGGGTCGTGCCGTTCAGGCACATTCCCATTAGATTAACTTTTTGATTTCCAATCAGACCAGATTTATAAGACCCAAATTTCTGTTTCAGAAATGCCGTTTCAGAATGAATTTTTTCAGGTTATCATAAATTTCATTATACTAATATGACATTCGGACAAATTGAAATATAAAACTATTTTAACAGACAGACGGACAACAGGTGCGCATAAAAACTCAGCGGTGTCCAGCAAGCAAAATAAAAAATGATATAGTGATAGTAATAATAAAACAAAAAAATTTGGCGATAAGGTACACAGGAAAAATAAAGAATCAAGAAAAAGTCAAAAGAAAATTTCTACAGGCGGACATTGCTACGGGAATACTATTTACAAAATTAACCCAGTCAGATTGCGTGATGTCCAAAGTGGCCAAAGTTTTCGAGTCACCGAGTGTCTGTGGCACAATCCACCAGTTAAAGATGCGGGCAGTTTGAGAAAGAAAATTCGGTTCCATCGAAAGGAAACACAGCAGATAGTAAATAATTAGTGATAATCTCTTATTGAAAGATGAAGATGTATATTTTTGAGTGTCTGGTAGCAACTTAACCGTACAAAAAAAGTTAAAAAATATCAACACTGCTATAACAATATAGCAGTGTTGATTGTTTTTAAACTTTTTCAGTCGCCCGATGAAAATGATTTGGACACCCGAAGAAAAAAAACAAATATTCTGTCACCTTGATCTGAATGCTGAGTATCACAGGCATCAATTATATAACGAGACTTAGGGAATTCTGACTGGGCGAACGAGCAATGGAGTAACCTGTGCACGAGATATCACAGTCATTCATCAAAAACAAACCGTTAACTATGTACAAAATAAGACTATCCAAAGCAAAATATAAAAAATACCTTTTCCAACAAAAAAAGGATTATCTAGATATATATTTCTCGGTGTAGTGATCTCCAAATTATCAAATACGTATGACAATATTTCTGGAGTGGAATATGAAATATTTTGGACACCAAATTATGATGTTATTATACACTCAGCAGGGGAACAGTTAAAACTTGAATTTTTACCTGAAATCAGCCACAAAAATGTGTCAAAAGCATGAAATAGGGTATTATTTTGTTATTGGAATCGCCAACCAGAATGATCGCCTAAAAATAGCCTACTATGGAAAATTCAGATGACAGAAGAGTCGATTAAAATAGTACCAATAATATCACTCTGAGCAGTAAACATCGTGCAAACGAAGCTGGACTACCAGGGTAAAGCGCAGTGAGTGGCATTTGCTCGGGGCGATGATAAAACCAACTGACAACACTACTTCAACTTTGAAGATCTCCAAAAAGTTTACAGATTTGGAAAATAATTTTTTATATTTTGCCCTGGATTGATTGCGATGTTGATATTTACAAATATGGTTGAAAAAATAAGAGATATTTATCTGGTAATGTCTGGCCATACATCATATGCTAACAATCATGCATTGGCCGAAGATCATATACCATAGACCCACTATGGGCTGTAGAGCATAGTCAAGAGATCATGCATGTGCCGTAGATGGCTCATGTAAAATGGGTACAGTTCATCCCTGCCCATGCATGACAGAGTTAGATGTCTCCAAACATTACAGCGTTGTTTCACTGAAAGCTACGAGGCTGAGAAATATATGGTGTTTATGACATAACTTGAATTTTAAATTTTAAACTTCAAAGTGAAGTTTAAAGTTTTACTTTGTGTTCATCTAATCAACAAATTTTATTTTGTCAAGCATGAGCCACAGATGGACCGCGCCTCAAGGGCGCGTTCCATCGGTGGCCCATACTTGACAAAACATGTTGAAGCAGAAGATTGCTGACTGGATATATTTTACGAGAGAAGACAAAAAACGAATCATCTTTTGGTTTCAGAATCGACTCGAACAATTTTGACAAATTGAATCAGGAGTTGTATGATAAACAAACAAAGTTATATTTTAGCAGATCATAGTTCACATGAAAATTCACATTTATATTCAGATTTATCATTTTGAAGATTTCAAATTGTTATAGAAATCGAGGAAAGGAACTTTAAATCATAAATATAAATTTATTTGACACCACAATAAATTGCTCAAAATCAGGTCCAATGTATTTTTCCGTATTATAGAGTACTGTCTGCTGAGCTTTTCTCTCCTCCTTGATATTCCAAACTGATTCGAGTCCCAAAATTTAGCGTTGAGCCGTATCAAACGACGATGTTGACAATTAAAAAAAAAAATGCAAAACGTATAAACCACATAAGATATTAAAACACCAACACACACACACACATAGGCTACATTGTGATATATAAAAGATAACTCTATATACATGATTTGCCACTCGATGGCGTAGTTCAGTTTTTTTACTTCAAGTTTGTGATGAGTTGGAGTATCGGCCATCATAGCGTAGTATCAGTAGCGTTTGGCAGTCCCGTCCAACATCTAAATACAGAAATTTTTACTCAAAATCGATTAACTCTTGTTAGTGATGGATATCAGAATTGAAACTTTTCGTTTAAAAATCTTTCTTCTAAAAAATTTAAAAAAAAAACTGACGGACGCGATCAGTTGCAGCGGAAAGGGGGGAGGCGGGGGGGGGATAGAAAATACACATGAAATTTATCCCCAAAGTAATTACACACAAAAGTGGAGTAGAAATTCTATAGGCTTTTCTATTAAAAGTAATCATATTTGAGGAAATAGGAGAAAAAAGTAACTTCGATCCGAAGGCGGTCCGAAAATTTGTGCTCCAGCTGGAAACCATCCGGAACAGGACAACCGAACCAATATACATACTGTTGTGTTTTTCTTCGGACGTCTAAAATGTTCATTTTCTTTATTTCGGTTGACCAAAACAGGTTTCAAAACATCAACACTGCTATTTCATAGCAGTGTTGATGATCTTAAACCTTTTTCATAATTTGGTTTTAACCAGACAGAGAAAAAGGATTTTTAATCTTTTGAATAAAAGATGTTCATGAAGTATTTCCCATTTGTTG
This sequence comes from Styela plicata, assembly GCA_963675895.2. Classification (NCBI taxonomy): domain Eukaryota; kingdom Metazoa; phylum Chordata; class Ascidiacea; order Stolidobranchia; family Styelidae; genus Styela; species Styela plicata. The sequence goes on along the minus strand of OZ023150.1, from coordinate 15,532,225 downwards.
GATTCTCTTCTGACGAAACCAATTTCCTTCGGACATCAAAGTAGCAACAGAGTAGACGAAATTATTCGTCTGTTGCTGTACCACAATACAGTGAGCAGTGGTTTTATAGTTGCCTCGTATACCGCATATTTCAAACTAGTCAGTGCCACGTTGAAGTTTTTTTTATTGAAATTCTAAGCTAGGCCGGAAGCAGTGTCTGAAAGGAACCAACTAACGGTTCTCCTAACAGCAGAGAGCTAATGAGCCCTGTGACTAAAAGGAAGCAAAGAAGTGGTAGATGGTTCGATCATCGCCCAAAGCATATACCACTCACTGCGCTCTACAGCGATGTTTCAGTTCTATTTGGGGTGTTTTCTGTCCAGAGTGCAGTTGCTGGTACTACATCTTTCAGTATCTTTTTGCTATTTAGTGGCCGTTAGTGGGTTCCTTTCAGGCACTGCTTTCGGCCTTGCTTTCAATAAAAAAATTGGATTTCAATAAAAAAAAGATGCTGTAACAGCAACTGCACTCAGAACGGAATTGAACCTCCATGGTAAAGTGGAATGGAATGTATATACCCTGGACGATGACAAAACCATCTACAACCTCTTTCATCCTTTCAGTCGCCTCTTTTGACACGCCTGCAATACGTTAGGACTATTCTAAACCCTGTAGCTAAAGGCATCTAAAAGGTATGGAAAGGTCTGTAAATCAGAAGTACTCACCTTTATTCAGGTTTCTGGTTAGCTGTGCTGATTCTCTCAATATCACTCAATGTCATTGGTCGCTGAGATGGGTGTGGTCCTAGATTCTGAAGCTGTGATTGGTTGAGGACGTGGGCAGCTGGCATTTGTGATTGGCTGAGAACTTCCCGCCCAAACCATCTCTCCAAAGGATTGGTAAAGTCTGCTCCTCCACCTCTACCATCTTCTGAAAATTTGGAGATAAGGAGTTTCCTTCTAATGTATATGTTTTGGGGGTTGCCCGGTTAGCTCAGTTGGTTGGGTTCGAATCCTGTGCGGAATGATCAAATGCAAGTGCAGAGCTGAACTCTTCACTGGCACAAAGTGCTTCTGGTAACCAATGGTTACGGCTTTCCCCACCAACCATGTTCATAATACACAGGGAAAATCTGCAGACGGTTAGGCAAAAACCTCACCCTCAACTTTGAATTCAACATTAGTTTAAACTGTATTCTCTGCTTTCCTCTCACGCAGGATAACAATGAAATCCGATTCTATATGGAGGCAACTCATACAAAACCAGGCTACCATGATGCCCGGTTGTGGCCACAATGCCTGGCTGTGGCTTCCTACACTAACCATGCCCATAGCACGGAACACAGTTCTCCACTTTGGCTGAACCACTCTCTAATATGATCCCCCGATATGGGGGGGGGGTCCGGGCCTAACCTAACAGTTCAGAATATGAGGATTCTAACAGGTTTTCGATTTACTGAGCCTGCAGAGTCAGAGTGTAACTTCGGGTGACCAAAACGTAGAGCGAATACACGGATATTTGTGTTTTTAACGAGATATACGAATTTTACTACATCGAACATGTTCACTTCGAATGTATTTGAATATTCAGTTCGGTTTGGACGTCTCTGAATAATGCATTCCCCCTAACATTCGAAACACCGGAGAAATACACCGTTGACATTTAATCAGTCGAACATATCAAATAGAACTATTTCTTACTCATATTCTGCTGCTGTTGTTGTTGTCTTGCTGCTGCATGTTGTATAGCCTGAGCCTGGAGCTGCTGTTGCCGCAAGGCTGCTGCTGCAATAAAGGCTTGCTGCTGCTGTTGCTGATATAGCTGCATGTGCATCAAGGCTGCTGCCTGATACGGGGGCCCCAGAGGGGAAGCCAGTGGTACATTTGGGGGTGGGGGAGGGGGCATGATGCGCCCTGGAATGTGAGTTTGCGGGGGTAGGATAGTGGGGATCATGGTGTGACCACGGGCCATTGTTGGTGGAAGGAATTGCATGGGAGGGGGGACGAGAGGTCGTAACTGTAATGGGTGCAATTGGGGATTTGTTGTTGGGATGAACCCTGGCATTCCGGGTGCAACACCCGGGATACCACTTGGGGGTTGCTGGGGAAATTTAACCCCCACACTACTAGGGACTTGGGCAGTGGACGTTTTTGGCAGCACTGGAATCTGTTGGGGGGGAGCGCGTGGATCACCCAGCTGCGGCTCTGGTTTTTTAATGTCGTTTTTTAGCAGCGTTAGGAGGGGGCAGATCTCCCTGCTTCAATCTGATAGGATTGTTCGGATCTTTCGGTGATTTCTTCTCCATGAGGAGTCGTTGTTTCTGAACCTTAAAAAAGAAGAAAAAAAATACAGTTTTAATTTTACAGAAGAAACTCAAGTGGTGGATGATTTTAGCACCATCACCCAGGGCAGATCTCACTCACTGCACTTTACCATGGTGGTTTAGTTCCATTAGGGATGTTTTCTGTTCAGTGTCTAAAGAAATTAGATTATGTTCTAACGAAAACCTACAAAAAACCTAAATTACTGAAGAAAAAGATACCATCAAATCGTGGAAGTTTTATAAATGTTTTTGTGCTCGGACATGAATCTGAGAAGGAAGTTAATAATCATCATCCCTCACAGGATTCGAACCTACGTCAGGACAATCAGAAAGCATAGGTCGAACAGCATTTCCAACACTTCACTGATGGAACTAACTGGACTGGATTTCAACAAAAATAATCTGACCTGCAGATGGTAATATTGCTCCTGTACAATGTTGACCACAGCCTGCTGCTGCTGTGGGGTTAGCCTGCTGAGCTGATCTTCATTTATGCCAAACTTATTCAGCACAAACTGTGTCAGCAAGGCTACCTCATGCTGATTTTTAAGGTCTGACATATCAGCAGGCTCGGGCTTGTCAGCAGTGCCAACAAGGTCAGGCTTAGCTGCAAAGTTTTGCTGATTTTCAGCCTTGAGCATATTGTTGTTGTAAATATCAGCAGCAAGGCTATTAGGCTGCTGTTTCAGCGCAGTAGGCTTAGGCATTGGTTTATTCAGCAAGGCAGCACTCTGCATTTCAAGTAGATTTCGCATTCTTTCTTGATCAGTGGAACCTGTGATAAGATCAGGGTTGTCAATGCAGTGACAGGATTCCATTTTTGATCATGTGGGAGTGGAAAGCAGGGAACGCGTATTAACTAGGGTTGCAAATGAGTGGAAAGGTCCGGGTATTTTGAAAAGTTACCCAAAAAGTTTCTTGGAATTTTCAAGGGCCTGGAACACTGAAAAAATTGGGAACTTCTGTATAATTCCATTTTTTAGATTTCAGTGACTGTATATGATATTTTAAACCATCTTTATACGTTAACCCCTCATATAATTAATCTCATAATCAGGCAGCAATTGTATGTTTCAAACTATGAATAGTTGTTGATCAACTTTGAACAAGTCCCCTATAACTTTATCACAGGTAGGTTTAGGCAATTTAATTCTGTTCGAAATACGAACTTTTCGAAATTATTCAAGAATCCTTTACAGGAACAATAACTTGCCAAATGGAGCGAATATTTTCAACTACAAAATGCAATGGATTTTGGTTCAAGTTGACCAAAATCGATTGCATTCTGTAATTCAAATATAGAATTTTTTCCGCTTTGACATGGAGTATGAATGGATAACGCATTCTCTTTACGTTAATATTAGCAATTCATAACTGTAAATGTGAGATGACCATCATCATATTTTGTTTTATTTATTGAAATTCTCTTTAAGCAAGGCTGGAAGCAGCTCTCGAAGGGAACCAACTAACGGCCACTTAATAGCAAAAAGCTACCAAAAGATTTAATACCAGCAACTGCACTCTAAACGTAAATGACAGACCACGACCTGTCATGCAGACACCAGTTCTAAGTCGGGATTAAGTTGCTTTCGTTCAACCCATTCACAGATTTTCCATGTGTATGAACACGGTTGATGGAAGAACCCATAACCAGCCAATGTGGGCTGGTGATGTTTATGCTTTATCCATTCATAGTGGAATTTAAACGTACTACAGAATCATCAGAGTTGTATTATAGCTCGAAGCTTATTACCAACGATTTCGGCACTCGTTGTTTTTATATTTTTACCAGAATATTCATATATTCTAGGATTCTAATATAATGTTTATTCTTCTTCTTTTGTTGGAAAATTAAAATAAAATGCCCCTCCTAGTGTCTAACCAAACTCTGGAAAAAGGGTACTGCTGCTGGAGGACACTGCACTCAAAGAAAATAAAGATTCTGGCCCCTGGCCTAGTTTATTCAGGGGATACTATATTTCTGATAATAAATAATTAAGTTTTTCAATTATTTTTGATCATTCCGCATGAAATCATGAGAAATAAGGTCAAATATGGGCAATTTTGTGTATCTGAAAGGTTGAAATTATTCTGCTTATATAGAGTTCGAATACTATTCAAGTGAGCGCGATAGCCTAGTGGTTAAACATGTTGGCATCGCAGGTTGAAGATCTTGGGTTCGAGTCCCGGGAGTCCGGCTTGGTTAATCCATGCCCACCACTCAACCCAGGGTGTAATAACTCTTGGGTAGGCTGAGCCGAAATCATAAAAGATATGTAGGTACCGTATATATAAAGTAAAGATCATATCTGTCCAGTAAGTGTAACCCTATCCGTCTATAAGTGGCCGCTGTTACAGGGCCTTGTGCAGGATGATCCACTCTAAGAAGTGGTTATGAAAAATAAAGCTTAACTATACGGGCAATCAAAGGCCCTGTAATCACGACTTTAGAATAGTCCGTAACGTATCTCCTGCGTGTCACAAGAGCCGACTAAAAGAAAAACAAAAAAAAAATGGTAGATGGTTTTACCATCTTGTAGAGCTGTTGGAATTATATAATCTTTCTTGTTCAATTCAGAGTAGCCGAGTTATTACACCCAGGGTCGAATGGCACGAATGGCGGGCAGAGATGAATGACCCTAACTCGAACCCAAGATATTCCATCTGCAATACCAACACGGGAACCACTAGGCCATCGTGTCCACATCTTGTAGTAGCTCTTTGCTATCAAGTCGCCATTAGTCGGTTCCTTGTCGGCACTGCCTCCAGCCTTGCTCCGAATGAATTTCAATAAAAAGAAAAAATTGTAGCTCTCACCACTAATTTTACTGAGATCCAGGCTATTAGCTGCAATGCCTTGTCTCGTCGGCTGATGAAATGCACTTGATCGCCCATGTTTACTTGCGTCCAATAGAACCTCAGGAAAGCTTGCATTACGCCGAAGCCCTGGAAAAAAAGTTTTAGCCTGTTACCTTGTTACAATTGATGTTATGACGATTGATTTTTTATTTTAAGTAATCTCGCTTTTTCGGTTTTTCTGTTACCCCTAAGCAAGGTGAAAGAAGCCAGCTAATAACCACTCAAAGGATACATCTGCTCTGGGTGATGATAAAGCCATCAACTACTTTGTAAACCGTTTTTACTTGCAGCAAAATCATGATATATGATCTGCTTCATTTTGCTCATTAAAGATTTATAGCAAGGGTCTAAAAAATATTCATTTCAATTTGCGATCGGGAAGACGAGAATATGGCTTATTATCAAACATATGGTAAACCACAACCATTCACACAGAATATTATTTCAGAATGTATTCGAAATAGTAGAATATTCGGTTTTGCCATCCCTGGCATTAATAAAGTGGCATTTTTTGCCAATTTTATTTTGTCCCGATGTGACCTGCATACACAGCTATTTTGTTCTTGTTCAGTGTTGCTTCAATTTGAAAAATGAGGAGCTGTGTATTTTAATTTAAAAGTGTTCCTTTGCTTTTTTTTAGAGCGACCTCTCAGAGTGGATCACCCTGCCCCAGGCCCTGTAACAGCGGCCACTTATATATGGGTAGTATACAATTGTTGGAAAGATATGATATCTTCCTGTTCCCAAGTTATTACACCCTGGGTTGAGTGGTGGGCAAGGAAAAGCGAGCCGACTCTCCAGTACTCGAACCAGAGATCTTTAACCTACGATGCCAACATGTTTAACCGCTAGGCCATCGCACCCATACGCTGTTATCTAACATATTATATTAAAATGGTCGGGAATGCTTTTCTTCAACAGAATCATATTCGCAAAGATTCGATTTCGAATTATTTTATTTGAGATTTGATTGAAAAAAGCAATAATCAAAATTTGCATCACTCACCTGGGCTGCTCTGTTGCTTTGAAGGATTCATGCTTGCGCTGTGGTATATTCTCGAGAGTAAATCACTCCCCGGTTGATCAGCTTTCTTCACACTGTTGGCCGCTAGTTTCGCAGAAAATGAGGCCGTTGCTGATGCCAGATCTGAAAGATTTTTTCCAAATTTTTAAAATTGGGTTTCGTATTGGTGTTTAGAACATTCGTGTCTTTCTCCTCAAATTGGCAAAAAAGCTTCAAAACCATCAACACTGCTATTTCATAGCAATATTGATGATTTTGAACGTTTTTTCTTTTCTTCACTGGAGTCTGGTTTGCTACCTTTGTTTACACTTTTGGAAGAAAAAATTTTCAAAACATTTTCATAAAAAGAAATTTTATTTTCTTCACAGTCTGGTTGCTACCAGACACTTGGAAGGAAACATTTTAATCATTTAAAAAAAGAAATTTTATCAAAGATCTTTGATAAATTTTATTCTGATGGTATCTATCTATTTTTTTGGGGATTAGATTTTGAAAATAGTGTTTTATTTTGAAATGGTAGCAATGCTCTTTCTCATCAAAAAATATGCCTGTATTTAGAATGTAATTGATATCTCGCATTCGAAATTATCTCTGAAAATGTATTCAAAATAGTGAAATATTTGGTTTATTTCGACAACTCTATAGATCAGTGGTCCCAACCCCCGGTCCGTGGGTCAGTTGGTGCCGTCCGCACAAGGAACTATTAATTAGTGTGGAACTCCTTTTATCACATTATAACTTGGTTTATTACATCACAAGCCTGTGAAACTGAAGTTCTTGAATTGTTATTTTGAGCGTATCAGCTCGTTTTCCTAATTTAGTATCCCTTGCCCATTCTAGCAGCCCGATGCCCTTTAACCAGGAGAGTAAGCTTGTTACATTTTACTTTTATTTTCAGGGTTCTCATTGATTTGACGATGGATTGAAAATTTTGCAAATTTAAATCACTTAATATTTATTTACGATTCAAATACTTTTATTTTGAATGCATCAAATACAAATATATTGGGAACAATATGCGTCTCCACCTTCTTTTTGGTGGGCCGGGGTAGAATTATCAAACATAGACCGGTCCGCGGAGACAAAAAAGGTTGGGGACCACTGCTGTAGATGACACAAATAAATATATCACATTGCAGAGTAATCAGGAAAGAAAATCTAATGAAAAGTTTTAATGTGTTTTGTCATGGAACATCAAGTTCAGATTATACTCTTATTTTTTGTTACAGCCACTTCTTAGAGTGGATCACCCTGTCCAAGGCACTGTAACAGCGGTCCACTTATAGACAGACAGGGTGAGTTACAGTTATTGGAAAGATATGATCTTTTCCTGTTCGGCTTAGCCTACCCCAAAGTTATTTGACCCTGGGTTGAATGGGCATGGATAAGCAAGCCGAACTCGCCGGGACTCAAACCCAAGATCTTCAACTTGCGATGCCAACATGTTTACCACTAGGCCATCGATTTAACTGAATATACGGTAGCAAGACGTAGTGAGTAATACCAGGGATGCCAATTATTTTAGTATTTCAACTGCATTCTGAAAAAATAATTTCGAAAATGAAAAATTGAATACATTCTAAATTTAGCCATGTTTTTGATGAAAGGTGGCGTTCTAAAAGAAAAATATAAATTGCGACATCTAGAAAATTTTGACCACAGTGCACAATTTTCTGATTTCATGTAACTATGTCAATTTCGAGAGCAAAATGATTTTTCAGTAGATTTGTCCAGATTTATGCAATGAAAACAACTTTATATCACACTATTCCAAATTATATCTAAAATCAAAATTTTCACTATATCGAATATGTCCATTTAGAATGTATCTGAATATTTGATTCGTATTGGACACTGAGTAATACACAGTACAATAATAAAGGATGGCAGATAATGAAGTGTAACAGAATGCATTCCTTGGCAAACTTAATTCTCATAAGACTTTAGTTAAAAATTAGTTTTGAATAAGGGTTTAAAGAGAGTGGCACGCATTACGCATAAAATTAGACATAACCCAGGGTGTAATAACTTGGGTAGGCCATGCCGAACAGGGAAAGATCGTATTTTTTCTAGCAATTGCAACCTTATCCGTCTATAAGTGACCGCTGTTACAGGGCCTTGGACATGGTTAATGTTACTATTCTGTTTATTGATATTAGTAATTATTTCATTATTATTATGTACACAATTTCTTTGTTGAACACTTTCTTTCCATTGTTAAACTTCTGTTTCATTCTTATTTATGGCTCCCATAATTATGACCTTTGACCTTGCTAAAACTTGTTCTCAAAATTGGTCTTCTGAAACTGTGATCCTGGAGCATGGTGCTCTATTGTTAGTGTGTGTTTTTTATCTGTTGTAATCGATAAATATTGAATAATATTGCAAACTTTTCATGGTAGCAGAGGTAAAATGGCTACAAAGCAAATACCTCCACCAAAGTTTAGTGGTGATGTGACTTATTCAGCATGGAAAAACAAGTTGGCAATGTGGACTAGTATAACTGATTTGCCTAAGACCAAACAGGCAATTTTTGTATTGTTACAATCTTTGGATGGAAAATTTGAAAGCTGAAAAGGCGGTAGCAGATTTAACAAAAGAAGAATTGGGAGAAGAGAATGGACTGGACAGGCTAACTGAAAAACTGGATGCTGCTTTTCAGTCTGAAAAAGTGGATGAGGCCTATTCTGCCTATACATCATTTAGCTCTTACAAGAAAACAGTTGACATTTCCATGGCAGATTTCATACTAGAGTTTGAACACCGGTATGCTAGGCTAACAAAGTTTGACATGAAGCTGCCGGATACAATATTAGCTTTTAAAATATTAGATGCTGCTAGTCTTGGAGATGATCAAAGACAGTTGGTTTTGACAATTGGCAATGACTTGAAGTTTGAATCTGTAAAGTCGGCACTAAAAACGAATTTTTTCCAAACAAGATAAGGAACCAAAATTAGAGAATCCAGTAGCTTTGAAAAAGGAAAACATTTTTTGTTCACAAGATCATAGCAAAGAAAATGATCATAGCTATTTCAAACAACATACAGGTACTGGAGGCAATAAAAAGATATATCAAAAACAATGGTCAACGTTGGCAGAGTACCGGTAGAAAAAGAGACACTGCTTCTGTCGGTAACCGTCTGAATCCAAGGGACAAAAATGGAAATATTTCCAAATGTGCAATTTGTGATTCCAAGATGCATTGGGCTAGAAATTGTCCTCACAATCAAAACCACGTTTTCTGCACAGACTTTGATCAAGAAGGTTGGGAAGAAATTCAAATAGTTTTAATGGCTGATGATAACTTGGGTCAGGACATCTTTTTAACAGAAACAGAAAAATCTGCTATTGTGGATACGGCTTGTACGAAAACAGTAGCTGGTACTACTTCCTGGTTTTTCGAATTATGTAAATTTTTTAGTTAGATTCAAAGAACAGATGTAAAATTGAAATATTTCCATCAAAGAAAAGGTTCAAATTCGGCGATGGTCGTGAAATTTTGTTCAAAAAGAAAGGCCATTATCCCTATACAAATTGGTAAAAAGCTGCTGAGTATTGAAGTAGAGATTGTTGATGAAAAAAAATTACCATTGCTGATGAGCAAAAGTTCACTTAAGGCTGCTGGAACATTGTTAGACATGCAGAATGACAAAGTGACTATGTTGGGTCAAGATATCAAGTTGCATTTGTCAACCAATGGTCATTATGCTGTCGAGATCCTGCCGAAAGGAGCAAAAAATCGATAATTGTGAAAAGGAGATTCTGATCACTAATAGCCCTTATGGAAATTTTGGGGAAAACAGATATGGTGAAATTTACACAGGCAGTTTGGACATGCGTCTAAAGAAAATATGAGAAGGTTGATTCAAAATGCTGAGAAATGGAACGCTGACCTATTACCATTAATTGAAGAAGTTATTCGTGAATGCGATGTTTGTAAAATCTACAAAAAAACCGAATGCACGGCCCGTTGTAGGCCTCTCTTGGGCAACAGATTTTTAATCAAACTGTTGCAATGGATCTTCATCAGCTTGATGTGAATCTATGGTATTTGCATATTATTGATCAATTTACTCGTTACAGTCGAGCTGTAATCGTGACGAACAAACGTACATCAACAATAGTGGATAAATTTATTCAGGCTTGGATCTGTCTGTTTGGTGGACCGGAACGAGTACTATGTGACAACGGCGGAGAATTCGACTCAGCAGAATTCAAAGATATGTGTGAGAATTTTAATATAAAATTCACAACAACACCAGCCTATTCACCATGGAGTAATGGGTTATGTGAACGTCACAATAAAATTTTATCAGAAACACTGCTGAAGGTAAAAGAAGCTGAGAGATGTAGTTTTGAAACAGCTCTTGCATGGGCCTTGAGTGCGAAAAATTCTCTTATAAGCACAAATGGATTCAGCGCAAATCAATTAGTATTTGGGAGAAATCCAAACTTTCCTTCAACTGTTCACGATAAACTACCAGCATTAGATGGAACTACATTGAGTGTTAGTGTAGCAAACAAACATTAATGCCATGCATCTGGCACGTAAAGCTGTGATTGAATCGGAATCATCTGAAAAAATAAGACGAGCTCTAAGAAAACAAACTCGGCAAACTAGGGAAGGATTTTCTCTAGGTGATGAGGTTTATTACAAACGGGAAGATCAGAACAAGTGGAAGGGTCCAGGTAAAGTGATTGGACAAGATGGACCTGTTATCTTTATACGACATGGTGGGCAGTACATTAAAGCGCACTCTTGCAGAGTTCAGTTTGCTAGCTATAATTCAAACACTTGCGTCAATCCTGTGAACATAGATGAAGAGCATAAGCAAATCCCATCAGAAAATGAATCAGATGTTGAAGAGCCATACAGTGATGTTATTGATGGCACAGTTGGTGGTGAAAGCGAACAAATTCCTATTGAAATGGAAAATGGGAGTATTGAAGCTAATCCAGATACTGGGAATACAGAAAATCATGTATCTAGAAGTCGACCGCAATTATGTGTTGGAAAAATTGTCACATATACTTGTGCTGGAGAAGACTATGAGGCAAAAGTGGTTAGTCGTGCTGGTAAAGTAACTGGGAAATACGGCAAATGTTTTCAATGTTGAATACCGCAATCCAGTACATTTTTCGTGGAAAAAATGGGTTATGTCGATTTTGACAGAGTAGAAAATCTGCAAGAAAAAACTCAATTTGATGATAGTGAAGATATTATGGTAATTAACGATGTTGATTTTGATGAAGCTAAACAGTCAGAGTTGAAAAGTTGGATTGATAATAATGTTTATGCTGAAGTTGAGAATGTTGGGCAGCAAAACAATTTCTGTGCGTTGGGTCTGCTCAATGAAGAACACAGAAAAGGGCATTATTCCAAAAGCTAGGCTAGTTGCCAGAGGCTTTGAAGAACAAGTTGAGAGTATCACAAAAGAGTCACCCACTTGTTCGAAAGATTCTCTTCGTGTACTTCTTGCGATAGTGGCTCAAAAACATTGGAAACTTCACACAATTGACATTAAGACAGCCTTTTTGCAAGGAAATTCCGTGGACAGGGAAATATTTTTTTACGCCCTCACGCCCTCCCAAAGAAGCCTGCACTGACAAGTTATGGAAACTCAACAAATGCGTTTATGGGCTTTCAGATGCTTCACTCAAATGGTATCAAAGACTGAAAAATTTTCCTCATAAGTGAAGGAGCAAAATCATCAATGTCAGATCCTGCTGTATTTTACATGTATATATAATGGAAAACTTGAAGGAGTGGCAGGTATTCACGTTGACGATATTTTATGGTCTGGCACTCAATTTTTTCAAGATACTTTAATATCGAAACTACGAACAACATTTCGAATTAGCAGAGAGAAAAATGAGGCCTTCAAGTATCTTGGACTTGATGTTGAGCAGAACAAAAATTGTATCTCCATAAATCAGAATATGTATGTGAACAGTTTACAGGCAATTTCTGTACAGACATCAGAAAATGAAAAATTATGCTCCTTTGAGAAAGATACACTCAGAGCTTACATCGGACGTTTGTTGTGGGCTAGTGGACAAACCAGGCCTGACATAAGTTATGACGTTTGTCAACTTGCTTCGAACTTAGCTGACGGAACAAGAAAAGATCTGAGATATGTCAACAAAATAATAAGAAGACTCAAAATGCAGCAAGTGTCCCTGAAATACTCATATCTGGGGAAAGATGACTCGCTAAAAATTGTTGTATTTTCAGATGCTTCTTATGGTAATCTCAAAGACGGTGGAAGCCAGGGAGGAAATTTGGTGTTCATCGTCGGAGAAGGCAAATTGTGCTCACTTTTAAGCTGGCAATCAAAAAGAATCCGACGTGTAGCTAAAAGTACTCTAGCTGCTGAAACGCTTGCTCTATCAGATGCTATCGATAATGCAGTATTCATCAGAGATATGTTCTCTGAAATTTATTTCGGACAATCAAAAAGCGTGGACATTGAGATAATAACTGATAATCGATCTTTATGTGAAGCACTTCATTCAAATAAAAATGTTACCAATAAAAGATTGCGAATTGAAATGGGCATGCTGAAGGAGATGATTCAGAACAAAGAAATAACTAACATTACATGGACTGGTTCTAAAAAACAACAACTTGCTGATGTTCTAACTAAACAAGGGTCTTCACCAGAGTCTTTAATCCATGTTCTCAAAAAATGGAGAACTTGATAACTCAAACTAAAACCTCTCAAATTAAAAAAAAAGAGAGTGAATTTGTTACTATTCTGTTTATTGATATTAGTAATTATTTCATTATTATTATGTACACAATTTCTTTGTTGAACACTTTCTTTCCATTGTTAAACTTCTGTTTCATTCTTATTTATGGCTCCCATAATTATGACCTTTGACCTTGCTAAAACTTGTTCTCAAAATTGGTCTTCTGAAACTGTGATCCTGGAGCATGGTGCTCTATTGTTAGTGTGTGTTTTTTATCTGTTGTAAATCGATAAATATTGAATAATATTGCAAACTTTTCAGTTAAACCACTCTGAGAAGTGGCTATAAAAAAAAACAAGGTTCTGTGCACAGTGGACCAAATATCATCTAAAAATTCCTGAACTGACCAGTTCTATCTGGATTGTTTTCCACTTATAATACAGTTGCTGGAACCTAAACGGTTCGCGATATCAGGTAATCGGATATCAAATACTTCTGGTTTATTGATATTTGTCAAAAAGAAACTATTCGTGCTCGGGGTTAGTCAGTCCCGGTTTCTGGCCTTTGTTAAGGTGAATTTCAATAAAAAATCCACTGACCATCAGCTTCTGTTCCTAAACCATCGTCCGGATGTTGTTTTCCTTCTCGTCCTTCTTGCATTTTACGCATCACAGATGTCGGCATGAATGCGAGACTCTGAACATTGATATTAAGAGGTTACCAGCGGACTGAGTGGTGTTAGACTCTCTTGTGGCCAGACATAGAGCTGGGCGGCATATCAGTAGGTAAATACCGGTATTGAGTTTTTCGAATTACAGTATCGTGTTCAAAACATCGTTTTGCCGTGATACCAGTATTTCGTGACATACCGCCTAAAATGATTGCAAGTTGATTCATTATTATATGAACATTTGCAATGACATGAAACAGCAACCCACCCGCATTCAGAGGTATGCAAATGATTGTTTTAACCAGGCCGGGCTCTTTGAAACAACACAATAGCATGTTTTTTGATGTTGGATAGGCATACTCCTAATACTATATTTTTGATTCGAAGTACAAATGACATGATTGTCTCAGACAGTCGAAAACAAAAAAAAAAAAAGTTTATTCCACACTAGCACTTTGTACATTATGACATTACAGAGGAAATTGCGTTCCATCTGAAACGATTCGCCATTGCAAAATTACAGATTCTGAAAATTGAATATTCCGGCCAACTGCAATGACACTCACTACTAGAGATGGGCCGATGTATCGGTATCGGAATCGGCAAGAAGTGTCTGGTTTTTGAAGTATCCGTATTGGGAAAAAAAAAGATCAAAATCACACTGCGGATACCGGTTCAAGCAGTGTTGAACGTACGTGAAGATTTTCAGCCCATCTGTAAAATTACATGGGTTTTGCAGACTATACCAAGGGCATAAGTATGTGGACCAAAAAGGCCTTTAACATATTTAATAAAGTACCCAGGTACCGGAATTAATTTTCAAATAGACCAATACAAATTTACGAAGGTGGTATCGGTACTTGTAATCGGTATCGGCCATCTCTACTTGTGACTCTATTTACCTTCAACATTTGTTTGCTCTCCTGCATTTTGGCATCGGCCGATCTAATCGCTTCTCTGAGTTGTTCCTCTCGACGCTGTTGTTTCAATTTGCCTGAAAAAAAAAATCATTTTAAGACGATTCTTGTTGGCATCCTGTATACTATCAAAATTACAAATCCAAATTGTATTCATCTGATCATTCATAACACTTGGACTACACGTTGCATAGGTTGAGTTTTTTTTTTCTTGGTTTGTTCTATTTTATCCTCGTGTTTCCAAGCAAGCGCAATGCTCTGCATGCATTTCCTTAACGTTTTCCAATGGAAGAAAACAGTTTGCTACGAAAGCTAATGCAGAGTGCTCGTTTCGTTTTTTTTTTTACGTTTGTGCTTTGTAGGCATGTGAACACGATTAACGCAAAGCAATACAGGCAGGCGTGCATCGCCGTTTTTTTTTAATATATAACTACCTCACGTGAACATTTATATTTACACATTGGGTTTTATTACCCGAAACAAAAGGTAACACATCGGGAAGACAACTCCGCGTGTATTGTGGCCTTTACGAATCATCAACACTGCTATCGATTCGAAGCTAAATACCCAAAAAAGACATCGAACAAATATCCAAATCAAATCTCAATTTTCAAAAGTAATGTTGTACAAATATATCCGAATCGATTCCGACCTTAAATATCGAAAACTGAATAATTCGAATCTAAAATCCAAAAGTTACATCGGGATAATATCCGAATATATTTTATGATAGACCACGATATCCAACGGACAGGTATCCTCATCTTCATTAATAAGTTGCATCAGACAAGTATCCAAATCAAACCTTCTCAAACAAATATTTCAAAACCCCACCTGACTTTCTCTCTGTAAGCATCCTTCTGTTTTTCCAATTGTTCTTCTTGATCAAAGCTTGTTGGAATATATTCTGTGTGTGTGGGCGGCCAGTTCCTCAGGAGACGGAATGCGACCTCCAGGCATGCCTGAAACAAACAGATAGACTATTTTGAGAAAATGACTCCTTGTGAAGATCATGGACAAGATTAGGGGGGTAATTTTCAAAGTTTAAAGAATCTAAAAAAGACTTCGTGTTTCAGCCAAAATATAACAAGCTACAATTTCACGTTAATGTTCTACAATGCCGCACAATGAACCGTGAACCCTTCTTTGCTACTTCAGACCTCAGAGCCGTTTGCGACTCTTTTTCCCAAGGATGCTTAAATGAGATATTATTAACTCAAAAAAATACAAGAAGAACGTGATCTCCGTATTACGAAATTACCCGAAACAAAATTTGTAAGCTTTTCTTAGGTCGTAGGTCGTGATCCACTAATCATGGCCTATTAAATTCAAACACTGCAATGAATCGAAATCAACGAGGACAGAAAGTAAACATTTGTAAAAATTAGACATCAAATTTTGATTTTCAAAGCTAAATAACTTTATTTGTTTATTATAATACTTCTGATTTGATTCATGAAAATAATTCAATATGATTCTGAATTGAACAGTTTTCGTTTTTTGTTTTCCGTGACCTCGGATCCATATGTGACTCTCAGTCCCAAAGGATGCCTGAATGAGATATTATTATCAAGACAAAACAACTCTCTTTCCACGAAAAATACAAGTACATCTGTAAGCTTCTTCATTCGGTTTTGCCTAAGACAAGTATCCAAAACAAACCTATAACTTATATAATATTTCAAATAATCACCTGACTTTCTCTAATATATAAGTCAGATAAAATAGATTTATTTAGATCTTCTCATCATGAGCAGTAATTAAATATGATGCAGTAATTGAATACGGCAATTAAATCAGGAGACGGTATGCGACTTGTTATTTTGCCTGAAAAAATGGATAAACTTCTTTGAGCCGAATTACTCCTCGTGACAGATCCTGACAAGCATTAGGGGGGTAACACAAAGCTTAAAGAATCTCAAAAAGACTGGTTCAGAAAAAATATATTAGGCTTTACAATTCACATTAATGATTACAATTTCGCACAAAGTAGTCTCAAAAAACATCTTAGGGTACTTCAGACCTCCCTTCATTACTGCTTCTCTTGTCCCAAGGATGCCCAAATGAATATATTATTAAATTATAAAAACAAATCTTGATTTCTTTTTGGTGTTCTTACGAAATTACAAATATATTATCTTCAGCTGACCAAAGGTAATAGGTCCATGAACACTACAAATCATAAATTATAGCTTTGGAACTTCGATTTTCGCAATGATTCAAAATCAACGAGGGGAAAAAGCATTTTTTGATTAAAATTGACAGCCCATTCGCTGAATTTTATTCTGAAAGTTCATTTTCTTCAGATGTCTTGAATAGCAGAATAGATAACATCCCTCTTGGTCACAAAAATAAAACCTCCCACTCAAACTTACTTAAACTCTGTTTCATTTGGAAATTGATTCAAAGCTGCCTGCTGCTGTTGTTGTTGAACGAGAAGTTGTTGCTGAAAATAAAGACGACAAATTATTTATGTCCTGTGGGTGCATTCTTTAAAATAGTTCTATTATGTCTGCTGCGTACTGTAGTGTTTCGCGATGGCCTAGTTGTCAATAATAAACATGTTGGCATCGCGGGTTGAAGATCTCTAGTTAGAGCTTTTGGCGAGTTCGGCTCGTTTATCCATCCCCACCACTCAATACCAGGGTGTAATAACTTGGGTAGGCCAAGCTAAACAGGAAAAGATCATATTTTCCATCAATTCTAACCCTATATCTATAAGTAGCGGCTGGTACAGGGCCTTCGTCACGATGACCCACTTCAAGAAGTGGCTATTAAAATAAAAAATGCCGTCACTAAAGCTGAAGTGCCTAAAAGGAATCAACTAACGGCCACTTATTAGCCCCCCCCCCCCCCCCCCCCCCCCCCCCCCCCCCCCCTACTTTATTATATCGACAAGGGAAATATTCACTAATACTAAAAGACATATTTCATGATAGTACTGCGCAATTTGAGACTCGCCATCTTCGTTGCTTTTCGCTACTTTTTTATAGAATGCATCCGTATTCTACATGTCGACACCCCCACACTGGAGTTGATATCGACAAAATAAAACTGTATAACACAAACAAACCAATAAATCATGATAGTACTGCGCAATTTGAGACCCAATGCACTATTCTACATGTCGACACCCCCACACTGGAGTTGATATCGACAAAATAAAACTGTATAACACAAACAAACCAATAAATCATTATAGTACTGCGCAATTTGAGACTCACTATCTGCCTCACTTTTCGCCCTGAATGAAGCTACTTATTTATAGAACGCATCCTGTATTCTACATGTCGACACCCCAACACTGAAGTTGATATCGACAAAATAAAATTGTATAACACAAACAAACCAATAAATCCTGATAGTACTGCGCAATTTGAGACTCACCATCTGCGTTACTTTTCGCCCTGAGAGAGCTACTTATTTATAGGATGCATCCGTATTCTGCATGTCGACACCCCAACACTGGTATTGATATCGACAAAATAAAATTGTATAACACAAACAAACCAATAAAAAGTGATACTCACCCTCTGCCTTATTTTGTCCTTTCTCTCTGATCGAAGCCACTAATTTATTGAATGCATCAGTGTTCTGCATGTCGACACCCCCGTATGATTGGGATGGTGATTGACGAGCTCCCGCTTTTGCTTCAAGTTCTGCAACACTCATAACTGCACCAGATTTCACTGAGAAGAAAAAAGTAAAATAGTGAAATATATATATAATAAACAAAAATGTAATTTTGGACCTTCTGTCGGTCGGGTAAAAGTTACCCTTCTTCAACGCTTTTGTGTAAGTGGATGCTAAAAGCAAGGATGCTCTAGAAAGAGGATAAACTAACAAACAAGAGGTTCAAGACTCTTTCTATACACATATGCACAAATTCATTTCTATAACGTTCAGACGTCTTGTCTACTTTTGAACTGGCGATGTAAAACATGATCCACATTCGTATAGTGCAGTGAGTGATATCTGCCCTGGGCAGTTGCAAATTCTTTAATCAGTTCTTAATAACAAACTTTTTCATAAAAAATGCACTTTAATCATGGTCAGAAACGCCACCTAAAGCTGGGTGAAAACACCCTAAATAGAACTGAACCTCTTTAATAAAGTGCAATAACCAGTGATTATTTTCTTAATAAGAAACACCAAAGTATAATAGTGAGTGACATCTGCTCTAGAGGGGTGGTAGAACAACTGACCAGTGACTTTTGCTGCTGCGGAAAAGTTAAAGTGCAATGATTGGTATGTGCCCTGGGCAGTGGTAAGGCCACCGCCTATTTCTTAATGAACCATTGAGCAACCACTTATTCATCACCCAGGTGCAGTGAGCGATATCTACCCTGGGCGTCCATCACTTTTCAATAAACAAGCACTTACTTTGTTGCATTAGTAACTTTTTTGCTAATTCCTGCTGTTGTTCGATTGATAACAAATCAGTTTTCGGTGACGAACTACCGGATTTGCTCTGGGTGAGAAGCTTCATAATGTCGTTCTAAACAAACATGAAACAGAATGTTGGCTACTATGATACTAATACACCTGTAGCAAATTGGTTCCATCAGAAGAAAATTTGTCAAATTGAAAAAATTGAAAATAAGTTTTATGGTGGAAAATAAAGAGCCGTTTTCACAAATCTGGTAGTAAGCAAACAGTGAAAAAAGTTTTTTGTTCCACTTGAAGAAGACGACATGAACAGCTCAAACAATAGCAGAAAATATACAGCATACTCATGAATCGTAACACCATCATTCAGAGCATAATTTCAAGGCAAATATATCCACTGATAGTTCAAACTTAATTCAGGGTATCAAAATCGAGTCTGCTGTCTGGTTCGCTAACTCAGTAAAGCGTGGAGAATAAGCATCGAGCAATGTATCTCTAACGTCCTGGGTCCAAACCCTGTAACGTATGATGGTTATGTGCAAGAATAGAAAGAAAAAATGAAAATATTTTGCTGGAAGATAAAAAGCCGTTTTCACGAACAGTGGAAAAAGCTTTACAATCATCAAGACTGCTATGAAATGGTATTCAAAAACAAGAACATCTTGATCTCTTTCAACAAAATTACGAATATATTTGTAAGCTTACGTTAGGGCATAGCTTAACTTCTTCAGACAAAAACAAGACGTGACTTTATGACATATCTTTTTTTGTCTGAAGAAGTTAAGCCATAACCTAACGAAAGCTTACAAATATATTCGTAATTTTATGGAAAGAGATCAAGATGTTCTTGTTTTTAAATTCCATAATATCTTATTCAATCATCCTTGGGACAAGAGTTACACACAGATCAGAGGTCAAGTACAAATGGAAAGAGGAATCACAGTTCATTGCACGATACCTTCACATCTTTCTCAATCCCCATTAATTCTATGTGAATAATTTTTTTCCCATAATATGTGTACTATTTTCCCTTTTTTATTTACTCACATTGTAAAATTTTTTCACTTCAACGAAAAAAAAAAAAAATCCACCTACCAACCATAGAATTTTATTCTTACTATATAACTAGGCACATACCTTCAAGGGTTGCTGTTGTTTTGATTCCACATCCACAGGTGAAGCTAGGCCACGTTCTGCCGCGAGTTCTGCTAGATTTTCAAGTTCCTCATGAGGAGTTGATCCTGTGTAGCGGAAAGTTTTAATTTATTGAGATTTTTTTTTATTGAAATCCATTCTGAGCAAGGCTGGAAGCAGCTCCCAAAGATAACCAACCAACAGCCACTCAATACAGAGATCCCAAATTACATTATTCTATTATTCTCTATCGTAAGGTGAGAAGTGGCAAATCAGTCAACCTAGTTCTACTCAATCCCCAGGATGAGTTGTTTTTCTCCAGGTGTCTCAAAATGTTTGTCATTTTCTTCGAATGGACAAAAAAGATTTAAAACCATAAACTCTGCTCTGAACCATTTGTACAGTTTCGTTGACACTCAAGAAACATCTCACAGAGATATACTATGAAACCCTATTAAATTGTCTTGGGATGAGCCTCATTTTCCTCAGGGTAGCAGATTAGTTGAGATTTTGACACTCTGTCCCCCCTTCCCCCCGCCCCCTAGTTTCAATACTCACCCCCACTTCCGTTTTCCTTCAAATTCTGATCTCGTTGAAACCACTGACTGAATCGACTAGATGTTGATGTGATTTGTTGTGCATTACTGCCAACTTGTGGCTGAGCTTCCGATGATATTTCATCTACACGAGGTGTCATAGAAACAGAATTCTCTTTCAGAATTTGTTCCATAACCTAAAAGATATTTAAAATGAGATAGGATTTTATTTTATCTCGTACTAGAAGAAAGATGAGACCTACGACTCGACTACATGGATAAACAAGACATCTTATAAAGATATCATCTTTAAGTTGGGGCGAATATTCTGGCTTAACCGTTTTTGCCTATTTTTTCCTGCGCGTCGACATGGTTGGTGGAGGAAGCCACAGCCGGCGACTATGACAACCCCTGTGTCCAGCAATTTTCTCGCATTTGAACATCTGACAAGTAGAGTTTGACTGCAATTGCCATAAACCTTACATAATTACGTCAAACTTATTTATGCAATGTCGCAAGTATTAATATTTATGGTTTCTGCAAATTTTTTAATATATGATCCTGAAGGAATAAGCGTTTGCGGTGATAATCCAAGGAACCTTCTCTAACAATATTAGGAACCGCAAAAGTGCATCCTCACAACCAGAAGTTGAGATAATAATTTAAAACTAATATCAATCTGTCATTCAAAACGATGAAAAAGACTTGGTATTAGGGATGCAAGTGCATATATATTTTATTTACAAATCGAATCAACTTCGATTCAATTTGTAAAATTCGAATCATAAATTATTCAACTCGATTTCTGCAACGATTCGAAATCAACATAATGATAATTTCAAATTTTTTTTTATAAATAAGAGAATTTTAACACAAATCACAAGCTGATAAAAAGATGTCTTTTTTAGTTTATTATATGACTTCTGACACAAATATTCTTTTCAAACAACTAGGATAGGATTCCATTTTTATCCTGCCGGAGAGGAAAGCCAAGAACACGGCATCATATGGCAAACTATGACATTTTGTGCAGACCACCAATTCAGAGTGAAGGTAACATTTTACTCATTTTTCCTGTTCATGGACCTAGTTGGTGAAGGAAGCCATAACAACGCTGAACCATCATGTACCTGTGATGCGAACAGCAGACCTCTCGCAAATTATAATCATCCCTAACGGGATTGCAACGCAGGACGTTAGTGATGCGTAGCTCGAAGTGTATTTCCATCGCTTTGCCGACCGAGGTGACCAAGCACCCCTAAAGCAATAGCAACTTGTGATAGGTTATTCTGATCGGAAATGTATAAATTGATTACCGTAACTGATTAACCGGCACCAACTATTCGATTGTGAAATCAAAAGATTCCGGCCTGCCCTAATTATTACCAATCAAACAATGCTTCTTATCTGGTAAGTTCCGCAAATAGACCCACGACTGAATCGACATAATAGAGTGCAGTGAATGACTTCTGCCCCTGGTGACGTTAAAACCAATATCATGGCGGCAAGATGAAACTGACAAAGGTTGTCGGACCTAACGATTAGTTAGATCTCGGCAACACCGAATCACTTGGAAATCTAATCCGATTCCAAATCGGATCAAATCGCCAGTTCTATTTGAACATCAAGTTCTGTTTGTAACATCACGCTTTGCTTCAAATATCAAAATCAGGAAACAATTAGCCGCCAATTTATCAATGTTGATATGGACAAATCGTCAAATCGTAAGTTACGGTGCAGTTACGATTCACACTTGCTACCTGAGGGTAGGTCTGGGCAAAACCGAATCATTTGGACCGAATCTAATTTGAATAATTTTTTTGAATCTGATCGATTCATAAATTCCATGTGGATAATAAAATCCCATTTTTACTATTACAACTTGTCTTCATAGTGAAAATTAAGAAATGTACAGTTTTTAGTGCATTTTAGATTCACACTCCATGCCTAAGAGTAACAATTCTCTTATATTAATAACAAAATATAATTGATTTTGGTCATATTTGACAGAAATCAATCGCATTTTGTCAAAAAATATTGAAAGTTTTTGTTCCTATGACCGTTTCAAGATTGATTCAAATAAAATTGAATCAACTTTTCCCAGCCCTATCTTGGGGCAGAAACATTTTTGCTCAAAATAAAAAAAATTCGGGTTGTATTTTGTCAATAAAATGTGAAAATTCCATTTCATTTTGCAGGTTTTTGTTCCTATGTCTGGTTTCACAACTGATTCGAATCAATTATGCTTCAAAATAATTCGAATCACCGAATTGAATTGCCCCCCAGCCCTCTACCTAACAAATGACGCAGGTTCGATCCCCGGTGAAGAAGAAAAAAGAACTATAGAATCAAAAAGACTTTAAAGGCCCATACATGCGAGAAGTCCCTGGGCAAGGCACTGTAACCCACAGCCCTGGGACGATGACCGATAACCTTACCGGTTCCTCATTGGTTCCACACCGGACGGAATGTCAAGATGTAACCTCGTAAACAGATATAATATACAGTATATCTGGTTACAAGTAGGGCAGGCAAAATTGGATAATCTTTTGATCCCAGAATCGAATCGAATAATTTCCAATCAGAAATCGTACAATAAACAAACAGATCCTTAGTGTAGTATCGAGGATTTTGAAAGTTTTTCTACGGTTCGGTTACTACTGGACATCATACTTATAAATCATAACATCCGTGAGAACCATAATTGCATCGAAATCTGGCAGAACTCTGTTCATCTTCGGATGTTCGTAATGTCTATTGAGTGAAGAAAAAGCTTCAAAACCATCAACACTGCTATTTCATAGCAGTATTGATGATTTTGAACCTTTTTCTACAGTTTGGTCGCTACTAGAGATCATACTTATAAACCATAACATCCGCGGCAACCAAAATTGCATCGAAATCTGGCAGAACTCTGTTTCATAGCAGGGTGTTTCGTATTTCATAGCAGTATTGATGATTTCGAACCTTTTTCTACAGTTTGGTTACTACTGGACATTTGAAAATAGACATCAGAATTACAAATTTTCAGCTTATAATTCACATGAAAATTAACACCAATTTACGAGTAAACTTGAAAATATCATTTCGTTGATTTCGAATTGTAGCAGAAATCGAATCAAATAATTTATGATTCGAATATTTTGGACAGCCCAAGTCACGAAATTACATTGCTGATTAGAAATCAAGGAATAAAGTCGATTTTTTAAACTTACAGTTGAAAATCCTGGAATTCCAAGCAGATCATTGAAGTCCAGTTCTGACAGTTTTTCTTCCTCAGTTTTCTCCGATGGTTGAGTTTGATCTGTCGATTCCGTTTGATCATTTTCTGAGAGAAAAAAAAGATTTAAACAAAATTAGAACATGCTTGACACGGGGAAAATATAGTGTTCACCTTCGGGTAGCCATAATGTCCATGTCATTTTCTTCGAATGAATAAAAAAAGCTTCAAAACCATCAACACTGCTATTTCATGGCAGTTAAGGTTGTTCAAAATATTCGATTCGAAATGCCTGAATCAGAAAGAATGCCTTTGTTTGTTTATTATATGACTTTATTCTAAAAACAAAAGATATTCGGTTTTGGCCACTCCTAGTGTTGTATTGATGATTTTGAACCTTTTTCTACAGTTTGGTTACTACTAAACATCATTCTTATAAATCGTAACTTCCGTGGCAACCACAATTGCATTTCATAGCAGTATTGATGATTTTGAATCTTTTTCTACAGTTTGGATACTACTGGAAAATTTGAAAATAGACATCAGAATTACAAATTATAACAAAGAAAGTTTCTCAAAAATTGTTACTAAAGGCATAAAAGTCGACATCTTATTTATGAAGAGACATAATTTTTTGAATATATTGATGTAGAAATATTGGGAAAAAAGAATAGAATAATTTAAATTCACGAATCTGCCTAATCATCTAAGACAACCCTAACATCAGTGCCAGTGGGAAGGCTCGAAATTCTCCCAAGGACTCTGTGAAATTTTAACAAATAACCTGATATTTCTCATGATCTTTCTGTTCGCTGAAGATTAAAGTCTTTTTGTATTTTGCTCTTCCCAAACCAAACTGCGAAAAAGAAAAAACACCCGTGTAAATTAGCGAGCGCATGTCAAACCAGCAGAATGTTAGCTACTCTCGAAAAAAATTGGATCCACCAGAAGAAAAATTAACAAATGGCTGATATTTCATGATATATTTATCGCAAGAAGGTTAAAAGGAATCTTTTTTAGGTGTCTGGTAGCAACCAAACTGCAGAAAAAGGTTCAAAATCACCCGTACTGCAGTGAAATAGCAGTGTTTATGATTTTGAAGCTTTATTGTCAAACCGAAATAAATGACATGGACATTTTAGACCCCCGAGGAAAAACATGATTCTGTCGCGCTTGCACAAAGTTGCTTTTTTTTTATTGAAATTCACTCTGATCAAGGCCGGCAGCAATGCCTGAGAGGAACCAACTAACGACAACTTGATAGCAAAAAGCAACTACAAGATATAGTACCAGCAACTGCATATTTTAGGTGAAAAACATTAAAAAAAGAACTGAAATACTTCAGAACATCACTATCCCACCCCCCACGGAATGTCAACTATTCTCTTACGTCAACGTCCAGAAGAAAATGGCAGCCATCAGAAGGGAAATATAACTCGCGATATTACATGGTGTATCTCTAACTAGTAAATTCAATGACACTTGTAGAAAAAGGTTCAAAATCATCAATACTGCTATGAAATAGCAGTGTTGATGATTTTGAAGCTTTTTGCGTTGAAGAGGAAAATTGCATCAGAAATTTTGACTCCACAAAGCAAATGACTGCTTGGCAAATCATAGCAAATTCTTGACATATTATCACTCGCTAATTTTTTTTATTTTTACTTATTAAAATTCACTCAGAGCAAGGTCGGAAGCAGTACCTAGAAGGAACAGACTAACGGCCACTTAAGAACAAAAAGTTACTAAGAGATATGGTACCAGCAACTGCACTCTAAACGGAAAACATCCCAAACGGAACTGAACAGTCATGGTAAGGTACAGTAAGTGGTACCTGCCCTGTGTGAATGTTAAAACCCTCAACCACTTCTTTGCTTCCTTTTAGTCACCTTTTATGACCTGCAGGAAATACGTTAGGACTATTCTTAACCTCGTACCTACAGGGCAGAGAATGATGAACATCTCTTTTTAGGTGTTGGGTAGCAAAATATATGATTATTACGATGTTGATGGTTTTAAAACTTTTCTTCTATCCTTCAAGAAAATGACATCAAAGGAAAAAAAGATTTCATCACAAGATGTCCCACACCAACCTTTTTCGAGCTCCCCACCATCGTCTTCTTGTTTTTTATCCTTCTTTTCTCCTACATCCTCCATATCATCCATAGGGATTTCCCCTCCCCAAGAACTAAAATCTGCAGCAGCAGCTGGAGTGTCCTCTTCGAACCCTGGGACAGAAGAAATTTATTAAAAACATGCACAATTGTAAGTTCGCTTATCCATGCCCACCACTCAACCCAGGGTGTAATAACTTGGGTAGGCTAATCCGAACAGGAAAAGATCATACCTTTCCAGCAATTGTAACCCTGTCCGCCTTTAAGTGGCCGCAGTTACAGGGCTTTGGACAGGGTGATCCACTCTAATAAGTGGCTATAAAAAAAATAAATAAATCAGTAAATATTACTAATCCGTTAACTTTGGATGGAAATATTTTCTTCGAGTGTCCGTATAAGTAGCTGCCCTTCTGGTTGATTGTGGAAGATGCTTCCAACAATGCTTTGAGCCAGACTGGTGGGAGGTCAGATACTCTGATACTCAGACACCAAAAAAATGGCTTCCCATTGGAAGAAAATTCAGCAAACAATTAATATTTTCATAATATATCTGTGGCTAGAAAATTGGAATGTCTCTTGTAGAATGCTCAGTGACGACCAAACTTTGGAAAAAGGTTCAAAATCATCAATACTGCTATGAAATAGCAGTGTTGATGGTTTTGAAGCTTTTTTGTAGTTTCAGAAAAAAATGATATGAACGTAGGAGATACCTGAAGAGATAAACATTCCTGCCACCCTGCTTTTCGTCCATTTGAAGAAAAGACATTAACGTTCCAGACACCCAAAGCAAAACAAGATCCCCCCAGCCCGATTTTAGTCTAAATTCAAATAAAAAAGAACCTGTCAGTTCAATTGTGTCAAATTGACTCGTAGGTCCATCGGTGTACCACTCCGGCTCAGGTTCTCGATCTGAGTATTTTCTCTCTCTTCGATCCCGGGGTTGAGATGGGGATGGATACCACGAGTTACTGTTGTTGAAGTCTCTGGACTGTGAAAAATAAAAATTGCAGATCAAAATCAGAGAATTGGGAAAATTTGAGCATATTTAGTATAGTACTAACTAGAGTCCGACCAATATTGTTTTTTGCAACCGATATCAATATTCTGACATTTTAGCAAATAATAGCAATAAATCGAAAAACATACCGAAAGAACATGTTTACCCTTGTATAAGCCAAATGAACATGTAAAGTTTTGATGTGTTGAAATTTTTGGGGAGGGAGAGTGGGATAAATTCCATCTCACGTGAAAAACATCTGCTAGAGATTTCTCTAGATGGGAGCAAAAAATATTGAGCATTCTTTGCCGTTTAAAAAAAAGGAATCATTTTCATAAAATTGCACGTATGTGCATTTTGGTTGGCCGATATTATTGTCTGGTTTTGTGATCTGCAGATATATAGGTCATGCTCTAGTCCTAACGTACTCCCTCCGTGTCTTAAGAAGTGACAAGGTTCCGTTTTGGATGTTTTCCGCTTAGAATGCAGTTTCTGGTACTACATTTTTTATAGCCACTTCCTGGAGTGGATCCACCCTGACCAAGGCCCAGTACCACCACTTATAGACGAACAGGGTTAGAATTGCTGGAAAAATATGATCCTTTCCTGTACAGCTCAGCCTATCCAAGTTATTACACCCTGGGTGGAGTGGTGGGCATGAGGTATTACCAAGCCGGACTAGCCGGGACTCTAACCAGAGATCTATCTATCTAGATGGATCTAAATGAGTGCCTGTGCATAACGTACAGGTGTGTGATATAGGTGAGTGAAATATAGCAATATGGTCGGTTAATCTTAAGCACAGCCTTCGGTCCATGCTTAAGAGTGACTTTCAACAGAATAGAAGTTTGAGTTCTCAATCCAGGTCTAGGGTTGCCATTATGGTTCACTACAAACAGTTTTCAAAACTCAAATATTTCTACATTTCAGATGTTGATGTTTGACCACATTTTGCTGTAAAGAGTCATGATTTATGTCTGATTTACATCAAAAATTTGGTAAATATATATCATGATTTCACTGCAAAGTGAATCAAGTTGGGGAAAATCGAAAAACAAAAATACCTCAACTGCCCACAAACCCACCCTCTACAATTTTTGATTATTTTTCAGTGCTGATTGTCTGAATTCTGAATTTGAAATGGCCAACCCTACCCCCAAAATCCAAATGGTTCGTTTTATCATGACTGTTTGAAAAATGCTGTACGAGTCCTAAAGTATATCCTGCGTGTCATAAGACGCGACTAAAAGGAAGTAAATACGTGGTAGATGGTTTCACCATCACCCAGGGCAGATACCACTCACTGCACTTTACCATGGCCGTTCAGTTCCGTTTGAAATGTTTTCGCCTCAAGAGTGCAGTTGCTATAACCACATCTTTTAGTAGCTCTTTGCTATTAAGTGGCCGTTAGTTGGTTCCTGTTAGGCTTCCGACCTTACTCAGAGTGAAATTCAATAAAAAAAAATGAATATTCTTCTTAGGGACTGCTCCCAAGCCTTGCTCATAGTGAATAATACAAGAAAAAAAAACTTCAACGGTTGAGCGAAACCATAACTCCTATCACAACATAACGTACTTACATGGGAAAATTTTCTTTCGCGATAATCTCTATCTCTATCCCTGTAGTCCCCGTCTCTGAAAAATTGAAGAAAATGAACGTCAGGGTTGGAAATATCAAAAAAGATTATCAGATGGATTTGTATCTTGATTGAGGGCTCAAATCCCATACTCCAAGTGCTTGATACAAAAAAGCAAAATTGAAGTAGAAACATCCGCCATTTGTAGTAATGGGCTGTCATCAAAATTTTCGACGATACCGATACCACCTTCTCAATTTATATTCCGATACTGTGTACGTTAATAACGTACACAGTTTCAGAATATAAATTGAAAAGGTATTAAATATGTTAGAGGCCTTTATGCGTCGACATACTTTTGCTTTCGGTATATTTACACTTATGAATGTTTGCACCTACTTACGTTTGCGCTGCTGTACTTCAGTTGAGTGCAAACTTTTATGGACGCAAATATACCAACGGATGTTGTGTTCAAGCATGCTTCGGTTCGAAGGCTTCGTTCGAATGGACCGGGGAAAAATGTTTTTCATTTAGCTATGAACTACGTTGTGGAAAGTGTCATCCCAACTGAGAAGTACATAATTTTCCGATTCTGATATAATTTTTTTTTATCGAAATCCATTCTATACAAGGCCATAAGCAGCTTCCAAAGGGAACCGACCAACAGCCACTCAATAGCAAAGAGCTACTAAAGGATCTAGTACCAGCAACTGCAACAGCAACATACCTGAACCACCAAGGTAAAGTGCAATGAGTGGTATCTTCCCTGAGCATTAGTAAAACCACCAACCACTTCTGCTTCCTTTTAGTCTTACGCCACGCAGGAAATATGCTAGGACTATTCTGAAGCCTGTACCTACAGGTCAATACTTTGC
Organism: Styela plicata; assembly: GCA_963675895.2. Classification (NCBI taxonomy): domain Eukaryota; kingdom Metazoa; phylum Chordata; class Ascidiacea; order Stolidobranchia; family Styelidae; genus Styela; species Styela plicata. The sequence continues at coordinate 15,502,917 of OZ023150.1, read as the reverse complement.
TTTAAAACACACGGTTGTTGAGGAGTCCATCTCACATAGCACTTAAAATCTTGGTCAGGCGAAGAAATTCGGTCTGGAAATCAGTCGCCCATAGAAAATCAAAATCAAGTCCCTTTTGCTCTCACCTGCGTTCTCTTTGATATTCACTTCTCAGCTCGTGCAAATCTCTCGGTAATTCTCTCTGTCCACGACCCCTTGGTTCGGGTCGAAGGTCACTAAGATCCCGCTCACGAAATCGACTAAAAAAAGATCATAAATGAAATGATTAAATTAGCAAAAAAATCTCGTTGGGATAGAACTTTATTTGCAGGAAAGAAAGACAATATACAGCGAACCCCAACTTCTTGCTGAGTTTCTAGTCCAGAATCAGAGGTAAAGGCTTATGATTTTTCTGTTCAATGTACGTGGATACCTCGCCGGTGCACGGTGGTGCAGTGCTTACGTGAACCACCATGCTCCGGCCAAGCTGTTCTACATGCCTTTCCCATATAATAATTTGACAGGATTTGAACCTACGTCAGGATGATCAGAGATTCGTGCACAGAAAAAATGCGATATATGACGAGCCAAAAAACCTTCACCCCGATTCGGAAATGGTATCTGCAAGAGGTTGTGGTTCACTATACGATTAAGCTATATTCTCAGCTTTCCTCTCCCACAGGATGAAAATGAAATCCTATCCAGTACGAAGTGTATTTTACTAATCGAGTCACCCAAGCAAAGCTGATACATTTCCTGCAGAATGTCAGCATTTCTGCTGGTTACACACCTGAAGAAAATGGGTCACAAGCAGGGTTGTGCGTTCAGTACTAAATTAGAGTTTGAGACACAAATTCAACGAGTTCGAGACAGTTCAGCGCCACCACATTAAAAAAAATCAGTAAAACTTACCCATCTCCTCTTCTCTCCCAGTCAAATTCTTCCGAAGCTCTCAGAGCGCTCGCAGATTCGATTTGTCTATGATTCGGAGTCCCTGAACCCTCAAACTCTACACCTGTCCCTGTCTCGGAACGTTGGCGCAAAGCAAGACGTGGTCGACCTGTTAAAAATTTTATAACAAGTGATTTAGAGAGTGGTGCATGCATCACCACCAGGGTGATGGAATCTTGTATTTTCTCAGGTGTCTGGAACGTTGACGTTATTTTCTTCAGACGGACAAAAAGCTTCAAAAATATCAATACTGATGGCTATTTTCATAGCGTCCACAGTATTGATATATCATTTAGGCTCTGAAAATCTTCAGAATTTTTTTTTACAGTTTTAGTTGCTACCATACACGTTAGTTTGGAGCAAAATCAGATAAAGCTATTTATAGAGTTCCAGGAAAAGATATATTACGAAATCTTGACTATTTGATAAATTTTCTTCTGATGGCAGTATCGTGCTTCAGTCTGCGTCCACACCACACAAATTGTATATCAAAGCCTTTAGACTCTGAGAAATCTTCAGAATAACATTTTCTTATAGAACCTATGTCGCACTGTACTCAATGCGAGAAAAAGCATTTTGCAACGTTCAGTTTGGAGTCAACGGCAAATACATCATAAATTTCGCTTACAAGCTTGAATGAAGCTTTAATAGTTATAGAAATGAAAGTTCTAACAAATTATTAGATTAAGTACATAAACTTGTGTGTTGAAATTGACGTTCTCGTAGGGAATCCTTCGGACTAAATGGTCAGTTTGCTCAACCGTATTAAAAGTTATTTCCCTAATCAATTATTCCCAAATCGATTCAATTCGCAGTAAAATCATGATGTTGGAAGCTTCTGCGTTGGGGTCCGAGGATTATTTTTACTCAAAAACTTTCACCTTGCGATGGCCGTTGAGCATTCATCTCTGCAGGACAAAAAAGTAATTTTTCTCTGTTGAAAAAGACAAAATAGCATTTAATTTAAATGAGATCGCAAACATGGTTTTTTTGTGGTGTTGCAAGTGACCTAGTGGTTAAAATGCAGCAGATGCCAGTTGCTCATTAATCAGTCACCAGTCAACCAGGGTTGCAAATAACAGGCTCAGAGAGTACCAAATTTTCCCTTTACTAGAGCTGGGCTCGTAACACAAGAACATTCACCCATACAGAGTCTTCAAATACTCTTGTTAACGGCAAATACTTCATGCAAACCTCTAAATGCGGACAAGTTGTTGTTTCATGACATTACAAAAGTTCAATTGAGGCATATCAGCAGGTGCGAGCGTTGTTACTTGACGCGATAACGCATCAACTTGTAACCATTTTAGGCGGTATGTCACGATATCATCGATTCATGGCAAACCGACATTGCCAAAATTACTGCGATACGGTATTCTGTAAATTTCAATACCGTTATTTATACCAGATCTAACTCCAACCCTGTCCGTCCATAAGTGGCGACTGGTACAGAGCCTTGATCAATATAGTAAAATTATCCTAAATTGAATCATTCTGCTAAATTTCATCTCGAAATCATAACTTTTCTGTAAAATTTGATTATGAACGACGAAAAAACCTGAAACACTGTGGTTGCACCTCTGCTTAATGTACAAACCTGAAAATGAGAATTTCCTGACTTTTTCACCACCCGGACCAGCAGTGCCTGGAGTTGGGACTGGTGTAGGAGAGGTCAAAGATCGATGCCAGTTTTCAGGGTCCCATCGTCCATTCGAGCTGAAAAAAAAAGAAATCAAAACAGTAAAAATTTACAACAAAACTGATAACTGAGTGTGTAAGACAGCTATGCTGCTACTCAGAAACCCGAAGCAAAAAGCTTCCATCAGAAGCAAATACAGCAAATGGGCAATTATGGTTAAATGTCTTTTTTTTTTCGATGTCTTATAATAAGTAAACTTTGTGAAATATACGTGATTCGTTGATATCTTGCAATGAACTACCTATCCCTCCTCCTTGTTTCCTTACAATCCTGGATCCGTGTGTGAGAGAATTCACAAGGATACACGAATGAGATAATAACAAGCTAATATAAAAAAATATCATGTTCTCATTCCACAGAAATATAAGTTTTTTGTAAGCTTTCGTTAGAACATAGTCTAACTTCTTCAGACAAGATTAAAGTCACTTTAATCTTGTCTGAAGAAGTTAGACTATGTTCTAACGAAAGCTTACAAAAAACTTATATTTCTGTGGAATGAGAACATGATATTTTTTTATATTTTTTTGTGAAATATTCAGAATCATGACAGAAGGAATATATATTTCAGGGATGTCCGAGATATTCAACTCGATTTGTGATGTGCGGATTACTTTAATTTCAAAAAGGAAACAATTTCAGAAATCGGACGTGAACAATTTTCCAAGAAATATTTTTGATTATTTTAATTTGAATATTCGATTAGTAAAATTTCTGGAATCCGAATTAAACAAATAAACTTTATCCATTCAGAAATTTTATTTTATCAGGCGTGTGCCACAGATGGCCCGCGTCTAATCGACGCGATCCATCAGTGACACACACAACGGCAAATCAATAACAAAGGACTACTACAAGATGTAGTACCAGCAACTGCACTCTAAACGGAAAACATCCCAAACTGAACTGAACCCCCATGGTAAAGCGCAGTGAGTGGTACCTGCCCTGTGTGATACTAAACCCTCAACCACTTCGTTAACATGGAAAGTCCAAAATGAAAGCGATGATTGTTGGGGTTCTAATTCTAATTTCAAAGAAATCACTGATATTATTAAGATTGTTTTGATACCAAACATGGCCAAGTTACTCAAATTTAAATTGATAACTTATTTAGTACTTTGAAACAATTTGTCTAGAAATGAATTTGATATTTCATCCTCGTCAATTAAACGTCTCTGAAATAGATCTCAAGTTTGGATCAAGGAATGCACATCAGGCAACTGATCATCATCTCGAGAAGAATAAAAGTGATATTTCCAGTTCAATATTTTAATAATTACAAAAGTAGTTTAGCTCTTTTTGCGCGTACACGATCTATTATGCTAAAAAGACTTTGATTATCTACTCTGTATTTGCCGGAAATATTAAAACTAAATCGTGAATGCTGCTCTGTTAATCTATTGTCATCAAGAGTAGCAACTTTCACCAGATTAACCCCTAAACATAGGAAGTCGCGGGGAAATCACCAAAAATATTCTATGCGTTTCAACCTTGGCCCTGGGAATCGGAACTAATGAACAGGCTAGTAATTTATGGTCGTGCACAAGTCAGAGATGGGTATTTATAAACATAAAATGGCATGATAACTATTAGAATTTAGGTCAGTAAAATCAGTTTTATCGATCCATAAGTAATTTAGGTGTTTATTAAAATGGATACAATGGCGATGTCTCTTATATCTTCTAAAGATATTTCCAGCAATGATTGCATGGGTAAATTTTCTAGATGGTGTTAATCTAGAATCTACTTTAGTGTTGAGAGGAATAATGAGCATGGCATCGCATAGCGGAAAAGAATGATTGTGTCAAAACAGGTCATGATCACCTTGGCAACCTTTGACCATTTATAACATTAAATATGCAATAATATTAGGGACTATTTAACAATTGAGAACGATCACGTCCAGCAAAATAATCTTAAAATCGATGCCCGGTTCTCTATAAGTGAAAGTCGGAATAGAACACCAAAAACAAACAAATATTATTAAAGTTATCTTATTAAAGTTATCGCTGATATAAATGACAAAAATTTAATCGATTTCTGTTTTGTCTCAAGTGTGAATCAAATTTGATGCTGCCCATCATTCTGCCCGAAAAGACGTCGAATAAAATGAGACGCTTAATCAAAATGCGCTTAGTTTCTTGAAAAATTCCTGATTGCTGGAATTAACGCTTTTCGTGACAAAAACATGCTGCCTTCGATGTCATACCTTTGCTGGCGTCCTTCCCTCCCGCATGACAATGACAATCGCAAGAGATCAATTTGTACTACATACCTATAAACGATCAACCCCCCGGATCTAGACAATTCGAAGCGGTCGACGTGAAAGAAAGATGCAATTATTCAATCTGTCAATCGACTGCTACATTGATCGCCGTTCTTTTTAAGAAAAGTGTAAAGTTTTCGGCTGGGGCGACGTCTGCTACGCTGCTCGTAACAAGATATATTTGTAAACATTGTTAATTTCATAGTGTGAAATAAAGTGCATTACATTGGTACTTACGCATTGAAGTCTTTCTCCAAGCAATCGGGTCGATGTTTTGACGAAGGATTTTCTGAGATGTTGAGAAGTTGAATCTGAAAGTGAAGAAAGAAGGAAATGAGATAGAATTCAATACTATCCTGTGGGAGAGGTTAGCAGTGATGTTTCGTTCAAATACCAGTTTCGGATTTGAGATTCTTACAAAACAGTTTTCACAAATTTTTTCTGTGCTTGTTTGGTACTAGTTTCTGGAAGAAGTCCTAAACAATGTTTTCTATTATTCGTAACTTTATTCTTTTGCAGCAAAATCATGATATATGCCTTCGCTGCGAAATATGGTAAAAAAAACAGAAATTTCATTTCATATTTGAGTTTTGGAAACTGTTTATATCAAATCATAACAACAACCCTAGACTTGCGACCTGGGTTGAGAACTCAAACTTTTTTGACATCGTACAATTAGACACAAATAATGACTCCCTTCTTTGACTACCATTGAGCGGATGAAAAGTACAGTTGCTGGTTCTGAATCACCTTTGAGTATTAACTCGCCAGTTCCTTTAAGGCATCGCTTTCGGCTTTGCTTTGAGAATATTTTAATTAATAAAAAGAATCTACACGATCCATGTGAGATGATAAAAACAATTGAAGACTCACTGATCGCATGCTTACTAGGGAAGGACATTTTTGAATGTATTGATTATAGAACATAACTGAATTAATCTTATGAATCAAATATCGGGACCAGATATTTTATCAAAAAATTGTTCAAGACACAAAAATCTGTTTTATAGACTTGACTAGCAGAATGACAGATAACTGAAGAAAATGGGTTCCATCAGAAGAAAATTATGCAGACAGTCAATATTTAAGGAGATATTTATTACTAGAAGATTACAATATTTTTGTGATAACTGGTAGCAGCCAAACTGTAGAAAAAAGGTTCAAAATCATCAATACTGCTATAAAATAGCAGTATTGATGGTTTTGAAGCTTTTTTCTGGCATCAGAAAAAAAAATATGAAACGGTTCTGTTAATCATTACCACCAGTAGTTGAATCGATGAAAGATAATTGTAATCTCGTTTATTGAAATTTACTCTGAGAAAGACGATACCTGAAAGGAACCGATTAACGGCCACTTAATAGCAAAGAGCTACTACAAGACGTAGTTCCAACAACTGCACCCTATACAACGAACATCACAAGAACTGAACTGAACCATAATGATGAAGTGCAGTGAGTGGTATCTGCCCTGAGAGATGGTAAAACCATCTACAACTTTTTATAATTGACTGCTTACCAGCACATAAAAGGAACCAACTAACAGCCGCTTGATAGCAAAGAGTTAACAAAAAATGCAGTACCAGCAACTGCACTCTATACGAAGAACATCCCAAACAAAATTGAACCATAATGATGAAGTGCAGTGAGCGGTATCTGTCATGGGCGGGGGTGAAACCTACTACCGTTTCCTAAAATTGACCGCTCACCCGGCTATAAACGATTCTCTTCGGATTCCCAAGTTGTAAAAGTTGTTTTAGATTTTGAGTGGTGACTTCAACGTCCGTGAGCTGCGACGAAGGAGCGTCGTGGTCGTCTTGTGATGATGAATGATGATTTTGTTGTTGGTCAGATCTGTCGAAAAATGTCATTTAGCCAGTTAATAGCATTTTTTTTTTAATTATTCTTGAATTATTACATTTTGCAATAAAATCATGATATATGCCAAATTTTACGTTGTCTATAGAAAAGTTATTTATTCTTTTATGGCCGCTTCTTAGAGGGGATCACCCTGTCCAATGCCCTGTAACAGTGGACACTTATAGACTAACAGGCTTACAATTGCTGGAATTATACGACCTTTTCCTGTTTGGCTTATCCTTCCCAAGTCATTACACCCTGGGTTGAGTGGTGGGCATGGATAAGCGAGCCGGACTCACCGGGACTCAAACCCGAAATCTGCATCCTGCGATGCCAACATGTTTAACCACTAGACCATCGCGCCCACCAAAAATGTTCAAACAATTTTTATTTTTATATAATGTTGGTGAGGTAGGAATGGTGTCTGAAACAAAAGTTGAACTTTTAACTTCAAGTTAACATTCTGTTGATGAAACTAATTTCAGTTTTGATCTATTATGCATATTCAATGAAGGCAAAGCGAAACAATTTGGCGACATTTCGAAATTCTACTCAGAAAACCGCTTCAGGTGTTGGCATAGAGGGCGGCATATCGGTAAGACGGTAAATACCGGGTTTTAATTTTTCCAAAATATCGTATCACTCTCATCCTCGCATTGCCGGTTTGCCGTGATACTGATATTTCGTGACATACAAAATAAAATGATTAAAAGTCGATGCCTTATCATGTCAAGAAACAACAAAAGCGGCCTTCAGCCAATCTTTAGTCCACCCACACCTGCTGCTATGCCCCTATTAAACTTTTGCAATGTCATGAAACACAACCTGCCCGCACTTAGAAGGTATGCACTCTTTTTTTTGAGTGCGTCGTGCCTCATGTGGCTCCATAAAACAACACAACAGCATGCTTTTTGATAGCAAAATATGACTCTGCATACAGATAATATCGGCATTTTGGCGACTATATACCCGTACAAAATATACCCAATGCCACTCAGCTCAACGTAGGCAAATTATTTTGTTTTGCTTTCACCGATATATATGAAATTAGTACTACGAACTACCTGGTGGCAGCCGTGAGGCATGGCATAGATTTTTATAGGATGTCGGAGTTTGAGTAGATCACATTCTACCAGTCTGTTGTTCGCCACCAAGGCTGGAGAATTTAATTTGGTAATTCGAATCGATCCGAAGCACAAAATATTCGAATCAATAGTGAATCATTTAGAGGAACAAAAACTTGCAAAATTTGTTTTAACGGCAAAATGCAATTGATTTTGGTCAAGTTTCGAGTCGAGTCCGTTTAAACTGATATCAGTAATTATACGGAGAGGTTCAAAGCCTTGCTTCCCACACAAATTTATTTCTATAACGTTTCGTCTGACCAAAGTCAGACTTCTTCAGACAAGCATTTCAAAATAAAAAATTTGTGTGTGGAGCAACACTTTGAACCTCTCTAGTTCGTCATAACTACTCTTGCTACTGTATCCTTGCATGCACTGCATACGGATCCGCAAACACAAAGGCACAGAGGAAGGATAAGTAGTTAGTCCACGTCCCCCAGACCAATATTAGTTATACATTTGTTGATTTTCATAATCGGGACATAATAGTGGAATATTTAATATCACTTATAGGCTATTGGTGATTCGATCAGATTCGATAAATTATCAAAAAAATATTCAAATCCTAACTGATTCGGTTCTGCCCTATACTATCCGCCTCGTGCATTTTATTTTTTCTATCACTACACAGGACGGCAGAATCTTGGTTTTCGTGTTCGAGATGTTGGTATCGCTTTCTTTGGATGACAAAAAAACGTTAAAACGATCAAAACTGCAATTTCCTGGCAGTATTGATGATTTTGGACCTTTTCATTACAGTTTGTTTGCTACCGGACACTTACAAAGGCACATTTGAATCTTCCAGCAACAGATTTAAGAAACATTGCCCATTGATTAAATTATCTTTCACGATTTTTGAAACCTCGAAGATCAACATGATCAGTATAGGGGCGGAAAGCAAGGAATTTCCAAAGTTAAGAGGCTCTTGGAAAAAAAAACTTCCTGCAGTAAACTGTTTGTGACATCGTGCAACCTGCACGTAAATATAGGGTGTGGATTGAAAACCAATCTAGTGGACAGGTTGAATATTTTGTTATTTAAGCAACGACAGCAGAAAGTTCCCTTGTACAAATATAACGAATGTAGGCTGAAAGAAATATCCTTTCAGAATTATTCCAATCAACTTGAACGTAATTTAGTGGTTGGCGTCAGGTGATCCCATAGTATTCGCAAGAATAAATGCGCAACTGGTGAATGTATGTATGAATGATGTATATTTTATCGACGACGTTACGAAAGTCTAAAAAGACAGTTTTCTTCAGGACAATGCTAGGAATGAATATGGGAAGACATATATGAATACTTCTATATATCAGGTCAATGGAAGGGGATATTCCTAACATTGTCCTAAAGAATACCATCTGTAAAGACTTTCGTAACATCACCAATAAAATATACATTGCTTTAGTTTCTCCAGTTATGCTTCTATTCTTGTTATTATTATCATTGAGGCTATTTCCTGTAATTCTTAATCAATTTTTAAAAAATCTTTCATAAAATGTAAAGCTCATCGCAGACCACTCCTAAAGCATTCGCCAAGATGGCAGAATCTTGTTTGCCTTCAGGTCATGAGATATTCTTTTCAATTTTTCAGATATTTCTTTGATTATCTGAGTAGCGAGGTAACTGGCGCTCTCTCCTGCAGTGGATCAGTTTCTTCAAGTGTCCAAATCGTTCCTATCATTATCTTTGGGTGATCAAAAAAAGCTTCAAAACCATCAACACTGCTATTTCATAGCAGTATTGTGATGATTTTGAACCTTTTTATGCTGTTTGGTTGCTTCCAGACCTACGAAGAGACAGTTTTATTATCTAGCTTATCTTCTATTATCTAACATTGCCCATTTGCTGAATTCCGTTCTGAAGGAACCCATTTTTATCAGATATCTGAGTAGCAAAGTAGCTCACATTCTGCCAGTCTGGCTCTTATGTACAACTAGTTTAAAGTCACAGAATATTTAGTCATATTTTTTTAAAATATTACATTTTTAATTGTGTCAATGCCGTTCCCAGCCTTGAATAAATTATAATGAAAAACACATACTTCACAGCGTCCCCACTGTCCAATCTATTTACAGGTGAAGCTGAATTATTCCTAGAGCTTCCACGACTCCGATCTTTTACGTTGCTGTTACCCTGTGCTCCGAGGGAAGGACTAAGCCGATTCTTATCCTCTCTTAAAGGTCTGTAATAAATGGATATAAGATGAACGAACAGGAGTTTGCTTTTCCTCGGGTGTCTGATATGTTTATAAAGGCCATTTTCTTTAAAAGGGATAAAAAAATGTTCTAAGTCCTCAATACTGCTATAGAAGTATTGATGACTTTGAACCTTTTTATACAGTTTAATTGTACTTTTTCAAAGATCTGTAACAGATAGAAACACATAGGCGGCAAAAGCTGAAGAAGTTCTTACCCGAATAGCCAGGCATTCTAGTATGATAATAAACTTCAAAATCAAATCAGTACTGGATTTAGAACTATTTCTTACAGTTGTGTTGCTACCAGACACTCAAAAGAAGCATTTTTTTTTCTAGCAGAATAAATATCACGAATGCTGCCCATTCACCAATTTTTTTGGATCTAACCCATTTTCTTCGGGTGTTTGAGTAGAAGAATAGCTGACATCCTGCTTACCTTCTTCCATCCCTTGCGCTCTTCGGAGCTGTGTGATTTCCGCTCCCTCCGTTTGGGAGATTTAAAGTCAATGAGTTTGAACTTTGGCCCTCCTTGCCTCCAGCATTGCTTGATTTGTTGATAGGTCGACCCTTTTTAGGGGCAGGGTTATTCCGAGGAGGTTGTTTTCCCGGTATTTTCATTGCAAACCCAGGGCCCATTGTCCCACCCGTTCGGCCGTTTATGGGTTTAGTGCTGCCCTTGGCAACATTGCTCCCGGAAGGAGCGGAATGACCTATATGTCCGTTACTATCCCCGGCATGGTCCTGCTCCATATCTATAAAACAAAATAAGAAATTACAAGCATAGTGGGGTTGGCTTAAGTTGTCGATGTTTAATTTCGAAATTGATGACATAAACCAAGTGTTTCAATTCTCTAGATAAACGGAATCGCTAATATTTTATCATATTTTGCAGCAAAGGGCAGGTCAGAGTGACCCACTCCAGGAAGCGGCTACAAAAATTTTATTTCTTTAATTAAATCGAAAACGATCAGTTACGAATATAATCTACTGACCTTGTTTATCGGACTTTAAAAGACCGGCTGACGCAAACACGGAGCGGGTGTACGAACTATATTTTTGTTCCGCCAGAGTGAATAGGAGAGATCACTCAGCTGTGACCAGTGTTTGTAAGTGAGAGAAACACCACCCAGGTGTGACAGTTCAACTGCCAGCCCACTAAAACCATTCATCCACAACCAGAACCACTCAACCGTGCCTCAGTTTGTAAAAGAAACACTATTATTTCCGATGAAGGTTACTGAACCGTAAACAATATTAGAAGAGATCGTTGAACCATGCAATCGAACAGCAGGGATTGTTGAACACGATGTGAGAGAATATTGATCCGTGAAACGGCACAGGAACGACAGATTACTACCATAAATGATGAATATTATCAGCAACTACCAAACTTGATTTATTTTTAACTACAAATACACGAAGCTGAAAATTTATAACGAAAGCATTCTTGTGACACTGTAACAAAGTTTCGATCGCCTAATGTCCAAGCGCTCAGCTTCGGATTCAGATAGACATAGACATAGTTTATTTCGACACCTCTGTTGATACAAAAGGCGATACAAATAAAAATATACCCTTACAGATCAGGAAAGCAAACAAAACCTAAAAGAACGTTTAGGTTTTTTGCGGTACGGTACTTTAGGACCCAGATTCACCCGGACCTAATGATCAAAATTACCCGGCCCTAGAATATCCACTTTTGAATTAATCTTTGGGGGAAATGTCTCCATCCCCACTGTTCCATCATACGTGGTGAAGAAGGAGAGTTTAATATCGGGAGACAATTGGGCTGTTTTATTTGTCTCACATACACAATTTATAGTAGGAAATAAACTATATCTCAAGCTATATAATTGTTGCTAACTAGGAATTAATCCATCGCTTGGCTGCAAAAAATGATATCTGTGTATGCTGTACTCTTGCCAAAATATGATATATATCATAATTTTACTGGAAAATTGATCGAATTTCGAATAGTAAGAGGAAGAAATCAGAGCCATCATGATTGTGGAGAAACTGCCAAGGTAGGCAACAAAATCTTTTTTTTCGGGTTCCAAAATATTCATGTCGTTTTTTTCAGATGGAAAAAAAAAAGCTTAAAAATCGTCAAAACTATTTAAGCCCTGTAGGTACGGGCTTCAGAATAGTCTTAACCTACGTGTCGCAAAAGGCGACTAAAAGGTTTTCAGCTCAGAGTGCAGTTGCTGATACTGTACAATAACTTTAAATAGCTCTTTGCGATCAAGTGGCCGTTAGTTGCTGCCGTTTCGGCACTTCTGTCCTGGCCTTGCTCAGCGTGAATTTCAATAAAAAAAATGCTATTTCATAGCAGTTAGGGGGGGCCAAAAGCGATTATCTTCTGGTTTCAGAATCGAATCGAAAAATTTATTTGAACCAAATATTTGAATCTGAAGTCATATATTGAACAGACAAAGACATCTTATTATCAGCTTGTAATTTACATTGAAATTTATTTATAAAGGAAAATTAAAATTGTCATTTTGTTGATTTTGAAGTGTTTAAGAAATCGAATCGAATAATTTATGACTCTAATATTTTGGAAACCCCTAATAGCAGTAATAAAAAAATGTCATTTCATAGCAGTATTGATGATTTTAAAACTTTTTTTTTACACTTTTACAGAAACCCATATAGTTTACAATGTTCCAGCCACGAATATATCTGTAAATACGACTCATTTCCTTAACTGGCGGTTCCAACCCATTTTTTTTTTAGGCGTCTGAGTGGGGGAGGCAGCGAGGATGCAAATAACACAAGAGTACGAGAGTATCACTTTCGTGTGTACTCACTTGCGTCAAGATATTTATGGAGGTACGGTATCTGAATACATTTGCTGCAATCATTTCAAATGTTCTTAACGACTTCCGATGACGTGATATCGACGTAGTCTTAGTATTAAACACAGAAGTAAAAGTGTTCTTACACAAAACTGTCATGATTAATTTTGTTTGCACCCTTGTGGTACTTGGCATTCTCCCAATCCCATAGGCGCCAGCCAGACATTTTTGTCTGTAGAGCTGGACGGCATTAGGTATATTTTTTACCGGCATACCGCCGCAAATGTACTCAACGACTCCCGATGACATGACATCGACGTAGTCTTAGTTTCGAACACAGAAGTAAAATTGTTCTTATACAAAACTGTCATGATTAATTTTGATTGCACCCTTGTGGTACTTGGCATTCTCCCAATCCCATAGGTGCCAGTCAGACATTTTTGTCTGTAGAGCTGGACGGCATTAGGTATATTTTATACCGGCATACCGCAACAAAAATGCTGGTATTACCAGTATGCTGAGCCATTTTTGGTTATCGAAAACCATGCTATTGTGTCGTTTCAAATAGTCATGTGATGCAAAACCTAACTAAAAAAATCACATGCATACCTCTAAATGCGGGCAGGTTGTTGTTTAATGAAATTGCAAAAACTGAATTAAGGCATATCAGCAGGTGTGAGGGGGCTAAAGACTCGTTTTTTGTTGTTACTTGATGCGATAATGCATCAACTTGTCACCATTTTTGTCGTCACGTCACGAAATATCGGTATCACAGATATTGCGATATTTAATGCGATACAGTATTCTGGAAACTCAATACTGATATATCGCCCAGCTCTAGTTTGTAGTATTTATTTAAGTCGACATGCTTCCTGTTCACCCACCATATTTCGGGCTTTAACCAAGGGTGGCCAAAATCAAATATCTATTGGTTTCAGGATCGAATCATTTTTTTCGAATCAAAAATACTCAAATCAGGAGTCATATAATAAAAAAAACAAAGACATCTTCTCGTCAACATATAATTTGAGTGGAGCTTCAATCATTTTTTCAAATCATTCAAAATCATTCTCGTGTTGATTTGGAATTGTTGCAGAAATCAAATAACTTATGATTCAAATATTACAAATTGAATCCAATATTTTGGACTGCCCTAGTCCGAACAGTTCTGTTTCAGCGGTAATGAATGATCAAAAGTGTAGTGATGGGCATTTCAGATTTATTATGGGAGAATTTGAGATGGAAAACTATCAGGATCATTCATAAGTGCAATATCATAAAAAATACAATTTCATTTCCAATCGCATAAAATTAAACAATTTATCATACATAAAAGTTCGGTCTAATATAGGTCAACTCTTGTTATCTAGTACATCAACGTGGCGATTCGATGCTCCAACTCCCATTTATGCCGATTCCAACAGACATGTTTAGGTAGCTAGAGCGGGTCGCCAGTCAATTGGTATCGTGGTATCGGATTTTAAATACTTATTAGCGATGGATTGACTATCGTGTTTATATAGACCATTTCCGGGAATTTTACTTTGAGCTACAGATGACAAAATTTACGATTTTTTAAGCAGAGTTGACTTTTTTTCATGAGTTTTTGCTTCCATCAAAATTTGTATAAACAGGAAAGTTGCCGCGAACTTTCGGGAGAGGAAAACATATTAAGCAACGACGATTTTTTCAGGGTAGATATTGACCAATCGCTCTTGATACTTTTATACTGGTACCGACTTGAATGCCAACCACTACCGCGAGGCTGTCATAGCTGGGCGGCATTAGGTATATTTTGTACCGACATACCACCATCAAAATGCGGGTATTACCGGTATTCCAAGCCATTTTCTGCTATGAAAATGCTATTTTCTCGTTCCAAAGAGCCGCGCGATGTGTTGACTAAAAATCTAGGAACTAGATCTGAATACCTCTAAATGCATGTGGGTTGTTCAAAAGTTCGATCGAGGCATATCAGCAGGTGTGGTCTAAAGACCCATTTTTTGTCTTTACTTGACGCAATATGTCATCAACTTGTAACCATTTTTGGAGGTATGTCACAGAATCCCGATATCACGGGAAACAGACATTGCGAAAATTAACGCGATACGACATTTTGGAAAAATCAATCAACCGTCCCTCCGATATGCCGCCCAGCTCTGGAGGCTGCTCTCTTGACATGCTAAGCAGTCACACATGGATATGATTTATTGGTTTAATTCCAACAACTCTGGTTTAACTAAAAGGTGATATTATAGAATTTACTATAACATAGATTACTCTGGATTATTGGGCAACTTCGAATGTCTTCCCCAAAAATTTTTCGGTGACAATATTAGGGATGAAAATACGCCGTAATAATATATTTCATGTGGTGTCAATATCCATGACCTTATATACACGAATATCTTTCGAAGTCTGATATGTAATAAAAATAAGCTGATGCTATGTGTTGCAAATGTGAAGCCCTACAACTATACCTACATGGCGCGTTGGCCCAATGGTTAAACCTTTCGGCATCACAAGTTGAAGATCTCGGGTCTGAGCCACGGCGAGTCCGGCTCGCTTATCCATGCCCACCACTCAACACATGGCGTAATAACTTGGGTAGGCTAAGCCAAACAGGAAAATTCTAACAATGTCCGTCTATAAGTCGCCGCAGTTACAGGGCCTGGGACAGGGTGATCCACTCTGAGAAGTGGCTATAAAAAATAAAAGAAAACGTGATTAAAAGTTCAAGTTGGATATAAACAACAATATAAACAATCCTAAAAGGTGTTAGCTGGCAGACTAAGATCGGTTTGTTGTGTTGATATTCGCTGTAACTCAACAGCCATTTGTAATCACCCAACATGTGATTTCTAGCCTTAGAAACAGACCAGTGACTAATATATCGAAGTATTAATAGTTTTTGGGGCAAAACACAGTCAAGAGGATCAGTAAGTTCTCAGAAGCAGGACTAAGAGCAGTTGAAGGCGAAGCATTTGTGTTTACAGAAAATCATCCTAAAGTACCCTGTTATGTTTCCTGCTGTTTTATATCTACCTGGCTTATCGGTTCATATTTAAAGTATTGATATCTTGGAAGGAACATATGTGTACTGCCTCAGACCTAAAAAACACTTCTGCTAAAATTTTTAAAAATACATGAGAAATACGATGCCACTACATGGATGATAAAATATTCAATGAAACGATATAAACGACATCATACTATGAATGCGTACACCTTGAAATGGTTTTTAGGGTTATAATAACTTGGGTAGGCTAAGCCGAACAGGAAAAGATCATATCTTTCCGGTAATTGTAACCCTCTCCGCCTATAAGTGGCCGCTGTTACAGGGCCTTGGACAGGGTGACCCACTCAAAGAAGTGGCTATAAAACAAAAAAAAAAATGTTTAAAAGGAGCTAAAACATATGGAACAAATTCTACCAGAAATAGTGAAGAACTATTTTATATCCAATCTCATAGGGGTTCTTAATGAATCAATAGAAAAAAGGCCTTATTACTGCATTGTTTAAGGTAAAAAAAATGCTGACAACCTTTTTTTTGCCTACAAGCACAGTTGAAATAGAGTATCAGTATAAAACTGTTTAGCAAAACTGTATTTTTTTGTTGCTGGAAATGAGGGTATAGGTTAGGGTTGTTATAATCACCAAAACGAACGAAAATAATAGAAACGTCCCCATAAAAACAAGGAAAATGTACCGAAACAGCTCTGTATTTATGTTGACCAATCAAATATCATCTTGAAATCAAAGTTTTAAGGCAACTTCGACACTTATTACCTATATCTGGGAGTTTACAAGGTAACAATGCCATAGCACCATTTAGTCGCATCCAAGGGTGGCAGTACGGTACGGTATGAAATTTTTATCGTACTTCGAACCAGCAAAATAATTTCGTACCGAACTTCGTACCGTACCTTTCGAAAATTTTTCGTACCGTACCGTACGATATTATTTTTTTCGTACATCGTACCGAACTTCGTACCAGTACGAAATGAAGTTCGATTAATATTTTTCATTTATCGTACTAAATTTCGTACTAGTACGAAAACAGGTACGATTCGCTGGGCAGCAATTTCGTACCGTACCAACCACCAATGTCCAAATCAGCTTTATTTGTAAGATCTGGCCACGGCAAGAAACGTCACCAATATCTTACATCAAAGTGATGTAGTTTTATGATATCTGGTTTAAAATCCAGGACAGAAAAACATGCGCGTAATTAAGCATATGTCACCCAAATATCATTGTTCACATTGCGTATAATATGAGAATGGTAGACCGGTGGTGAAAAATGGTGGTAGGATGAGCACAGTTTTTGCGAAAAAATCTGGCATGAAGCAATATTTAGAATATTAGCAGCATTGTGTCGTCACAAGAAATTCTCTCTCGACAAAAGAATGTTCGTTGTGCACCACACATTATCATTGTGCATCTGGTATTTCTGGTGCAATTTACGTTCTCTTCACATAACTGAATAATGCTATTTATTTTTTCATACCGCACAGACGTATTGTCGACATGCCTCGTTGTCTATATTGTGAAATGGCTGCTTTTTTTACAAAATATATCTTCTATTTAAGATGAGCATCAGCTAACATTTAACTAAAAACAGCCTAAATATATCATAATATTCTGATGTTTCTGCTCTGATAATATACTTCTGCGTGTCAGAGTACAAACAAAACGCAATAGCGGTGGTTACTGGTTAGCTTAGTTGAATAGTTGGTCAGGGGAGAGAGTTTTTAATTTTAATTTTCACAAAATTTTCGCGCGCCTACATTGCGCAATATTTTTCCCTGATTAATTTCGTAGCATTTAGTCTTTAAAGTGAGAATTTTTATTTAATTTTTACAAAAAATTTCAGCGGGCTTCCGGCGCTCAGATACATTTTCCTGTCTGGTAATGTTTACTTCACTCTTAAAACATGTATTTTTGTTTCGTTCTCCATAAAGTTTTGCGCGCCTCCGGCACCCTAATCTTTTTGTAAATTTGAAAGCCTTTGTTTGCATGTTGGAAAAATGTGCCCCCCTAAATTTTTTTCGGGATCCGCGATTGTAGTTGGTATATTTGGGCACCGTGATTTTTAGTATTATGAATGCTGCTTATCTTGTCGATTTTAATTGGGATATCACAACTTTCGTTATTACAGAAAAATGCATTCAGATTAAGACGTCATAAATCAGTGGCCTATTTGTATTTCCACGCAATCACAAAATTTTACGCTACTGCAGTAAAACCGATATACGACATAGCTCATCTAATCAGCTTAAGTGAATCAGTTGCATTTTTATTACCATATCTGCGCCGTTTTTAATCATTTTAAAATTGCCCTTTACTTTAAAAATTCGTTGATGGACACAAATTATATTATCAGAGCCCGTTATGAAACGGCATAGATGTTAAATGAAATTATTTTTTTGGATTCATTTGAGACGAATAAAGTGTAATGCGAAGGTACAAAAAAGAGTACGGTACGGTACGAAATAAATACCGAACTTCGTACCGTACCGTACCAAGTACGAAAATTGAAAAACGAATCGTACCGTACTATCGTACCGGAAAATTCAATCGTACCGTACCGAACTTCGTACCGTACCGTACCGTACTACCAGCCTTGGTCGCATCGTAATTGACATTGTCGCCAGTGCGACAAAGTGACACTTTTATGGGAAAGGACTATGATGTGAGAATTAAGTTTGGCCAAGCAAGATATTGTGTTAACTTAATTATTATCTGTCATCCCTGTCAGACTGTGATGTTTGTTGTTATAAATCGAAATTACTGATCATAGATTTGGAATTTGCACCCTGGGGAGGAAAGTTCGGAGGGACCACTTTGAAAATCTATTTTAGATTAATTATCAATTGTCAAACATAACTGGATGGCCGTTTTGGTACCTTTTTCACTTGCTTCGTAGTTGTTTCTGCAGTTTTTGGTCGATTCGGTAATTATAGTAACCGAATAGGCTAGCTATCAGAGTGTCCCACTTTTACACTGCCACTGAATTTTGAAAAACCTATTTGTTTTATTAGCCAATTTCTATGAGAAAAATATACATAGGGTAGGCCTGTCATATTACAGAATAAGTGAACAAAACTCGGCAGAAAGTAATTCAAAACAAACTGATAAGGTTCAGTTAGCCTAACGCACCTACTGCCTAAACATGCAGATGAAAACCCCCCCATCTCTCGCAAAATATAAAACTCGGTCGACACGCTATAAACAGATAAAAATAGTAAAACAAAATATAAAATTAATGGAAACACTTAGCCGGGTGGCAGTCAATTCGTACCGTGGTCCAGTATACTGCATAAATATATTATTAACGGCGATTGGTCAATTCATACCCTGAAAAAAATGACTGTTGGTCGACATGTACCCTTGACGAATGTGGCGGCAATTTATCAGGTACGGTACCAGTCTACGAATTTTGGTGTAACAGTCAGAGAATCAAATAAAAAATTACGAAAATCGTCAACCTCCATAAAATCCCTTAATTTTTTTAATCTCCGTCTCAAAGTAAAATTCACGAAAATGGTCAATAAAACACAATACTGTAGTCATTCCATCGTTATTGGAAAGGACACCCAGAAAGTACACAAAGACTTAATGCTTAAAGCTCTGGGCTTATACAGTATAGGCCTAGGCCTATTACTGATTATATGAAGTAAAAATAGCGTCATGTCCACCTGAAATACAGAATAGCCATGACAACACTCACTGCTCATAAAAATACGGAAAACAATCCTTGATTCTCGGGCGTGGTATGCTTAAGCAGTTAAGATAAGAGCAGTGAGGTCTTACAGGTAGAAGGTACCATACCGGTAATCTGTCTGTAATGCGACTATTTCAGATTTTCTTTCTCAGTTTTTACCAAGGTTTCATGTTCAACAAATAACGACTTCAAATTCGTTACGAAAAGGTTAATTCCGCGTACCAGACATTAATTTTCCGCAGAAAGCAATATAATGAGAAATACACAGCCCAACAACAAAAAAGAAAGCCCAAATCACCCGACTACTTATTTACGAGATCCTGCAGCATCCATTGTTGTTTGACGTCACAGGTCATTCGTTACCGTTCAGCTAACATTGATCTCTTGGGGAAAAAACAGAATTGAGGAAATCTGTGTTCTGCTCGGACCCATAAAAAATACTTTTGGTAAAATTTTTAGGAGATACGACCCCATTATGTGGATGATGAAATGTTCAGTGAAACAATATATGACGTCATACTGCGCGAGCGACAGCGCTCAGAAAATTCGGTTAGATTATGTTAAAATGTCATTTTATAATACCAAGGACCCAGATGCTTGATATTCCGATTTTCACACGTTCGTTCCACGTAGAAATTTGCTTCAAACAATGGCGGAATAAGCACCCGGCGAAGCGTCGGAATACGTTCCGAGATACGCATTTCTAATCGTCCACCCTGACGTAAGTCCGAATGCCATTGGGTCTGATTACATGCGAGAATGGGAATTCATTTTTATCCTGCGGGAAAGGAAAGCCGAAAAACGGCTTAACCTCATGGTGGACCACGATCTCGTGCAGACATCAGTTCCGGATCGTGGGTGAAGATGGACACACGTGCCATGGACACATTTGGTGAGGAAGCCGTAAGAAGCGCCTGCGTGAACCGCCGTGCACCGGCGAGGGGTCCAGCAGATCTCTCGCATATAATCTTCCCTAACGGGATTCGAACCCAGCACGCAAGTGAGGCGTAGCTCAAATGGTATTCCTAATGCCTACCGACTGAGCCAACCGAGCAGATGGTCTACCTTACTGCACGTCCGCGCACTGTGGTGTATCGCTGTATTATTTTGAAAAGCGTAATATAATGGACGCGGAGTCAAATTGGTTGGCTACTTGTATTTCTCTTTGTTTTTGATTTCGCAGGGGTAAGTGTTCCGTTTTATGTCCCAAGAATATTATTTATTGCATTGTGTACAAGTTATCAAATATATGAGATTTGCTGAATCACATGTGATTTTCTTTCAAATCGAATATGTTCTGTTTGCGAATGAACTCTGAAATGTATTTGCTGGAATCGAGTGAAGACATGTCATACGTCCTTTCCGAGTAATGATCGCATCCTAGGTTTATTTAAACCAGGTAAAGTATAACAAGGCGACCTAGTTTCACTTTCAAAACTAGGTAGATTAAAAACCAGTTAAACTAGGTAGGCCATTTTCCAACGATTTGAAGATTGAAATCACCAAATAGTATATATTTCAAGAACAGTTTAACTATGAATATATAATTGACATAATTATTCGCAATAGGTAGATGCTCCCAAATCATGTATCTACCTAATTTTTGGAGTACCAATGCAAAAAATATGTAAACTTATTGATTCTTATTGATTTTACCATAAAACAAAAACTCGTTTTCGTTTTCTTTTCCAAGTCTTTAACTCGCCCATTTCTAAATGTTTCCTGTTTTCTATACCCGACCACGGGGGCTTGGGGAATATTTGTTTGAGTGTTTCATCTCACTGCACTCTTACTTTAGTGGTTCAATTGTATTTGGAAGTTTTCCGCCCAGCGAAAGCACTTTTTTTAAATCCGCTTTGAGCAAGGTCGGAAGCAGCAGTAGCGGCTCGGCCGATTCTGTATTTTCAGCGTGTCTCACGTGGGTCAGCCATTTAAACATTTTGAAATTTCGTGACATCCTTACTTTGTCCCAAATTATGTTTCAGCATACCAGTACTTAGTTGCCAAAGACATCTGATGGATACTTCATTTCACAGTTAGAGATCAATTCGCATTATACCCCAGTACTCGATCGGAAGCGTATAGATTTACGTCTCATCGTGTACAGCAAACTCTGAAAAGTGTTGATGCCAAAAACTTAAATAAGGGACCACACAAGAAAAAGATTTCTTATCCAAGTTTTGAGGGAGCTTATCGTACACACTTGATGTTGCAATATTCCACATATATGTTTACGAGCGAGAAATTGACGTGAATGACGTTGCATTAAATGGGTCAAAATATTCAAATCAAAATCACATATCGTGCATTGTGCAGATACTCTTTATAAAAACAGATGCTCGCTGAAGATTTTGAACTTTCGTTTGTATTTTTTTATTATTATTGTAATTCACTCCGAGCAACGTTGGAAGAAGTGCCTGAAAGGAACCAACTAACGGCCATTTGAAAGCGGAGAGCTACTAAAAGATGTAGCACCAGCAGCTGAACTCTAAACGGAAAACATCTCAAACGGAACTGAAACTCCATAGTAAAATACAGTAAGTGGTATGTACCATTTATTTGTCTGCGTTTAAGTCGCCTTCTACGACACACAGGAAATACGTTGGGGCTATTCTAAAGCCCGTTAGTACTGGACCGTAGAAAATTGGCAAAAATAAAATTAAAAAAACAAGTTAAAAATTTAGTGACAAATGGTGAATTTAAACGGCTTCTTTACGTAAAATCAAAGCAAAGATGAACAAAATTTATGAAGAAAAAAAGTTCATATCATTTGCCTTTTTTGTCGTGTCTTGCGATGGCGCTGCTATTAATTGCAACGCGTTCTTCAAATTTTTGACAAGTTTAGATATTCAAGAATATTTGGTAACACATGCGAACTTGAGCACGGTAAATTACAGATCTAACACTTAGTAAGAGAAGGTTGATGATATCCGCTCTGGGCAAATTATTTCTGACCTCAAATAACTTGTTAAAGATGGCGCAGATATTTTGTGTGCTGTATGCTGTAATCTTTTTCAAAACAGTTCAATGTGATTAATTTTTTGACATTCTTTCAAAAAGTGATAATTCTGGCTCGCTATTGCAAAAGAGCATGAGTCATCGTCCAGAGTTCCACTTTTCACCAGCTGATTCTTCGTCAATTATAGCTATAGCTGACAAAAAGAAATTGTGAAGATTCAGATTTACTTTTATTCCAAAAGGAACAAAGTCGAGTTATTTTATGTAGTTGGAATGTTCATGTATATGTCAGGCCATGATATCTCAGTATCCAGAATTCTTTCCCATTTACGCTGCGCATTAACGCATAGTGGCGGATCCCGAAAAAAAAATTTTATTTGGGGGGGGGATAATCTTTTTCAATATGCAAACAATAATGCATCCGAAGTACGAAATGAGCGCGCCGGACACGGGCGGAAATTTTTCGAGAACAGAACCCAAATACGCCTTTTAAGAGCAAAATAAACGAATTCAATCAGCAGAATAAATTAGCCCCAAAAATTTTATGAAAGGAAATTAATGCAAAATTGATTAGTAAAAGAAATTAGGAGCCAGAGGCGCGCGGAAATGAATGAAAACTACTTAGCGCGTACCCCGGTGACCCCCTCACTGGATCCGCTGCAGACAGCATTTGTGACTATTTGAAAAGAGAACAAGCAATATATGTATGGTACTGTAGTACTCCTTAAATAGTTTTTTCCCAATATGCCGTGTCTATTCCTTAAAAATTGATTCGCGCCCTCCCAACAACGCAGCGGTACCCATACTTTGCACGAATTGTGTACAAAATGAAATCCTCTTTCCGGTGTGGGATGGGCAATTCGATTTGGTGGTTCGAATCAATTCTAAGCACAATTTGTTCGAATCAATCGTGATTCGGTCATAGGAACAAATACTTGCTAAATAGTGTGGAATTTGTCGTTACAATAAGAAAATTTTTGCTCTTGGACATGGAGTGTGAATTGAAAATACAATGCATATACACAACTATAAATTTGCTTGATTTTCGCAATGGAGACAAGTTGTAGTAGCAAAGGCAGGGTAGTGGTCACCATGGCTTAGTGGTTAAACACGTTTTCGTCGCGGGTTGATGATTGTCTTGGGCTCGGATCCCGGCGAGTCCGTATTGTTAACCCACGCCCCATCACTCAACCGGGCGTGTCATAACTTGGGCACGCTAAGCCAACCAGGAGAATATCATATCTTTCCAGCAATTACAACCCTGCCCGTCTATAAGTGGCCGCTGGTACAGGGGTTTGGGCTGGGCGATCCACTCCAAGAAGCGGATGTAAAAAATTATATTATAGATGGAATCCGTGATTCGATTCGAATTACGAATGTTTTGCCCAGCCCTATGTGGAATATTTGGGTTTTCATAATCCAGTCGTGGTTAGGTCTGGGCAAAACCGAATTATTTGGAGTTCGAATAATTTTTTATTATTTTAAAATATGTAAATAACAACTATCCCATTTTTACTATTACAACTTGTCTTCATTGTTAAAATCAAGAAATTCATAGTTTATAGTGGATATTCAATTCACAGCACATGTCCACGAGCAATAATTTTCATATTTTAACCACGAAATATAATCGATTTTGGTCAAATTTGACCAAAATCGATTGCATTCTGTCGTTAAAAATAAAAACTGTAGTCCATTTTGTAAGTATTTGTCCTATGAACGATCCACGATTGATTCGAAAAAATTGTGCTTGGAATCGATTGGAAACAACGGAAAGAATGGCCCAGCCCCAGTCGTAGTGGCAGAAATCCGCGTTTTAATGACGGAGTTCCAGAAGACCCGCAGTTTCGAGAAAACTGGAAAATGAAGTTTTCCCCATCAGATTTAACTTTTTGTTTCACCCTATAGTTTCTTGAAAGGGGTTGAAAAGCAACTCCTCTGATCAGTAGAAGTCCTATACTTTAAGGGAAGATTTGGTGGACGAAAAAGGTATGTTTAATCAATGCGTTGCGCAACTTCTCCACGAAAAAGGTATTTTATACTTCAAAATTATTAAAACCTGACGCACAAAGCCTTCCCATGGACTTACATTAAGGTTTTTACCGCGGTACACCGGTGAGGCATTCATCGCACCTCTCGCCCATAATCATCATCCCTCACGGGGTACGAACCTGTGTCATAACGATCATAGGTGCGTGGCCCGAAGCGTACTCCCAACGCTTTAGCGAATGAGCAAACCGTGCACCCCCAATGGAGATAGGGATTCAATCCGATTCGAAAAAATTATTCGGATAAGATTCGAATTCCACATGATATGGCCCTGTACCTCGGTCTTTTGTGTGGATGAGTTTCCTCTTGATGAAACTATATAAAGACCTTTCTATACCGATCAGTTATTTGTACAGTTTTATAACAATTCAAATTCCATTAAATAATAACACCCGTGGCGAAACCGGAGGCCAGGTGGAGTGTGTTTCATTATTATTTTAAAATTTCATCATAAATAGGCATGTTTTTGGGAGGGGAAAAGACTAATTTCGATCTTTGCCTTTTATGCCCCCTTTCCCAATCGCCCAAAGATTTAACACCGTTTTCCGTTATTGAAGTACAGATAGGCGCCAATGTTAGGGATGATGGTAATAACTCCACTATTTCTGGGTTTCCTTTAAGTCCGCCTCTGACGACTCGAAAGAAGCAGTGAAAGAACCTTGAAAAGGGCAAAATTTGAGATCAAATTATGACGTCATGATGAGTGTCCCAGACAAAAGAATCTTTTTTAAAAAATAGCGCCTTCATTGAATATCAAAAACAGGAATTACGAAAAATTTCGAAATAAATGAATTTCAAGGCCAGAAACAGTCCAAATGAGTTTAAAGTCATATGCGCATCGTCGTCGGGTTACCACCCACTTTAAATACGCCAGTGGCATGATCAGCAATCATGAAACCCAGACCTACAGGACAGTCATTGGCATTAGATTCTCGGGCTAGGCTATCCCCATCAGCAATTGCTTTTTTGGGCGTGATGCCTAGTGATTGACATGTTGGTGTCACGGGTTCGGCTGAAATCTTGGGTTCGAGTCCCGGCAAGTCCAGCTCGTTATTCCATGTCCACCACTAAATTCAGGGTGCTAACGGGTAGGCACAGAAAACTGGAAAGTTCATAATTTTCTTGTAAAACTAACCATGTTGGCCTATAAATGCCTTGTTTTAGGTACGGACTTTAGAACAGTCCCAACGTATTTCTTGCGTGTCGTAAGAGGCAACTTAAAGGATACAAAGAAGTGGTAGATGGTTTTACCATCGACAGGGGAAGGTACCACTCACTGCACTTTACCATGGTTGTATCGGTTCCGTTCGGAATGTTCTCCGTTTATCGCGTAGTTGCTGGTAATACATCTTTTAGTAGCTTCTTTGGACGCTGCTTCTGACATTGCTCAGAGTGAATTTTAATAAATAAGTAAATGGTCTCTGATACAAGACCTTGAATAGGGTTATTCATTCAGATGAGTGACTCAAAAAAGATGGACCGCGCGATCATCATTGGCTCACAATTAACAAATGATGATTAACAATTTTTGATATTTTTATTACAATAGGCCCACTGGCGGTGAAGCCGGGGTTGGGGGGGGGGACAGTCTTCCCTTCATGTTTTGAAATTTAACAAAAATTTCATCGAAATAAACCAAATTTTTGCGCACCTTATCGTACATATCCCTGTCGTATTTGACTCCGCCTTTGGCGCGCAAGTTTTGAAACAGAAAAATATTTTTCTGGCACCTCTCTCTCGAAGGTTGACAGCCTACGCCGACTCTGTGCAGGCGCATAGGCTGTTTGCTTTTTTGTTGGTTCCTCTGGCCTATCATCTCGCGTCTTGCTTGGGCGAGTGAATGAAACCGAGACGGATTTTCCTGTTTATTGACGGGTCATGCCTGATTAACTTGATAATAAAATGCGCGCTAACATTCTACGTCACAGCGTCATAGCATTGTTTCGACATAGAAGACCTCCTTGTGATTAAACAATCAAACAAAGCATGTTTGACCTCCAGCGAACGACCTCCCAGCTGATAGCGACAAAGGGCAAGCGTCTGATGCCGGGATACCGAACGTACCTCACCAAAGTGTGTAAAGAAATTCTTTGTTCACGTTTTCCCAAGACCCATTGCACTATATATTCGCCTGGAGAATATAAATTACGAGACTAAAGCATACAATATACCCCACATTTTGTGAGTTGGGTGGAGCATATTTTAGTTTGTACGCTTAATAAAATCTTATAAAGTTATCCCTGGGATTTCACTCAAACGAAGGTATTAATATTTCGTTGAAAAACGGGTGGTAAGAGAAAAATACGCATTTTTTTGCCTATAAAATGGCTTATTTCTCCAACAAAGAGGCCAAAATATATTCGCAGCTTCGAAGCGCAGATTTCATACAAACAATTAGATTTTCATTCTTCTGTAGCCCTTCTGGGAATATAACGCGTGGATCCCACTATCCAAGGTCTTCTACCGGCAGCCACTTACAGACAGTTGGGAATTGTTTGAAAGTTTCCTGATCGGCTTAACCTGCCGAAATTTTTAGACCCCTGGTCGAGTGGCAGGCATGGATCAACAAGCACAACTCTAACCAGAGACGCCAACATGTTCAACCAGCAAGCAATCGCACCCATTAAAAATGTTTTCAACGAGGATATGGACAAAAATTACCGAAACGCAGTTCAAATTTCTCATTTTGTCAGACCTGACGACACTTAAAATCCATAGGACCGTAATCGCTAGACCAATCGGGGAACAAAATCAAACTTTCTTTCCCATATTCAAATCCAATAAACAGAATTGACAAATTATTCAGTATTTTATTGAACTCTCATCAACATAGGAAGAAAAATATTCCAAAATATTTTACAATTTTTCTAGTTTTTCAAATGGGGGTAAAATCGTGCGGAACATATTAGACGAGACACTGCGACAAAGACCGCAGGGCAACTTTCAAAATGAAAGAGCGTTTGCTAAAGACCGGAGCTGAAGACAATCGCCAAGCATGCACGATTAGTCTACTGTCCATGCAAGGCAATTCTCCCCAATCAAAAAATTTATTTACACAAACAAGAGCCACAGATAGATCGCACCTTGAAGGCGTGAACCATCTGCACCTCGTGCTTGGTAACACTTTAATAGACACAAGTTTTTGATTGGGTCAGACCAGGGAGGATCGTTCATACGAATAAATAGAAAAAAACACGGAATCAAGAGATTATTTGAAACATTTTATTGGCCGAGCGAAAGTCTGTTAATTTGCTTCTAACCGTGGACAGAGGTGCCGAAAAACAATTTCTTAAGCTCATCATAAAGTACGAGCACAAGAGCGCCACCGGTACCACGGATGATGTTGGAGAATGCACCCTTAAAGAAAGCTTTGCCGCCCTCGTTCCTGTAGATTTTGGTCCAACAATCCAAGGTTCCTTTGTACATGACTTCTGACTTGGAGCGACCGGACTGCATCATCATACGACGTCTGACGGTGTCGAATGGATACGAAATAATTCCAGCACCAGTTGTGACAGTCTGAAAAACAAAGGTATTTTAGAAAACTGCAATTTTTATGTGAGCAGATAATAAAACCTGGAATAGGGAGAGTTGAATCTTTTAATTGAAATCTAAATCGACCACACATAAGGACGGAAATTTAAA
The DNA here is from genome assembly GCA_963675895.2 of Styela plicata. NCBI lineage: Eukaryota > Metazoa > Chordata > Ascidiacea > Stolidobranchia > Styelidae > Styela > Styela plicata. Next base: position 15,474,665 of record OZ023150.1, on the reverse strand, counting down.
ATTAGTAAAACATATTTATATATTATTGAAAACGACCTTCCAGGGGTGACGACTTGTGAGGTTAAAGAGTAAGTATGTTCCATTATATTAAGTTCAACCCCAGAGATAACAAGAAAACAAAAACAGGGCATTTGTGTCAGAATGTCTGACAGAAAGCCAGCTCCTCTGCTGCTACTCAGACAACTGAACTGAAATAGTTCAAAATAGTTCAAAACCATCAATACTGCTATGAAATAGCAGTGTTGATTGTTGTTAAGCTATTTCCTTCATCTGAAAAAATAACACGATATTCTGATACCAGAAGTAAATCAAGATACTCTCACCCTGGCTGTCACCATTATAAACTTTATACAGTGAACTTCCACACTTAAAATAACACAAGGTCGTCCCCAGTTTTGTCCAAGTGTTTCAAAATCACTATATAAACAGATGGTTTAACATTTTTTGATGAACAAAGATGCTGACATTTAGCCTTTCGCCTCAAGACTACGATTTATGTCAAATTTTACACATACAATTGCGCGCTTCCAATTTGTGATCCTCGAGAGAGAATTTGAGAAGTCTGTTTTAATATAATACTTATCGGATTCTTGAACACACCGGACTGATATTCAATTGTGCTCCCCTATGTATAACGCCATAAATTAATAGGAGAATCCTACATTGACAAATAAATAGAGCCACCAACAAGACAGTTACCTGAGCAATCATCCAGCTGACAATGATAGGAGTGTTCTTGGGATCCGGTAACATTCCTTTAACTGTATCGTATGTACCGAAGTACGCAGCTCTGTATACGATGATACCCTGCAAAAAAAATCAGATTTAGAACAAGTTTCAACCTGTCCAAACCAGATGTTGGATACGTTGCTTATCAGGCACCAGAAGAAAATGGGTTCTATCAGTAAAATTCAGCAAATAATCAATACTTCATCTCTTTGTGTACGGTAGTAACCAAACCACACAACAAGCTTGAAATCATCAATACTTCAGACACCCGAAGAAAAACAAACTTTTGTACCCCTGGACCAATAGTGTGTAATTTGACAAATAATTTTAGAATATAAATTCTTCGGATGGACGAGAGTTAGTTTTGAAACCTTCGTTACAGCAGCAATGATAGATTTTAATAATTTTTTGTGCTACCAAATAATTCCTCACAACAACACTAACCAAGTAATTGTGTCAAGCTCAAATCTCTTAACGAAAAGAATATAAAGTGATTATAGAATTCGTGGGTCAGGTTCTGCAACGAAACCGAAACGAAAAATTTACTTAAATTTTTAATTCGGAATTGAGATATCCGAGAAGAACCACATGATTCGGAACTTCACAAATCTCGTCAAATCACTGAAATTTATCAAACGACCATCGAAATACCTCCCGTATAAAAACTATACAAGCAGAGACACTTACGGATCGCGCCAGATGGGCAAGGTCCATCAGTGACCCATGCTTGATAAAACAAATTATATTGTAGGTTTTTCAGCAATAGCTACGCTACGCATGAAAAAAGAGGATTCAAAATTGTTGCGATGGTAAATCAGAATTTGTGCAAAGCTTCTGTCCGATTGTATCTAACCACAGAAACTGGTACTTGAATCAGATGAGCATCTGAATAGATCAAAATCTTGCATCTAAAAGCGGCATCTTCAACACCACATACCTGAATCGACACGAAGAATCCTTGGTAAAGACCTCTAACACCGTCTTTCTTTGCGATTGTTGCGATGCAGTTGCCAAGACCTGTGAACTGACGTGCTTGGCCGCTTCCTACATCAGCGGCAAGACGGGTTCGAGCGAAATCGAGGGGGTACACAAAGCACAGACCGGTTGCTCCAGCAGCACCACCAGAAGCGAGATTTCCAAGGAAATAACGCCAGAATTGTGTGCGTTTATCGACTCCAGACAAGAAGACCTTTTTGTAGGTATCTTTGAAAGCGAAATTCAAAGCCTGGGTTGGGAAATATCTGATAACGTTGGCGAGATTTCCTCTCCAGAAAGAAACAAATCCTTGTTCTTTCGGGATTCTGACAAACGCATCTACGATGCCTTTGTATTGATTCTCAGCAGAAATTTGGGTTGATGCATGTTGGACCTGAAAAAGTGAATATAATCAAAGGCTATGCAACGAAAAAATGGTCTGGATGCTTATTTTTAGCTACTATGAGATGACTTGGTTAATTGGCAGGTTTCATGCAGTGCATTGTTCGTGGAGAGTCTTGGAGGTGAAAAAGCGAAATTATTATTATAATATTTTATACTGTTATTAGAGTGAATCTCTGACAAATGCCCCGTGTCAGTGGCGACTTAGAGAGACTGTCAGAACTGTCAGTCAATAATAACAACCTGGGTTGGTTGAGGGCATGGATTAACGAGCTAGATAATAATTTTAAGTAGTGGCTCTTCGCAAGGCTGCATTTGAAGGTAATAATTGGAAAAGTTCCAAAATAACGCCAGCAAAAAAAACTCTGGTAGCTCTAAAAAAAATGTTGAAATACAGTAATAAACCTCAAAAGGGCGTATCATTGGCAGGTTTGCTTTGTGAAAATATTCAGGCCTCAATTCAAGCAGCAAGTGTTCAAGACAGTACGGAGAATATTACTCTATTTATAAAGTAAATAGCAATGCATGCTCTTGTTTTGGCCATGATACCGTACCAGTATTCTGTCATTCATTTATGACAGGTTATCAACCTTTTCAATTTGCATGGAGAAAGCTAACAAACTAGTTAGAAATAATGGAAGGGTATCTGACGTTAGGATCACTGGGTTGCTGAGCCACATTCCATCAATGGCTCATGCTGGACGAAATAAAATTTTAATAACAGGAGCATGTATGAAATATTTTCGCTGCAGCTAACATCAAGTCAAAACATCCGAAACAACAAGTCTCATGAAGTTAAACTTAGCACCAGCACTGTAATATGTCACTAATTATTAAACTCCATTTTGGATGTGAATCATTATGACCACCTAACCCGGAGTGCAGATTAGTCTAACTCAATCGGTAAAGTGTTGGGAATACGCTTAAGGCTATGAAGCTCGGTTGTTATTCGACACTTAAAATCCGTTCATTTTCTGATTTGAAGTAAAATGCCTGCTACTGGTTAGGATTAGATTTCATTTTATCCTCTATGGCAGATGGGGTAATTCAGCCATCCCCGGCTTTAACTGGCAACTGAAGTTATCAAGGTCAACAGTTGTGAGGTCGTTTACCGCCAAAGCGCCACAACTGGGTAGCACAGGAAAAATTCTGCCAACTTAACAGGAACTCTGCAACCAAACAAACTTAACTGGAATAATTCGCACAAACCCACCTGTAACAGGAGCTTGACTCTTTCGATTGGAGCGACAATTGTTTTTGAGATGGCGGCGGCCGTTCCACCGATGGCCAAATCCTTGGCAAAATCTGAGGCGTTGAAAGGCATTTTCCTAGATCAGAGTTAAATAAAAACTTATACGAATCGGGATGTCCAAATTAGCAACGGTTCACTTCAATTTATTCCAGCCAAGTCTCTTGAAAACGACCTTACTCCGAAAGTTCCGCTCGCCGAGTGTTGAAAGGACTTGCAAAGGACGTGGATCGCGAACTCAGAGACCGATGACGTCAATTCCGGTAAATTAAATTTGCTGTAACGACTTCGAATTCCTGACTTAAATTAATTATTTTACAGCGAATCAACATTACTAACACCCTAGCCTAAACCTAAAAACGAAATGAAAAATCTAAGAAATAAATTAAAAATAGTTTCAGCATTTTCGCATTTGAACTTGAGCTGTGATTGGCCGATTTGAAATTAAAGTAATTATGACGTAATAATTCAATACCGGGTATTATTGCGTAACACTTGTCCTGAAGGGCGTGTGGGTTAACCACTGCGTGTCGCCCTATTTAACTTCCTTCGCGCTTCGTTGCGTTGCATTTATTTTAAAGACTTAACATGAGATAAATAGTTGTTAGTTCAATAAGAAACAATTACTTACCTTATTCCAGAACTGTTACATAGACTTCACAGGATTATCCATATACTATCGAAGCACACCTGGCGGAGGCAGGGCGGCTCAGACAACCGTTAAGGCTCCATTCCCAGACAGGATATCATTTTTCTCCTGCGAGATAGGAAAACCGTGAATACAGCTTAATTATATGGCTCGTGCGGATACCAGTTCCGAATCGTGAATTCCATGGAGGGTTTTTGATTATCGTATTTCCTGTGGACGGATATGGTTGACGGGAGACGCCGTAAGCAGTGTTTTCCTGAACCACCGTACACCGGCGAGGCGTTCAGCAGACCTCTCACACATAATCCCCATCCCTCACGGGATTCGAACCTACGTCATGACTACCACAGATGCGTAGCTGGAAGCGTATCCCCAACGATTCACCGATTGATCTAACTGGGTACCGGAATGCCAACGAAGTTGTTGCAGAGGAGCGGTGAGTTAGCTTTACTAGGTGTCCGTATTTCTCTGGAGTTTTCCAAAAATGTACTGCTAAAATCAGATTCCGGAGAAACACAAAAATTGTCTAATTGCACGGAATTTGAAAAAAAAAGGGTTCAAGCATAAAAATTTTTGTTGACCAAATTCTACGATCAAATTATATGAAACGGGAACATTCACTGTAGCTGTCGTTGCTGATAAGGTATTTCTAGTTCTTCTTTATGTGTAGTTAGTTCTCCTGTGTCTTTAGTTCCGACGGGACGAGACCTGTAATGGATGTCACTATTTCCTTCCACGCTACCTGGCAAGAATGGTACCTCCAACATGTATGTTCATATGTATATTTGTTTGTCTTAAGAAAAAACAGTATAATAGATATGGAAAATTAAATCGAGTAATACTGAGACACGCTATACGCACAAGAACTCGATGATACAAGGAACGAATGTGCGAAATACACCTCCTATCAATGGCGAACCCTAATTACAAAATAAAATACCACGAAAAAACAGAAAAATACACATATTTACACAAGTGAAACCCCTCGTAACGTTTCAAGGTACTGTTATCGTTAATTTGCAGTAATTGTAAAGTTCCAAAATTCGAAACTGCTTTGTTGATGAGATTTATGCCAAGTATGGACTGTCGATGGATCACACCTCAAAGCATTTACACTGTGGAAAAAACAGTAAATTTATTAATATTTGCAGTACCCAGCTAGAAATTGTTTGACCAAATATAATTTGGTTAAGTATGAGTCACTGATGGATCGCGCCGCTGGGCACAGTTGATACTACCCAATTTTGAAAGTGAAACTATGTTACCTAGTATTAATTTACCTAGCATTGTGGTGGATTCATTTACTTTACTGGTTTAAGAAATAACTAGGTTGCCATCAGTCACCAATGCCACGTATTGGATTTTCTTCATCAAGCTGTAGAACGGCCAATTTATTTTTTATTGGAGATTCGGACGAAGGTCTCCCGTCCTCGCTGATCACTGTCAACAATTCATTGACACATAGGATAGGAAACCATTTTATCCTGCTGGAGAGGAAAGTCGAAAATACAGCTTAATCGTAAGGGGAACCACTGTCTCTCGTGCAAATGCAAGTTCCGAATCGGGGTGAATTATTTTGGCTTATCATATTTCTTATTTTTCCTGTGCGTGGAACTCGATCGATAAAGGAAGCAGTAAGCAGTGCCTACCAGAACCAATGTTCATCGGCGTGGCGCCCAGCAGATCTCTCGCACATAATCATCACCTCTCGTGAGGTTCATACCCAGGACGTCAGAGATTCGTAGCTCGGAGAGCAACGTTTTACCTAATGAGCTAACCAGGCACCTTCTGTGACTAACTCGATTCATAAACCTTTCATTGTAAATGTGCAATTGTATTTTTAATATAATATTCCACTGTGGTATCATGATTTTAGGAACAGGATTCGATATTTTCGATCCGATTCAGGTATTCCAGAATAATTCTGGAATAGCGAAGTATTCTGAATTACCCATCTCTACAAAAAGCTCAAGCATATGACGAACCTTCGTGCAGAGAACCAGTTACAGTCAGTAACATACAGTCAGGGGCTGCGTCATTACCTTGATCTGCCTTATTGATGAGATTTATGCCAAGTATGGTATGTTAATGGATCGCACTTTGACGGCGCGTTTCCTCAAGAGTTCATAATAGAGTGGGCAGGATCTTGATTTTCTTCGGATGTTCGAAATGCTCATGTCATCCTAGTGAACAAAACTCTAAAATCATCAACACTGCTATTTCGAATCAGCATTGATGATTCTGTACAGATTTTAACACCAGACACTCAAAAATAGGCAATCAAATATTCTAGCCACAGATATATCATTAAATATTGTCCATCTGCTGCATTTTCTTCTAATGTTACCCTTTTCTTTTGATGTCTGAGTAGCTGATATTATGAATCAACAAGTCGGGACTCGAACCCGAGACCTTCAACTATCGATGCTAACATGATAACCACAACGCCTTCGCAAATTAATCAAAATCTGATATTTTTATTTTCCCGGTAAAATATAAGAAACCTCTTTCAAGTTTTTGTTCCTATAACCCATTGATTCGAATAATTTGTTCTTCGAGTATAATTTGTTGATTCGAATCGTTAAATTCAATGAAGTAAAGATAACAATGATGGTTTTGCAAGGCGATTTTATTCTGAATAATTTAAAATGTAAAAAATAAAGTAAAAAATCAATATTTTTATAATCCAACTGCACTGTGACAAAAGTGTAGTGAATTAACCGATAATTAGCAGAATATTCATGTTAAGCATGGGCCACAGATGAATCGCACCATGTAGGCGTGGGCCATCTGCGACCAATGCTTAACAAAACGAAAATTTTTGATAGGAATAACAGGAGTTTCGCATAACTGGGAATAATATGGTAAATCTGTTACGGCCAAGTATTGCTGTAGACTACAAACAAGACGACCAACACTGGGATAAAATTACAGTAAATTTACTCTTAATTTACAGTATTTGTATATTTCAAAAATACGACATTGCGTTGTCGATGAGATTTATGTCAAGTATGGACTGTTGTTGAACCGCACATTGACGGCGAGTTCCATCAACTGTAAATAATTGGCCAAAAAAGTCGACGTGGAGCCCTTTTTCAAATACAAGTGATTGCAAATTTCCAAAGTTAAAAAACGCCATGTTGATAAGATTTATGCCAATTATGGGCTGTTGATGGACCGCTTCTTCTCAATGAGTTCCATCAACACCCCATATTTGTCCAGAAAAAGTCAATTTTAAATTTTTATCAATACCGCCAAGTAAAATTACTGTCAAATACCAAGCTGACATGTCGTCTTTTACGCAAAATTTTTAATAATTATCTTTGGTTCCTTGTCAAATATCAACTGAATATTTATTTTATTCATTTCTATTTTTATTTCGATATCGAATTTTTTAATCGATTTTATCATTTCCTTGAAATATGTTCATTTGGAAAAAATGACGTTACCGATGTAATATACTGATCCAACGTGAAAGTAATAAAAAATAAAAATAAACAATATAATAAACTATATTTTGCAGTAAAATAAAAATAATATCTTCTGGGGGAAAATAAGAAAAAATAGCCAAAACATAAAATTCTGTGAGCGCAAATATGCTGCTAATATTTTTAATCTGTTTAATTTGAATATAAAAGCAAAACATTCAGATGAAGCATTTTTGGTTCGATAATATTATAGCGGGTTCAAAATCTCGTGCTGAATACAACTTTTTCAATTTTTCAACCAAATTTTAAGGGATTAATTGTTATTTGTTGACCCAACTATCCCCGAATTACAACAACATTTTATTAAATATCGGCCACTTATGGATCGAGCAAATAAGACACAGTTTATCTTTGGTTCATGCTTGACAAAACAAACTTTCAATCGAGTTGCATGAATACTGTTGGGTTACAAAACTGAAAGCAAAAGTGAATGAAAATGTTGATGAACTTTTTGATAATTTATGAAATAAAATATATATTGCAGTAAAATAAACAAAAATAATAATTTCTTCAGGAATAAAAACAATAAAATATCACGATCGCTGTGAGTGCAAAATGGTTGAAAATTCAGATAATGAAACAAATTATTCAGGCGTTGAATAGAAATTCTGTATTTAATCTCGGTAACGACAATATTAGCAGGTCCATTTTTTGAAAATTACTGTCAAGGATCAGCGATTTTCCTGCATTTTTATTGCAGTGAGACGTCACCTTGCGGCAATATTACAGCGGGGGTGGGGGTGGGGGGGGGAGGGTTATCAATGGAAAGGCACTTGAGGATTCAAAAAAGTACGCGCCTGAATTAATGACAAACTTCTGCTGTTCAAAATATTCGATTCGGTTCGTGATTCGAGAATTCATAAATTATCCGAATAATTTTTTCCATCTGCTCAAAATCAATGTGAGATTCGTAAATGTATAAATATCTAAATTTTGATGGAATTTATAATTTTCCGACAACCTTTTTTATTTGACGAAAATATTCGAATTTTCGAATCGAAAATCAAATGATGTTCGATTTTTCCTCCCCAATTGGTGACAATATTTGTAACTGCTTTGTTGATGAGATTTATGCCAAGTATGGACTGTGGATGAATCACATCTCGACGACGCATTCCATCAACTGCTCATAATTAGTCAATGAAGTCGATTTTGCAGTTCTATTCCAAAATCACAGAACAAAATTACTGTGAAAGAACAGCGATTTTAATGCATTTTAGTTAAAGTGTGACGTAATCTTGCATCAATAACCCCTTGTGCCTATACACTGTGAAAAAAACACAGTAAATTTATTGATATTTGCAATACCCAGCCAGGAATTGTTTGACCACAGAGGCGAAGATAATCTGTGGCTCAAGCTTGACAAAATATTGTTTCTTATTGGGTAATTTTATATTCTCAAAATTTGGATTCGTCTTGTTGATGAGATTTATGCTGAGATGGGTTCGCGTCAAAATTCCACTAAAAAAGTTTTTATTAATTTTTATTTTTTTCAAATCGAAGTTTTTCACCAATTCCCTAACAAATGTACGTTAGTGAAGAAATACCGTTACCGGTGTAATATACTGATCCAACGTGAATGTAATAAAAAATAATAATAAACAATAAAATAAAACTATATATTGCAGTAAAAAGAAATAATATTTTCTGGGGGAAAATAAGAAAAAATAGCCAAAACATAAAATTCTTTGAGCGCAAAACTGCTAATATTTTTAATCTATTTAATTTGAATATAAAAGCAAAACATTCAGATGAAGCGTTTTTGGTTCGATAATATTATAGCGGGTTCAAAATCACGTGCTGAATACAACTTTTGCAATTTTTTCAACCAAATTTTAAAGGATCAATTGTAATTTGTTGACCCAACTATCCCCGAATTAATAACGTTACCGATGTTAATATACTGATCGAAAATAAAATAAATATTACGAAGTTAATAAACAATAAAATAATAGTATATATCGAAGTAAAAGAAAAAATATCTTCTGGGCAAAAATATATTGAAAAAAAACAGTAAAATAGAATATCTTATTTTTTTTTTGTTTTATTTTTTTCAATCTTCTCAATTTCACAAATAAAAGCAAACAAGTAACGTTTTTCATTCGATAATTTCGTAGGAAGTTTAAAATCTGTGGCTCATGCTTGATAAAATAATATTTCAGCGAGGGTAATTGTATGTTTTCAAAATCTTGATAAGTCATGTTGATAAGATTTAGTCCGAATATTGGACATGGGTTTATTGCAAGAATTCTACTGAAAAATTTTTTCAATAGTTTCAAGTCGAAGTTTTTCTCCATTTCCACAAAATATCTCCACCTGGGAAAACTAATGTTACCGATGCTAATATGGAACATGAAACAAATAAAATAGGAATGTATATTGGAGTCAAAGATAAACAATATCTTCTGGGCAATGTAGAATAAAAAAAAAGTAAGAATAGAATGTTGCGAGTAAAAAATTGATAATATTTCAAATTAAACTTGAAAGCAAACGATTCAGGCATTTTTGGTTCGATAATATTATAGCAAGTTCGAAATATTTTGCCGAATTCAACTTTTGCAATTTTTTCAACCAAAAATTGGTTGATATTTGTTGACCCAACTGCCGCCAAATTACAACAACATTTTATTAAATATTGGCCACTGATGGATCGCGCAAATAATACACGGTTTATCTTTGGTTCTTGCTTGAAAAAACAAACTTTCAATCTAGTTGCATGAATACTGTTGGGTTATAAAACTGGAAGCGAAAGTGAATGGAAATGTTGATGAACTTTATGATAATTCAATATATATTGCAGTAAAATAAACAAAAATAATAATTATTTCAGGAATAAAAACAATAAAAAATCACGATCGCTATGAGTGCAAAATGGTTAAAAATTCAAATAATAAAGCAAATTATTCAGGCGTTGAATAGAAAAATTGCATTTTAATCTCGGTAACGACAATATTCACAGGTCGATTTTAAGCTTTTGACGATAGAATATTTACTGCCAAAGATCAGCGATTTTATTGCATTTTAATTACAGTGTGACGTCACTTTAAAAAAAATTTCATCAACTATGGGAGGGGGAGCCGGAAACATGGAAGGGTTAATCAATGACAAACAGCTGCTGTTCAAAACATTCGATTCGGTTGTTGATTGGGAAGTTTTTTAAATTGGTAGCTGAAACCTCTCATAACATTTCAAGATACTGTGCCTCTGCACTGTGGTAATGTACAGTAAATTTACCGTTAATTTGCAGTTATTGAAAAGTTACAAAACACGAAACTGCTTTGTTGATGAGATTTATGCCAAGTATGGACTGTTGATGGATCACACCTCGACGACGCGTTCCATAAACTGATCATATTTGGTCAATGAAGTCGATTCTACAGTTTTTTTTTCCAAATTACAGATTAAAATTACTGTGAAAAAGCAGCGATTTTCCTATATTTTATTTAAAGTGTGACGTCACCTGCATCAATAAGCTCCTGTGCCTCTACACTGTGGAAAAAACAGTATATTTATTTACATTTGCAATACCCAGCTAGAAATATTTTGACCAAATATATTTTGTTATGTATGAGTCACTGCTGGATCGCGCCTCCGAGGCGAAGTTAATCTGTGGCTCATGCTTGACAAAATATTGTTTCTTATTGGGTAATTTTATAATTTCAGAATTTGGATTCGCCTTGTTGATGAGACTGATGCCGAGATGGGTTCATTGTCAAAATTGGGCTGAAAAAATTGTTTAATTAATTTATAACTTTTGAAATCGTTTTTTTTTTTCATTTTCCTAAAGTAAGTTCAATGTGAAAAATAAAGTTGCCGATGATAATGCACTGATGGAAGAAATAAAATAAAATTTTTAAACAGTGAAACATAAATGTATATTGTATTGTAAAAGTAAAAGAAAAACAATGTCTTCTGGGCAAAAATATATTGAAAAACAGTAAAATGGAAGAGGAAAAATTGATAATATTTTTGATCTACTGAATTTAAACATGAAAGCAAACGATGCAGTCGAATTATTTTTGGTTCGATATTATTATAGCGAGCACAAATTCTTATGCCGAATCAAATTGACGAATTAATTGTGATTTGTTGACCCAACTGTCGCCAAATTACAACAACATTTTATTAAATATCGGCCACTGATGGATCGCGCAAATAAGACACGGTTTATCTTTGTTTCATGCTTGACAAAACAAACTTTCAATCGAGTTGCATGAATACTGTTGGGTTATAAAACTGAAAGCGAAAGTGAATGGAAATGTTGATGAACTTTATGATAATTTATAAAATAAAATATATATTGCAGTGAAAATAAACAAAAATAATAATTTCTTCAAAAATAAAATATAAAAATACATAGAATATAGAAAATTTACTATCAAAGATCAGCGATTTTGATGCATTTTAATTACAGTGTGACGTCACTTTACAGCAATATTTCATAAACTATGGAAAGGGGAATCGGAAACGTTGGAGGGTCGAGGGAGTGTCAATAAAAAGGTGCTTGAGGATTCGAAACGTTTCATCAACTAACAGCTCATAATTAGCTAATGAAGTCGATTCTACAGTTTTATTTCAAAATCGCAGAAAAAAATTACATTGAAAGAACAGCAATTTCCCTATATTTTATTTACAGTGTGACGTCATCTTGCATCAATAAGCTCACGTGAGTTTACACTGTGGAAAAAACACAGTAATTTTATTAATATTTGCAGTACCCAGCTAGAAATTGTTTGATCAAATATAATTTTGTTGGATATGAGTCACTGATGGATCGCGCCTCCGAGGGGAAGGTAATATTGTTTCTGATTGGGTAAATTTATATTTTCAAAATTTGGATTCGCCATGTTGATGAGATTTATGGCGAGATGAGCTCATTGACAAAATTTGCTAAAAAAAAGTTGTTTTTATTAATTTCCAAGTTTTTCAAAAATTTCCCTCAAATATGTTAATTTAGGAAAAATAACGTCACCGATGTAATATAATGATCGATCGAGCGTGAAACAAATAAAATTAATAAACAATGAAATAAAAATGTATATTGAAGTAAAAGGAAGAAAATATATTCTGGAAAAAATAAAAAACAGTAAAATAAAATTATGTGAAAAAACTGTTATAAAACTACAGTAAATTTACCGTTAATTCGCAGCTGTTGTTTATGCCAAGCACCTCGACGGCGCGATCCATCAACAGCTCATAATTAGTCAATGAAGTCGATTCTGCAGTTTTGTTTCAAAATCACAGAACAAAATTACTGTGAAAGATCATGGATATTAATGCATTTTATTACATTGTGACGTCACATTACGACAGTGCTTTATCAACTATGGGCGGGGTCGCCGAATACATGGGAGGGACGAGGGAGTGTCAACAAAAAGGTAATTGTGAAACAATGCGCCTCAATTAATGATAAAGTGCTTCTGATCAAATTTTCTGGAAAATCTCATTTTTTGTTAAGAATATGATTCGAATATTCGATTCTATCAAATGATGTTCTATTTTATTAGAAATGAATCTGATAAACATTAAAAAATAGAAATATTTTCATCATTTTAGCGATTTATGAAATTTTTAAATTGAGCATTTAATTGCAACATTTTTCCCTTGAATTTAAAATACTTTAATTATTTGTTTTTATAATGATCAAGATAAATTGATATTTGTGTCCTGCATTAGTCAAAAAAAGTCAAAGTTTATTCCTTTTGCTCAAAATTTAAGAAAATCTCATTTAATCAGTCAAATAAGATAAAATATTCCAATGTTGGTTGAAGGAAACTGACCAATGTACAATGTTTAGTTTCATTGAATCTGGTTCAATTCTCGCATATGACGCCATAGCACTTCCCGGATGGATCAACATGCCAAATCCCTTGATCTGTATCATTCGGATTTATATTGACATCGACTAGAATATTTTTCCGATCTGCAACATCATACGGGTAACCAGGATACCAAACCTCTGCTGGTAGGAAGTAGTTATCACCAGATCTCAGCTTCAGTTGATTGTTCTGTTGAAACAAAATATTCGGATTAAAAAGAATTCAAACTGAGAAACGAGATATTTTTCGTTGGGTGTTAATAAGAAAGAATGAGCGGGAACAATCCTGCTGCAATGAGATACCTAATTCAGTGGTGAAGGGAGAGTCGGGTCTGGGAGGGGGGACACTCATGACAAATATTGATGGGGTCCCATTCACCTAGAAAACGTAAAATTTAATTTGTTTAGGTTTTTATGTAAGAAAATTCACCATTTTGAGTCCAAAACAATAGAAAACACTTTAAAATGTGATTGCGTATCAAAATGCGCGAAGGTGCAATTTTAATACCAATTCCAAATAATCAATTAAAATTGACCTCTTCTTAAAACTCCAAAAATACGTACCGTCCTCGTTCCATCGCCACAAGAAATCGCGCAATGAACTAAATATCTAGTTCAAAATCATTAGTGCGTATTTCAATGTATTTAAGAGAATGTATGTATTAATAGAAAGTGATTGAATAATATTGCTCTTAAGAACACAAGGTTATCAGAGGTCGGTTCGATCCATCAGTGATCAATGTCCAGTGTTATCAGAATGATCTATGCGGTTATTTAGTGATTTTGTAATTTCAACCTCATTATATTGATTATCATACAAACCTCATATCTCATGCCGGTCCATACATAGATCCATTCCTTGCCAATATCCATCATCTTCTGACGTAAGTAATCTTGCAACAGGCGGTAATGTGTGACGTCATATATGTTGGCGGGTTTGCCATTGGATTCATCGCAAAGAGTTTCTCCATCGTTGTAGGTGACGCTCTCTACATCGTACACGATTGCAGTGAAGCATGTTGAATTGTATGTGACGTCACAATTACCTAAAACATATCTCCGTGTTAGTAAATGACAGTAAGAAAATATCTCATTCATTCATATTAATTTATTTCCATTTTTAACAATTCGTGCAAAATAAAGTTATAAGCACGCGATACCCAGATTGGAAAAGACAAGGATGAAGTTAAAAAAACTTCATCATGGTCTAACACTTTGAAATAAAATAAGGCAGAACTTTTTTATATTCAATCATTTGAGTCGATCATCATGAACCTGCGGCCACCTACAGACAAACAGGGTTAATGCTGGTGGAAAGATATGATATCTCTTGTTTATCTGAACCTGACAAAGTTATTACACCCTGGGTTGGGTGGTGGACATGGATAAGCGAGCCGGACTCGACTAAACTCGAAGTCAAGAACTTGTGATGCCAACATGATAATCACTAGGCCATCGCGCCCACAAATTTCCATCTGCACTTAAAGGCAAAGTAAATCAAAGACTAACATTTGTTTTTAAAGCTGATTTGCACTTTTTAAATGCGCCTTCGACATTATAAAGGTATTTTTTTCAAAATATTTAGATAATACATTGGAAGATGTACTCCTCGGCGGCGCGATCCATCAGTGACTCATACTTAACAAAACATATGTACTCCTCGGCGGCGCGATCCATCAGTGACTCATACTTAACAAAACATATGTACTCCTCGGCGGCGCGATCCATCAGTGACTCATACTTAACAAAACATATGTACTCCTCGGCGGCGCGATCCATCAGTGACTCATACTTAACAAAACATGTGTACTCCTCGGCGGCGCGATCGATCAGTGATTCATACTTATCAAAACATATGTACTTCTCGGCGGCGCGATCCATCAGTGATTCATAGTTAACAAAACAATTCTACTCCTTTTAGTCTCATTTAGCGCTGCGCATGAAATACCTCGGTTTAAACCTAAAACCCTGTAAGTGCGGAATTTAGAATATTCTTTACGTATTTCATGCGTTTTGTTAAAGGAAACTAAAAGGCAGCAATAATGTGGTAGGTAGTTTTACCATCGTACTGGGCAGATACCACTCACTGCACTTTCCCGAGTCAGTTCAGTTAATTTTTAAATGCGGCTTCGACATTTTAAAGGCATTTTTTAAACAATTACCTTTAGTAGTCAAAGTATCTTCAAAGACGGTTACGTCATTGGTATTTCCGGTTGCTTGGGAGGGTGTGACGTCATCAGCCGTGGCATTTGTGATATGTGAGATGAAGGATTCTTCTACAGTGGTCTGGGGAGGAGGCCCTGAAAAGAAATTATCACAGTTTCATATTTAGACAACGGAATACGACGAAGTTTTGACAACTTTTTTGTTAGATTATATGACATATTATTTTTCACGGTTTGAATTTTGAACCATTTCGAATATTAGTTTTTCTCTATATATACGTGAAAAAGAATGATTAGCTTTAAGCAGTGCCAGAAGCATTTTCTGAATACACATGTTTTGTCAAGTATAAGCCACAGATGGACCGCACCTCGAGGGCGCAATCCGTCAGTGAGTCATACTTAACCAAACATGTGTACACCTCTGCAGCGCGATCCATCAGTGACCCATACTTAACAAAACATGTGTACTCCTCGTCGGCGCGATCCATCAGTGACTCATACTTAACAAAACATATGTACTCCTCGGCGCGCGATCATTCAGTGACTCATACTTAACAAAACATGTCTACTGCTCGGCGGCGCGATCCGACAGTGACCCTTTCTCAACAAAACATGTCTTCTCTTCGATGGCGCGATCCATCAGTGACTCAAAGTGAACAAAACATTTTTACTTCTTTTAGTCCCATTTAGCGCTACCCTGGAACAGAGTCGGTTTAAATCTGAAACCCTGTAAGTACGGAATTTAGAATATTCTTTACGTATTTCCTGCGAGTTGTTGGAGAAGACTGAAAGCTTGCAAAGAAGTGGTCGGTAATATTACCATCGTCCGGGGCAGATACCACTCACTGCGCTTGTTGGTTCATTTGCGATTTTAAATTTCTGATTCGACATTTTAAAGTCATTTTCTTTAAACATTTACCTTCAGTTGTCACAGCAACTGCAGAAACGGTTACGTTATCGTTATTTCCGGTTGTCTTGGAGGGGGTGACGTCATCATCTGTGGTGTTTGTGATGTACGAAAGGAAGGCTTCTTTAACAGTGGTCTGGGGAGGAGGCACTGAAATGAAATTTTCACAGTTCACATATTTCGACAAACGAATACGAAGAAATATTAAAAATTTTTATGAGTGTATGACATATAATTCCACAGGATTAACAAAACTTAACAAAACATGTGTACTCCTCGGCGGCGCGATCCATCAGTGACCCATACTTAACAAAACATGTGTACTCCTCGGCGGCGCGATCCATCAGTGACTCATACTTAACAAAACATGTGTACACCTCGGCGGCGCGATCCATCAGTCACTCATACTAAACAAAACATGTGTACACCTCGGCGGCGCGATCCATCAGTGACTCATACTAAACCAAACGTGTGTGCTCCTCGCGGCGCGATCAATCAGTGACCCATACTTAACAAAACATGTGTACTCCTCGTCGGCGCGATCTATCAGTGACCCATACTTAACAAAACATGTGTACTCCTCGGCGGCGCGATCTATCAGTGACCCATACTTAACAAAACATGTGTACTCCTCGTCGGCGCGATCTATCAGTGACCCATACTTAACAAAACATGTGTACTCCTCGGCGGCGCGATCTATCAGTGACCCATACTTAACAAAACATGTGTACTCCTCGGCGGCGCGATCCATCAGTGACCCATACTTAACAAAACATGTGTACTCCTCGGCGGCGCGATCCATCAGTGACTCATACTTAACAAAACATGTGTACACCTCGGCGGCGCGATCCATCAGTCACTCATACTAAACAAAACATGTGTACACCTCGGCGGCGCGATCCATCAGTGACTCATACTAAACCAAACGTGTGTGCTCCTCGCGGCGCGATCAATCAGTGACCCATACTTAACAAAACATGTGTACTCCTCGGCGGCGCGATCCATCAGTGACTCATACTAAACCAAACGTGTGTGCTCCTCGCGGCGCGATCCATCAGTGACCCATACTTAACAAAACATGTGTACTCCTCGGCGGCGCGATCCATCAGTGACTCATACTTAACAAAACATGTGTACACCTCGGCGGCGCGATCCATCAGTCACTCATACTAAACAAAACATGTGTACACCTCGGCGGCGCGATCCATCAGTGACTCATACTAAACCAAACGTGTGTGCTCCTCGCGGCGCGATCAATCAGTGACCCATACTTAACAAAACAAGTGTACTCCTCGTCGGCGCGATCTATCAGTGACCCATACTTAACAAAACATGTGTACTCCTCGTCGGCGCGATCTATCAGTGACCCATACTTAACAAAACATGTGTACTCCTCGGCGGCGCGATCTATCAGTGACCCATACTTAACAAAACATGTGTACTCCTCGGCGGCGCGATCTATCAGTGACCCATACTTAACAAAACATGTGTACTCCTCGGCGGCGCGATCGAACAGTGACTCATACTTAACAAAACATGTGTACTCCTCGGCGGCGCGATCGAACAGTGACTCATACTTAACAAAACATTTGTACTCCTCGGCGGCGCGATCCATCAGTGACTCATACTTAACAAAACATGTGTACTCCTCGGCGGCGCGATCGAACAGTGACTCATACTTAACAAAACATGTGTACTCCTCGGCGGCGCGATCGAACAGTGACTCATACTTAACAAAACATTTGTACTCCTCGTCGGCGCGATCTATCAGTGACCCATACTTAACAAAACATGTGTACTCCTCGGCGGCGCGATCTATCAGTGACCCATACTTAACAAAACATGTGTACTCCTCGGCGGCGCGATCTATCAGTGACCCATACTTAACAAAACATGTGTACTCCTCGGCGGCGCGATCTATCAGTGACCCATACTTAACAAAACATGTGCACTCCTCGGCGGCGCGATCTATCAGTGACCCATACTTAACAAAACATGTGTACTCCTCGGCGGCGCGATCTATCAGTGACCCATACTTAACAAAACATGTGTAATCCTCGGCGGCGCGATCGAACAGTGACTCATACTTAACAAAACATGTGTACTCCTCGGCGGCGCGATCGAACAGTGACTCATACTTAACAAAACATTTGTACTCCTCGGCGGCGCGATCCATCAGTGACTCATACTTAACAAAACATGTGTACTCCTCGGCGGCGCGATCGAACAGTGACTCATACTTAACAAAACATGTGTACTCCTCGGCGGCGCGATCGAACAGTGACTCATACTTAACAAAACATGTGTACTCCTCGGCGGCGCGATCGAACAGTGACTCATACTTAACAAAACATGTGTACTCCTCGGCGGCGCGATCCATCAGTGACCCATACTTAACAAAACATGTGTACTCCTCGGCGGCGCGATCGAACAGTGACTCATACTTAACAAAAAACATGTGTACTCCTCGGCGGCGCGATCGAACAGTGACTCATACTTAACAAAACATGTGTACTCCTCGGCGGCGCGATCGAACAGTGACTCATACTTAACAAAACATGTGTACTCCTCGGCGGCGCGATCGAACATTGACTCATACTTAACAAAACATGTGTACTCCTCGGCGGCGCGATCGAACAGTGACTCATACTTAACAAAACATGTGTACTCCTCGGCGGCGCGATCGAACAGTGACTCATACTTAACAAAACATGTGTACTCCTCGGCGGCGCGATCGAACAGTGACTCATACTTAACAAAACATGTGTACTTCTTGACGGCGCGATCCATCAATAACTCATACTTAATAGAATAGCGAATGAGCGTCATCGATGTCTTCTCTCTCGTATTGCGTACCTCGCTTTCCTAGTGCCTTAAGACTCGACCGTTCGATCGACTCTCGACGGCGCTGAGGTTGCCTTCGCCGATCGACTAGAAGGCGTGATCGGGCGAACGCGTGGGATATATCCCGGCCTCGCTTTCGAAACCTTGTTTAGTGCATTAGGTTAGTAGCGGTCGTCAAGCGCACTAATACTGTACTGCACTGTACTATATACTACACGATGCCGTACTAAGCGGCCGCTGTTATGGGCTACTGTGTTTTAGATATGGTTCAATATGTAACTCTAGAAGGCCGTCCAATCAACGGGAAACAAGTGCAACGACCAGACCAGCGCCCTGTACCAGATGCGGCGGCCGTTAATAGGGAAAAAATGCAAAGTCCGCCGACGGCAAAAGCCTCGAAGGCCGGCAGGCAAGCCGGACGGCCGCCCGAAGGATCAGGGAGACCCAGCAAAAACGGACACAAGTCGTGGGTCGGCTCGAAAAAATGTGGCAAATCGTAGAACTGGGAGATGATTTTCAACACATCGCAGTGAGAAACTGCTTTAGTGGGTACGAATGCTTGCCTCGACTTAGTTGCAAGCCGCTCGCTCACGCCCAAGGGTCGAAACCATCGGCTCTACCGGCCGCCAAACGACCACTTAACTTTGCCTCGCCGGCGGCAAGGCGCCAAATTATCGTTGCTACTTAGGCGGGATTCTGACTTCAGAGGCGTTCAGTCATAATCCCCCAGATGGCAGCTTTGCACCATTGGCTCATCAGCCAGCACATGAACCAAATATCCGAATCTATGGTTCCCCTCGTACAGAGCAGAATTACTATTGCAACAACATGTATACTCCTCGTCCAGGAACGCCGGAAATCGATCGTTTTAAGATCGTCCAGGGCAGATACCACTCACTCCACATCACCATTGCGTTTCAGTTCCATTCGGGATGTTTCCGCCAAGAGAGCAGTTACTGGTTCTACTTCTTCTGGTAGATTTTTGCGCGAGTAAGCGATCGTTAGTCTGTCCCTTTTAGGTACTGCTTCCAACTTTGCTCAGAGTGAACTTCGATAAAATAACTCACCTACAGGATATAAAATATAACTGAGGAATGAAAACAAACCTGCGGAAGCGTTAATGGATGGCGAGGTTGAAGAGTTCATACTTTGAGTAGACGAGGTTTGGTTTACTTCTGGAATCTCTTGATTATTTGTCAGATGCGAGAATAATTCTCTCAAGGACTTGAGCTCATCTGAGAACAAAACAAAATGTCGTGACAGCAAATGCACTTACTATCTCTTATTAGTTTATTTTTACTCGCGAGTTTATTTAGTCTCCAGGCATGTTTGTCTTTAGCTATTAATAGTCACAAACCAACGACGGCGGAATATCTCCAACACATGGTCAGACTTATCGACAAAAAGTAAATTGATGGATATATACTGACAAAAATGATTCTTTTTGCGAGAAACAAGAAAATTTCAGCCGAAAAACTGTCGTATAACGCTGGAGACGAAAAAATAGTGCCAACGGCGCTTAAAAGTCACGATTTTCGGCGAATTTATCATAATTTTTTGTAATTTGGAGGGGGAGACGGATCGAGCCCTACCCGTCCCCAATCGGTGTCAATGATAGCCCAGAGGAGATTCTCTTGTGATTCATATTTGATGAAACGTAATTGAAAGTAACAACTTTTACTACGATATTCGACATGAAATTTCTTCTAATATTTGAAATTATGAACAATTTTTTACCTTTCATTCGGGTGACATATTGTTTAACTCCATTGATCTCATTCTAAAAAGAAATTGAAATGTTGGTTAATTCAGGAATATTCATGATTGCTGTGCGCAAAGATCATATATACAATATAACAAAAGTAAAGTAAGTCTAAGAAGGTGAAATTACCATTAGAGAGCAATGTTATTTTCGTATATTTCATTACAGTATAAATAACTGTGATCCGTAGGCGAACGAAAAACCTTGACATATATAAAATCCTTTATAAATGATAAGTCTAAACCATTCTAAACCGTAGGCGCGTCAAAATTTATGCAATATCTGCATAACCCTTCAAGAGTTTTTTAAAGAGCGGTGCATTATCGAGATGATATATTTCCTGTATAGTCCTAATTAGATATTTTATTCTGGAACACATACGCAACAGATGAACCGCGTCTCAAACAGTGACTCACACTCAACAAAACATATGAACTTCATTCAGATTTTATTTCAGTTTTTATAAAACTTTCAAAATAAGGCGGAATGTAGCGCCCAAAAATTACCAACTAACGACCACTTGAATGTTGCTCCAGAAACTGCACACTAAGTGGCATTCAAAACATAACTTAATAGGGTGCAGTTAGAGTCTGCCCCGGGTGACTTTAAAATCAATACATACCAATTCACTAGTATAAATATGTTCAAATGTATGCAACCAAGCATGCTGCACTGCACCTTCTCGGCGCGATCCAACGATTCCCCATACAAGGCACAAGAGTTTTGGTAAAAATATAAGTGAGAGAATAAACTACACAATACCTTACAACTTGTCTCGCAATCATTCGACAAACGAGTCCAGGACAGTTGATTGTTGCAGAGTGTTGAAATCCAGCATTCTTCCGCTGTGAATGTAAGAAAATAGGAAAACAAAAATCCTCTAAGTATCATTATTTTTAAACTGTGTTTTTGATCCAAATTTACAGGAAACGTTATATATTCAGGAGTTGAATTTTGTCAAGCTTACTCGATCGCGCGTCTTGCCAGTGCGATCTATCAATTACCCATACTAGACGAAACTGATAGCGTAAAAATGAGCTGGAATATTTAACAAAATTTGCCCAAAATTGTCAAAGTAAAGATACTATGGAATGCATCACCAGCAATAGCAGTCTAAGTGGAAATAATTCCGGGGCGGATACCGATCACTGCACTTTATCGTGGCGGCCAATACCGATGATATAAACTGAATCGATATCGGCGACACCAAGACGCAGTTCATCAGTGACTAATACTTGGAAAAACAGTATTTCCGATTAATTAATGTTGAGAATCTCAGACTAAAAAGTTACATCGAAATAGGTTTAGCCAAGTATGAGTCACTGAAGCATTGAATTTTCTTTGTGATTTTAAAATAAAACTATGAAATTTTTGCCAATTATTTTTTGATGGTAGAACAGTTCAACAACAGCTCATACCCGGTAAAAATCTCATCAATAAAACGTTTTCGAATTTTTGGAAATTTAGATGTACGGCAAATAAACGGTAAAGTTGCCGTACTTCTGACATATAACAATTTAGGAGCACACAAAGGGGGATTTGGGAGGAGACAGATCCATCGTTGACTAAAACCTAACAAAACGTGTACTCCTCGCCGGCGCGATCCATCAGTGACCCATACTTAACAAAACATGTGTACTCCTCGGGGGCGCGATCCATCAGTGACTCATACTTAACAAAACAATTGTACTCCTCGGGGGCGCGATCCATCAGTGACTCATACTTAACAAAACATATGTACTCCTTAGCGGCGCGATCCATCAGTGACTCATACTTAACAAAACATGTGTACTCCTCGCCGGCGCGATCCATCAGTGACTCATACTTAACAAAACATGTGTACTCCTCGTCGGTGCGATCCATCAGTGACTCATGCTTAACAAAACATGTGTATTCCTCGTCGGCGCGATCCATCAGTGACTCATACTTAACAAAACATGTGTACTCCTCGGCGGCGCGATCCATCAGTGACTCATGCTTAACAAAACATGTGTATTCCTCGTCGGCGCGATCCATCAGTGACTCATACTTAACAAAACATGTGTACTCCTCGCCGGCGCGATCCAGCAGTGACTCATACTTAATAAAACATGTGTACTCCTCGTCCGGAGCAGATTCCACTCCCTACACATGACCATCGCGGTTCTGTTCCATTAGGGATGTTTTCCGCTTAGAGTGCAGTTGCTGGTTCTACTTCTTCTTGTAGATTTTTGCGCGAGTAAGTGATCGTTCGTCTGTCCCTTTTAGGTACTGGTCCCTACCTTGCTCAGAGTAAATTTCAATAAAATAACTCACCTACAGGATATAAAATATAACTCAGGGATGAAAACTAACCTGCGGAAGCGTTAATGGATGGTGAGGTTGAAGAGTTCATACTTTGAGTAGACGAGACCGGTTTTACTTCTGGAATCTCATGACTATTTGTCAGTGGAGAAAATTTTTCTCTCAAGGACTTGAGCTCACCTGAGAACGAAACAAAATGTCGTGACAGCAAATGCACTTGCTATCTCTTATTAGTTTATTTTTACTCGCGAGTTTTTTTAGTCTCCGGACATGTATGTCTTTAGCTATTAATAGTCGCAGACCAACGACGGCGGAATATTTCTAACACATGGTCAGACACCGACAAAATTTAGAATTTCACCGACAACTTTAGAATTTCACCAACAAAAAAGTAAATTGATGGATATATACTGACGAAAATGATTCTTTTTGCGAAAACAAGAAAACTTCAGCCCAAAAACTGTCGTCTAACGTTGGAGACGAAAAAATAATGCCAACGACGCTTAAAAGTTACGATTTTCGGCAAATTTATCATAATTTATTGTAATTTGGAGGGGGGAGTCGGGTCGAACCCTACTTTCCCCAGTCGGTGTCAACGATAGCCCAGGGGAGATCCACCTGTGATTCATATTTGATGAAACGTAATTTAAAGTAACGACTTTAACTACAACATAAAATTTCTTCTATTATTAGAAATTATAAACAATTATTTACCTTCAATTCGGATGGCATATTGTTTAACTCCATTTATCTCATTCTAGAAACAAAAATTAAAATTGTTGGTTAATTCGGTGTTATTCATGATTGCTTTGAGCAAAGGTTCGATTGGGATCCGTTTCTGACGAAATGCTGAAGGCCCCTATCTTCGTATTAATATTAAATATAACCGTTTTTTTAATTACTTTCAAAATAAGGCCGGATGTAGCGCCTAAAAATTACCGACTAACGACCACTTAAATGTTGCGCCAGAAACTGCACACTAAGTGGCATTCAAAACATAACATAATAGGGTGCAGTTAGAGTCTGCCCAGGGAGACTTTAAAATCAACGATTGCCCATACAAGACACAAGAGTTTTAGTAAAAATATTAGTGACAGAATAAACTATACAATACCTTACAAGTTGTCTCGCAATCATTTGACAAACGAGTCCAGGACGGTTGATTGTTGCAGAGTGTTGAAATCCAGCATTCTTCCGCTGTGAATGTAAGAAAATATGAAAATAAAAATCCTCTTTAAAGTGTATTTTTGATCCAAATGTACAGAAAACATTATATTTGATTATTTTTTTCCTTTACATGTTCTCTCTAAGCGAGGCTGAAAGCATTGTATAAAAGGAGGAAACTAACTCAAATGTCGAAGATTTACTTCGTTGGTACCAGAATTGTTGGAGTGGGATGAAATATTCCCAAACGCAGTTGAATGTGTTGCGAAAACCATTGTTTTGCTCATTTTAAAAATGAGGGTAAGAAATGAGTCGGGTTTCGCCAGTGCGATCTATCAATTACCCATACTAGACGAAACTGACAGGGCAAGAAATGACCTGGAATATTTAACAAAATTTTCCCAAAATTGTCAAAGTAAAGGTGCTAAGGAATTCATCACCAGCAATTGCTCTCTAAGTGTGAAAAATTCCGGGTCGGATATCGTTCACTGCACTTTATCGTGGCGGCCAATACCAATGATATAAACTGAATCGATATCGGCGACACCAAGACGCAGTTTATCAGTGACTTATACTTGGAAAAAACATTATTTCTGATTAATTAATGTTGAGATTCTCAGACTAAAAAGTTATATCGAAATAGGTTTTTCCAAGTATGAGTCATTGATGAATTAAATTTTCTTTTTGATTTTGAAATAAAACTATGAAATTGACTTTTTTCCAAATATCTACTCGGTAAAAATCTCATCAATAAAACGGTTCAAAATTTCTGAAAATACAGATTTACGTAAAATAAACGGTAAAGTTACTGTACTTTAAACGTAGAACAATTTAGGAGCGCAAAAAGAAGGGGTTGGGGAGGAGACAGATACAGATTTTACATATAAATCCCATATTTACGGCCGAAAGTATCAAATCTCATTTAATTTTTTTTTTTAATTTTTTGGAGTAAAAATTAAAAATCCGATTAATCTATGAAATGTAGCTATATGTATATTTGTGCGCGGAAGGATCGCAAAATTTTGAAATTTTCCCTACGTTTTGCTGTCATTATTTGACGATAATATTGTCGATAAATCTCTATAAATACATACGAACAGAAATATACCGACCTATGGCTCCCATAACGATAAGTACGAATATCCACGCAACACTCTGGATTACGCGTTCGATATTCATTGTCACGAAGATTCCAGCAGGAATTCCAACGTTTTCTAACAATTTTGATGTAAATCCTTCAATACGAAAACTCTCCAAAACCACTAAACTTTCTGACGCTCAACACAAAAGTTACAGATGCGAAATGAGGCCGTCAGCATCAACGTTAGACAATATATCCCAAGTTGGTCCTGTAACATCGGAAAAAAATCTCTCTTTTCATTTTAATACTTTTTTGTTGCGTTCAATATTTTTCTCTCGTTCTATACAACAACGCCCTAACAATCCAAACAATATTAAATGGATTGGAAGCAAATTTAACGAATTTTCTATAAAAAAAATGCTGATATTTTTTCAGCTAAGCACTAATAACGTGCTCCATTTGCTTCCATGCAAACTTAACATCGAAATAGCATAGAAGTAGTATCTATAGCTATGAAATAAGCGGAATAAAATATCTTGCCGTTGACCTACCACTGAAAAAGACATCTTTTCTCTAATTAAAAGGGTAAATGCACAGAGCCAAGTTTAGTTTTGACTACAAAGGTCAGATACCGTAGGACAACTAAGCTTTATTTGAAATTCCCTCTAGGTAAGGCCTGAGTAGCGTCTAAAAAGAACCAACTAGCGGCCACTTAAATAGCATAGAGCATTAAAACGTTCATCAGCAAATACACTCGGGTAAATATCATTCCGAAAAAACGAAATAGCTGAGACAAAACGCAGTGAGTTATATCTGACCTCGACTAGACTGATTTTGGGGTTTGGGCACAAGTCGAAATCGTTAATAATTCGGCAAAAGTATGTTGGGCTGAGAAGGAATGAGCCGTAGATTGACCGCAGTAACCTATATTTGATGTTTTGTAAAATACTTTGTGATCGTTAACGCAGTCAATTTCCTATGAAATTCAAATGCCTGTGTATAGGTATCAGGCAACGCATTCATTGTAATATTAACGATAGCAGATTTCGGGGTAGTCCGGAAATATTCGGCAACGGCACTTTTATAAAACAATAGAAGAAACAAATTGTTGGATTTAAGAATTGTAAAGTGTGGGCCAAAGGTAAATCGTCGATTAACCGAGAAGTAAACATTGGACCATGCTTGATGAATCAATGATTCTTAAAATACCACGGTATTGGTGTAAATTGGAGAACTCCCGGAATTTGCCAAAACACATAGTTTGGCGCGACTGTTACAATGACACAAAAAATAACTAGAAATTTACAGTTAATGAATAAGGTAATCGTTTCAAACTGTCCTTAAACACTCAAGCGAAAAAACAAATCAGAAATTTTATTTCTTCAAACTTATTTTGGTGGGAAATTCATCGACTGAGAACTTCCAACCGTACCGTACCACGTACGAAAATTGAAAACGAATCGTGCCGTACTATCGTACGAGAAAATTCAACTGTAACTTACCCAACTTCGTACTACCAGGCTGGCTGGGAAGTCGTCTCGCAATGGCTCGACGGTTCATTAGTGCTATGTGCGACAGATTTTCCTGTATTTTTTGCTTCTTCAGTCCAAAATATTCTGAAAATTAGACTTACACCATTATTCTTAAATCGCGACATTTGGCAACAAAATTATCATCATATATAAGCATTTGGTATGGAATATGATTCTGTGATTCGAATCGATTCGAAGGATGGGACGTGGGTTAGAAGCATGGAACATTGGACACTGTGATAAAAACGTTCACAGATTCACCATATTTTAGGGATAAATGTAAAAATATGTCGAATTTGTCGTCAAAAAGGCTCAAATATAATCACGACTTCTCAGTTATTTCAACCACGTAGATGTGGTTTCAGAATTTTATAAACATATTTACTACGTGTCGTAAGAGGCCACTAAAAAGAAACGAAAAAGTGTTATCTGCCCTGTACGATCTCGAATATACATCGATTGCTAACTCCCAGGGCAGGTAACACTCACTGCACTCTATATCAGAGGTTCATTTTCTCGTTTGAAATGTTTATATCGAAAATGGTTTACAGGGGAAATGTAATAAACCGACTGATTCTTTTTAATAGTAGAATTCATTGCATAATCCAGCGATACCTGCGATAGTTCACATGATACGTTAATTTCCGCGTTGATTCATAGCATTTTGCGCATTTTGGCCTAAAATTTGGATGAGTCTGTATGTATTAATAACAATCGCCCGAATTCCAGCGGAGGTGCAGGTAATTAAACTACTTTTTTGACCGCAAATTTTGCGAAATCATTGTGCAGATTTGTGTTTATTATAAAATTTCCTGTATTTAGCAAACAAGCTCGTTATATGCGAGGCAACCTGATAATATGGAACGTTATATTAGGCCCATGTTTGGAAATCCTATGCGATTGTTGCGTTGTCACTGACCAATGGGAAAGCGACACTCAGGCAAATCAAATGACGTTAACCAGTGATGTATAATGGGCCTTGTTATCATATAATGCATCAATATCAGCATTGATCTCCTCACTCTCCTCCCCTTAAAAACCCGCCTCCCACAAATTAAATCCGAGAAAAAGGCAGAGGAACCCAATTATCTCACGAAATTTCATACAAAATTATCACTAATGTAACAAGATTTTCACATCTCGAGCATACAATCATTTCTATCTAACAGTTGTATTGTTTTTCTCAAAATAGAGGACATTTCCCAGAAAACACGAAAACGCAAAAAAAATCGCGATTTGCGCGCCAAAATATGAGTCGAAAACCGATTTCTAATGTCTCTACTATTTATTAATCGCGGCCTCATTGTGTCTCGGTCACGGATCTCCTAAAGTAATGGAGCATATTACCGAATCCATAGAATATGGGGATCACTGATACAAGAACACGTATTCGTAAATCTTAAATAAAAATACACATCATTTCATTTCGAATCCAATCTCGAATCCAACCCTTTCTAATCGAATCTGGTTCTTTTTTTGGAATCTTTGGAAAAAATTCTGTGAATGCGAAGTTTTCAATATATTGGCGATAAATTGTGTAAATATTAAATGAATTATATTGAATGACGTAGACGAGGGGCGTATTATGGGCGTTGTTGCCGTATCCTGAGTGAACATCCCCAACTGCGACCTCCCGTTATAAATATTATAAGTAGGACTCACCAAACGATCAATTTCTTAACCAAAACCTTTATTGAATCATATCGAATCAGAGAACTTGTTATTCGAATTATATCGAATCAAGGAAAGATTATTCGAATCATGCCTTCGACGCACGGCCCATCTGTGGCACATACTTGACAAAATATACTGATTGGGAATCGATAGAAGATTTAGATAATGCCAGATGATTGCTCGACACCTCCACGATGCGCGGTGGTTCACGTTGCCACAGGTTACGGATTCCTCCGACATTGAATGTCAGGCTTTCAAACACATGACCACCATTCAACCCAGGGTATAGTAACTTGGTTAGGCGCAGTTGAATCGTAAAGATTATCCCCTTCTAACAAAACGGTTTGTCTATAAATGGGTGCAAATTACGGTTAGACCATTTGAATGGTTAATATTGAAGCGGCAGTTGGTTTTACCAACGCCCAGGGCAGATAACACCCACTTCACATTATATTAGCGTTTCCGATCAATGCTTGAGATGTATCCAGCGGAAATGGTTTACAGGGGAAATGTAATGAATCGACTGATTCTTTTTAATAGTACAATTTGTTAAATAAATATCCAGCGATACCTGCGATAGTTCGCATAAGTTAATTTCCGCGTTGATTCATAGTATTTTGCGCATTTTGGCCTAAAATTTTGATGAGTCTGTATGTATTAATAACAATCGCTCGAATTCCAGCGGAGGTGCAGGTAATTAAACTACTTTTTTGACCCCAAATTTTGCGAAAATCATTATGCAGATTTGTGTTTATTCTATAAAATTGTTGCAACGTTGTCACTGACCAATGGGAAAGCGACACACAGGCGCATCAAATGACGATTACCAGTGACGTGTTATAGAAATCAGACATAGGCATTATGATAACTAGAGGCGTAATGTGGGCGTTGCTGCCATATCATAAATCAACAGGGCATCATCCCTTATTTATTCTAAAAGTTTTTATAACCTGGAACAACCGCAAAAACATAAAAATGAGTAAAGTTTCCCAACGTTTTTGACGCGTAGTCATATTTAATCTACGTTTATAAGAAAGAACTTTACCAACGAAAAATTAAATATTTTTTGCGCGTATAAAACGGAACTCAGATTTGAGTCGATTAGTTTTCATTTTTGTGACCTCTAACCCCAGTGCCTGCATTCTCAGTAATCCGATATTGAGTCTCCTTTTCACTTACCATTATCTGCAATCAAGAAAGTTTCTGTTAATTTTCCAAACTCGGTCTTTTGGCTAAGATCGATCACATAAGATAAGTCCGTCGATCTCTTCCTCTACACGATTGATTTCTACACGTTCGATATTACAATTCGTCGTCGCTATTGGCTATTCGTCGTCGTTGTCGTCGTCAAGATGTTCCTGGTTCTTCAGCCCGGTGTAGACCAGTCACAAGCTCATAAGCGGAGTGCTAGTATTACTTCGGGAGTTCTTGCTGGCTCCCCGTCTCGCTCCTTGTCCGATCTCGCATATAAGAAAATTTTGACAAGGACCTGGGTCCTTGTCCGATTTCGATTTTCGCCGATTCACTTTTACTTTAGACGCAGAGCTGTCGTCTTGTTGAGAGAATTGTACTAATATTCGACACCTGTCCATGTTGAGTCTGGCTCTGGGTTGAGCAAGTGATGTACTACCAGCAGGTGGGAAGGCACTGTTGCCTTTTGCCGCTGCTTCTTCTGCCCTCATTCAGTCGGCCGCCTGTCATTGCAAGTGCTTGATGCCTCGTGTCGCAGCCAGAGCGGACAGCGGACGAGCCCTTCCTTGTTTTGAACGGCAAGGATTGTATCAAATGCGAACTTTCCGAACGGATTGTCCCGACCTCTATTCTTACCGTATGCAGCGAGGTAACGGGGTTAATTTGACGATTCTCAAACTGCAAGATTCCTCTTTCTCCGGTTGGCACATCGAAGATTGTATTGATAGGTGTCCTTGCTATGGTGACCAAACGCCGCCTTAGCTTGTCCTGAACGTTTATTCTTGCAGTGTTTTTTCTTTTGTTTTGTCCACACTGAAAGAATCACCCATATGTTGGTATGGCACGCCAGCAGATGTGTCCAAATTGTTCCCTCGGCGTCACGTTTGACGTTGTTTCTCAGGCGACTTTAAACATCCAAGGGGATCCGTCGCTTTGTTTAGTCGGCCCAGCGAACCGTCATTGTCTCCCTTCATGATACTCGGTGTTTTGTCGAGTTGTTGTTGCCTATAAGATATGCTCGAGACGCTTTTCAAGTTTTGGAGGAGGATATTCACATGACGAACGAGACAAAATAAATATCACAAACCAAAAACTGTTGCTGACCAAGGTCATGTTCGCCCAAATCTCGCATTCGGACCTTTTTGATCTGATAATGAAAGGCAGTCTCCTCAAAATTCTGGCGTCACGATCCATCAGTGATTCATTCTTAACAAAACATATGTACTCCTCGACGGTGCGATCCATCAATGACTCATACTTAACAAAACATATGTACTCCTCGACGGTGCGATCCATCAGTGATTCATACTTAACAAAACATATGTACTCCTCGACGGTGCGATCCATCAATGACTCATACTTAACAAAACATATGTACCCCTCGACGGTGCGATCCATCAATGACTCATACTTAACAAAACATGTGTACTCCTCGTCGGCGCGATCCATCAGTGACTCATACTTAACAAAACATGTGTATTCCTCGTCGGCGCGATCCATCATGGACTCATACTTAACAAAACATGTGTACTCCTCGTCGGCGCGATCCATCAGTGACTCATACTTAACAAAACATGTGTACTTCTCGTCGGCGCGATCCATCATGGACTCATACTTAACAAAACATGTGTACTCCTCATCGGCGCGATCAATCATGGACTCATACTTAACAAAACATATGTACTTCTCATCGGCGCGATCCATCAGTGACTCATACTTAACAAAACATGTGTACTTCTCATCGGCGCGATCCATCAGTGACTCATACTTAACAAAACATGTGTACTCCTCGTCGGCGCGATCCATCAGTGACTCATACTTAACAAAACATATGTACTTCTCGTCGGCGCGATCCATCAGTGACTCATACTTAACAAAACATGTGTACTCCTCGTCGGCGCGATCCATCAGTGCCTCATACTTAACAAAACATGTGTACTTCTCGTCGGCGCGATCAATCAGTGACTCATACTTAACAAAACATGTGTACTTCTCGTCGGCGCGATCCATCATGGACTCATACTTAACAAAACATGTGAACTCTTCGTCGGCGCGATCCATCAGTGACTCATACTTAACAAAACATATGCACTCCTCGTCGGAGCGATCCATCAGTGACTCATACTTAACAAAACATGTGTACTCCTCGTCGGCGCGATCCATCAGTGACTCATACTTAACAAAACATATGTACTTCTCGTCCGCGCGATCCATCAGTGTCTCATACTTAACAAAACATGTGTACTTCTCGTCGGCGCGATCCATCAGTGACTCATACCTAACAAAACATGTGTACTCCTCGGAGGCGTGATCCATCAGTGACTCATACTAAACAAAACATGTGTACTCCTCGGAGGCGCGATCCATCAGTGACTCATACTTAACAAAACATGTGTACTCCTCGACGGCGCGATCCAACAGTAACTCATACTAAACAAAACATGTGTACTCCTCGGAGGCGCAATCCATCAGTGACTCATACTTAACAAAACATGTGTACTCCTCAACGGCGCGATCCATCAGTGACTCATATTTGACCAAACACACGTACTACTCGGCGGCGCGAAGATACCCAATCCCATTTCGAAGTATTTCTACATTTTGGCAATTAAAATATGATCCGAAATATTCGCATGATTCGATTCGGTTCAAGGTACACCAATATATATATATATATATGTATGATGCGATAATATAGTACAGTCAATGTCTAAGGTTTTGGCTAAAAATGATCAATATCCATTGAGTAGTTATCTTGATATTCAAAAGTGAAGGTTTTATTTATTTCCTGAGAAAAAAATCATGATTTGCTTGGACCACGTGACGTAACGTCCCGGGTAGTGTTCCCCTTTGATATTTCCGATTCACACTTCATGACTAAGCACAAGAGGTTTCAAATCTGCAAGATTTAACATTATCGAATTTGATCAAATTTGACATAAATCGATTCTATTTTGTCGTTGAAAATAAAAATTCTGATCCATTTAGTTAGTTGTATTTCCTATGAACGATTCAAGATAGATTCGAATAATCTGAGCTTCAGATCGCCCAACCCTAGTTGCAGTTAGAAAACCTAAAGATTCATAAAGTTTCATACTCAGGTGATGGAACAGGTAGTCTATATCATCAACACTTGGAATAACACATCCGAATATTCGATTCTAAATACACATACATATTAGAGGAACCCAATTAAGTCATGAAATTTCATACAAAATTATCACTAATGTAACAAGATTTTCACACATCGAGCACTCAATCATTTCTATCTAACAGTTGTATTGATTTCTCAAAATAGAGGACATTTCTCTGAAAACTCAAAAAAGCAAGAAAAATCGAGATTTGCGCTCCGAAATTGGAGTTGGAAAACCTATTTTTAATGTCCCTACTATTTATTAATCGCGGCCTCATTGTGTCTCGGTCACGGATCTCCTAAAGTAATGGAGCATATTACCGCATCCATAGAATATGGGGATCACTGATACAAGTCCACGTATTCGTAAATCTTAAATAAAAATACACATCATTTCATTTCGAATCCAATCTCGAATCCAACCCTTTCTAATCGAATCTGGTTCTTTTTTTGGAATCTTTGGAAAAAATTCTGTGAATGCGAAGTTTTCAATATATTGGCGATACATTGTGTAAATATTAAATGAATTAAATTGAATGACGTAGACGAGGGGCGTATTATGGGCGTTGTTGCCGTATCCTGAGTGAACATTTCCAACTGCGTCCTCCCGTTATAAATATTATAAGTAGGAATCACCAAACGATGAATTTCTTAACCAAAACCTTTATTGAATCATATCGAATCAGAGAACTTGTTATTCGAATTATATCGAATCAAAGAAAGATTATTCGAATCATATCGAATCAGAGAAACTATTATTCAAATTCTATCGAATAAATATACTGATAGGGAATCGATAGAAGATTTAGATAATGCTAAATGGTTGCTCGACACCTCGACGATGGGCGGTGGATCACGTTGCCACAGGTTACGGATTCCTCCGCCATTGAATGTCAGGCTTTCAAACACATGACCACCATTCAACCCAGGGTATAGTAACTTGGTTAGGCGCAGTTGAATTGTAAAGATTATCCCCTTCTAACAAAACGCTTTGTCTATAAATGGGTGCAAATTACGGTTAGACCATTTGAATGGTTAATATTGAAGCGGCAGTGGTTTAACCAACGCCCAGGGCAGATAACACCCACTTCACATTATATTAGCGTTTCCGATCAATGCTTGAGATGTATCCAGCGAAAGTGGTTTACAGTGGAAATGTAATGAATCGACTGATTCTTTTTAATAGCACAATTTGTTAAATAAAAATCCAGCGATACCTGCGATAGTTCGCATAAGTTAATTTCCGCGTTGATTCATAGCTTTTTGCGCATTTTGGCCTAAAATGTTGATGAGTCTGTATGTATTAATAACAATCGCCCGAATTCCAGCGGAGGTGCAGGTAATTAAACTACTTTTTTGACCCCAAATTTTGCGAATCATTGTGCAGATTTGTGTTTATTTTATAAAATTTTGCAGATTTGTCGTTATTCTATAAAATTGTTGCAACGTTGTCACTGACCAATGGGAAAGCGACACACAGGCGCATCAAATGACGTTTACCAGTGACGTGTTATAGAAATCAGACATAGGCATTATGATAACTAGAGGCGTAATGTGGGCGTTGCTGCCATATCATAAATCAACAGGGCATCATCCCTTATTTATTCTAAAAGTTTTTATAACCTGGAACAACCGTAAAAACATAAAAATGAGTAAAGTTTTCGCACGTTTTTGACGCGTAGTCATATTTAATCTACGTTTATAAGAAATAACTTTACCAACGAAAAATTAAATATTTTTTGCGCGTATAAAACGGAACTCAGATTTGAGTCGATTAGTTATCATTTTTATGACCTCTAACCCCAATGCCTGCATTCTCAGTATATCCGATATTGAGTCTCCTTTTCACTTACCATTATTTGCAATCATCAAATTTTTTATTAATTTTTTTATTTCCAAACTCGGCCTTTTGGCTAAGATCGATCACATAAGATAAGTCCGTCGATCTCTTCCTCTACACGATTGATTTCTACACGTTCGATATGACAATTCGTCGTCGCTATTGGCTATTCGTCGTCGTTGTCGTCGTCAAGATGTTCCTGGTTCTTAGGCCCGGCCTAGACCAGTCACAAGCTTATAAGCGGAGTGCTAGTATTACTTCGGGTGTTCTTGCTGACTCCCCGTCTCGCTCCTTGTCCGATCTCGCATATAAGGCTGATCTTCGATAGCGAGGAAATTTTGACAAGGACCTGGGTCGTTGTCCGATTTCGATTTTCGCCGATTCACTTCTACTTTAGATGCAGAGCTGTTGTCCTGTTGAGAGAATTGTACTAATATTCGGCACCTGTCCATGTTGAGTCTGGCTCTGGGTTGAGCAAGTGATGGACTACCAGCAGGTGGGAATGCACTGTTGCCTTTCGCCGCTGCTTCTTCTGACCTCATTCAGTCGGCCGCCTGTCATTGTCAGTGCTTGATGCCTCGTGTCGCATCCAGAGCTGACGAGCCCTTCCTTGTTTTGAACGGCAAGGATTGTATGAAAAGTGTTCTTTCCAGACGGATTGCCCGCACCTCTATTCTTACCGTATGCAGCGAGGTAATGGGGTTAATTTGACGATTCTCCTACTGCAAGATTCCTCTTTCTCCGGTTGGCACATCGAAGATTGTATTGATAAGTGTCCTTGCTATGGTGACCAAACGCCGCCTTAGCTTGTCCTGAACCTTTATTCTTGCAGTGTTTTTTCTTTTGTATTGTCCACACTGCAGGAATCATCCATATGTTGGTATGGCACGCCAGCAGATGTGTCCAAATTGTTCCCTTGACGTCACGTTTGACGTTGTTTCTCAGACGACTTCAAATAACCAAGGGGGTCCGTCGCTTTGTTTAGTCGGCCCAGCGAACCGTCATTGTCTCCCTTCATGATACTCGGTGTTTTGTCGAGTTGTTGTTGCCTATAAGATATGCTCGAGACGCTTTTCAAGATCTGGAGGAGGATATTCACATGACGAACGAGACAAAATAAATATCACAAACCAAAAACTGTTGCTGACCAAGGCCATGTTCGCCCAAATCTCGCATTCGGACCTTTTTGATCTGATAATGAAAAGCAGTCTCCTCAAAATTCTGGCGTCACGATCCATCAGTAATTCATACTTAACAAAACATATGTACTCCTCGGCGGCGCGATCCATCAGTGACTAAACTTAACAAAAAATGCGTACTCCTCGTCGGCGCGATCCATCAGTGACTCATACTTAACAAAACATCTGTACTCCTCGTCGGCGCGATCCATCAGTGACTCATACTTAACAAAACATGTGTACTCCTAATCGGCGCGATCAATCATGGACTCATACTTAACAAAACATGTGTACTCCTCGGAGGCGCGATCCATCAGTGACTCATACTTAACAAAACATGTGTACTGCTCGTCGGCGCGATCCATCAGTGACTCATACTTAACAAAACATGTGTACTCCTCGGAGGCGCGATCCATCAGTGACTCATACTTAACAAAACATGTGTACTCCTCGGAGGCGCGATCCATCAGTGACTTATACTTAACAAAACATGTGTACTCCTCGACGGTGCGATCCATCAGTGACTCATACTTAACAAAACATGTGTACTCCTCGGAGGCGCGATCCATCAGTGACTCATACTTAACAAAACATGTGTACTCCTCGACGGCGCGATCCATCAGTGTCTCATATTTGGCAAAACACACGTACTACTCGGCGGCGCGAAGATACCCAATCCCATTTCGAAGTATTCCCACATTTTGGCAATTAAAATTTGATCCGAAATATTCGTATGATTCGATTCGGTTCAATGTACACTAATATATATATATATGTGTATGATGCGATATTATAGTACAGTCAATGTCTAAGGTTTTGGCTAAAATGATCAAAATCGATTGAGTAGTTATCTTGATATTCAAAAGTGAAGGTTTTATTTATTTCCAGAGAAAAAAATCATGTTTTGCTTGGACCACGCGACGTGACGTCTCAGGTAGTGTTCCCCTTTGGTATTTCCGATTCACACTTCATGACTAAGCACAAGAGGTTTCAAATTTGCAAGACTTGACATTATCGAATTTGATCAAATTTGACATAAATCGATTCTATTTTGTCGTTGAAAATAAAAATTCTGATCCATTTAGTTAGTTGTATTTCCTATGAACGATTCAAGATTGATTCGAATAATCTGAGCTTCGGATCGCCCAGCCCTAGTTGTAGTTAGAAAACCTAAAGATTCATAAAGTTTCATACTCAGGTGATGGAACAGGTAGTCTATTTCATCAACACTTGGAATAACACATCCGAATATTCGATTCTAAATACACATACATATTCTTGTTCGCGGTCAAAAAGACTCGGATAATGTGAGATGCCTTTGATTATTTATTTCACAAAATTAAAATAAGAAAAAAACACGTGTTTATACTTCATGATATGATTTACTCCTCCTCCTCTCCCAACTAAGACCCAGTTAGATTCGATCAGGTGAGGATTAATGAAAGTTTGAAAGAGAAAAAGTGCGATGTATCTCATACTTTTGACAGGAAAAAAAAGAAATCTTCGGCCAGGCCTGAGTATGATATAGATCGAATCATTAATTCTATATAAACCCCAAATATCCCATTTTTCCATGAAAATTTATCTTTATTATCAAGAATAAAGAAAACAATAAAAAAGGCACTAGCATTATACACTGTAACAAAATGCAGTAAAATCAATGCTCTTCGATATTAATTCTTTTCTAGGATATTGAAATAAAACTAGAAAAAATCTTTGGCCAAATATGGACCGTCGCTGGAACTCATCGGCAAGATGCATCCATCAACAGTCCATACTTGGTATTAATCTCACCAACAAAGCTGTTTTAAATTTCCGAAATAAGTAATTACTGAAAATGAACATCAAAATAATTGCAGATTAGTTACATTGTACGAATTTGACTAATATTATGTGAACAAACTGTAAGATACGATATCATTTGAGTTCACAATTCATATGAATGATTCACTAATGATTCGAAGCGACCGTGCTCCGAAACGATACAAATTACCGAATTCGTATATTTTGGTGTCAGTTATAGAATGACAACCCCATGTTATGACCGTTAAAACCATTAATACCTTATAGCACCACATCCGACGTAATTTATTGGAATTCGGTTCCGGAAAGAATAAATGTCGAATCTTAACGTCGAGTTCTGTAAAATGTTTCTGTCAAAACTGTTCAACGAAATCACTTGGAAACAGTTTTCAAAGTTAATTATCTTTCACACACACATTGTAAAAATTGCAGTAAAATTACCCGTCTTTTACAGTAATTTTACTTGATGATCCTGAAATAAAACCATATAATCGAACATTTCGGCCATATATGGGCTGTTGATTAACCTCACCGCTTTTGCCATTTAAGTGGCCGTTAGTAGGCGGCTTTTAGTAGCTCCTTTCAGCTTTATGAAAACGAACTTCTTTTATAAAAGATCATGCTCGCAGATTATATTGCCGAAGAGAGTGCGATAATAAGCAAGAAATCAAATCTTCATCCATCCAGACGCAATGATTTTACCCAGGGATGTAAGTTTTGAATATTTTTTCAAACCGAACCTCGAGACAAAAAACCCTAAACAACCTTAATAACCCAAAAAACCCTCTAAACACCCTAATTTTTTTCCTAAAAGTATATTAACAAGACAAGTACTGTAACCATAGTGAACTTTGTTGAGTGATACGACTCTCTAGCGCCAACAACCGTGCAATGTCAACAATAACGTTTTATCCAGATTTCATAAAAATATTCCAAAAGTATCGATTTCTAACATAA
Source organism: Styela plicata (assembly GCA_963675895.2). NCBI lineage: Eukaryota > Metazoa > Chordata > Ascidiacea > Stolidobranchia > Styelidae > Styela > Styela plicata. Next base: position 15,435,841 of record OZ023150.1, on the reverse strand, counting down.
AACATACTCTTTTTGCGTGATTTGACTTTTCGTTGTATTTTTGGAATTTACGAATGCTGTTCCATATTTATAATGTATCCGAATCATACAAAATTTTTGTCTGTGAGAAAATGTTGGCATTATATTTCAATATTCGATCAGCAAAATAGCAATTCTGTCAGAATGAAAACTTTTGGATCTACTGATAAAAATAAGCATGAGCCAAGGATGATCCAGTCGACGAGGGCGAGGTCGTGGTACCATAGAACCCTACCCCCCAATCATATCAGTATACTGGTATATCACGGGAAAGTGTCAAAATGAGGCTTTGCACTTCAAGTTGGGCGCGATGGCCTAATTGTTAACATGTTGGCTTTGAAGGTTGGATATGTCGGGTTCCTGCGTATCCGGCTCATTAATCCACGCTCACCGCTTAATGTAATAACTTTGGTAGGCTAAGCTGAACAAGAAAGATCATAATTTCCCAACATTTCTCTCCCTGTCCATCTTTAAGTGGCGACTGGTACATTGGTCAGGTTGATCCACTCCAAGAAGGAGCTATAAAAAGCCAATACGTTAGTGCGACATCAGAAAACTACAGTTAATTGAACTTTAAAAAAGAATAGAATTTCTTTTTACTCTGTGAAAGTAACAATGTTTACAATTTTATCTGGTTACAAAAATAATTTCGTATCTTCTGTATCTATCCAGTTCGCGAGCGGCATCCTGTATGTATTGATTTTTGAATCCTTTTCTTATTCATCGATCTTGGCCATATCTTGTTGATCCCGAATCATTCATCATATATTTCGTTTTAGATATTTTGAGAATCAAGAAATCAGCGTCTAAAATGTTATAAATGACAGTACTTTTTGCCGCGGATGACGGTTATTTCTTCTTTTCAATTGTGTTTCAACCAACTTTCATTTACATCAATATGGGCGCGATGGCTCAGTGGTTATCATGTTGGCATCGCAGGTTGAAGATCTAAGGTTCGAGTCTCGACGAGTCCGCCCGTTAATCCATACCTTCCGCTCAACCCAGGGTGTAATAACTTAGGTAGGCTCGGCTGAACCGCCGAGATCATATCTTTCCAAAAACTCTAACTCTGACATTTCTCGGCCGCTGTTACATGGCGAAGGTTATCCGTTCTAAAGAGTGGCTGAACAATTCTTCCCCGAGGTAACTCGAACCCTCTCCGTCTAATAGTGGCTGCTGGTACAGGGTGAAGGGTGATCAACTGCAAAGTGTGGCTATAAAAACTCCCCGTCACTGTAGTAACTCTGGAACCTCCTCTCCCTCGATTATAAAAAGTTATCAGCTATAAAGCAAAAGATTGGTCTTATGCAGCGTATGGGGCGACTAAAAGGGAGCTTAAGAGTTGGTGGATGGTACTACGATTGCCCAGGGGCAGATATCACTTGCTGCACTTTACTTCAGCGATATAGTTGTGTTTTGGATGTTTAATGCTTACAAGGCAATTGGTTCTCCCCTTTGCTGTATCTCACTGTCATTGAGTGAACGTTAGTTGGTTTTATAAGATTCTGCTTTCGGCATTTTGGAGATTTTAGCGACTGATGAGGGAAGTATCGCCTCTACCCTTGTATCCGCCCCTTCTCATGGGCCCTCGCCCCTCCTGTACATACGCATAAGTATAATAGGTAGGGCTGGGCAATTCGTTCCGAAGAATGGGAATTTGACCAAAATGATTGTATTTTGTCGTTTAAATCAGAATTTTCGCTCTGGGACCGGAGTGTAATTAAAAATGCGTCGCATTAAAGTCTGTTTAAGCTAATATTTGTAATTTGTAACTGTGACATTCCTAATTATCACGAAGGAGACAATAATAGTAAAAATGGAATATTTGTTATTTTTATGAAATCAGCGATTCGAAAAAATCCTAATGATTAGATTTTGCCCAGCCCTAGTAATAGGTAAAGTCGCCAATCTCATCCTCAACAGGATGAAGAAACAGTAAAATTCACCTTTCACAGTCAGTTCTTGTGAGTGAATCACTCTAAGGCCTTGTACTTCACCCAATTATTTGCCGACATGGTTAGAGATGGTAGGAACGTTCAGGTTCAGCCAGGTGTATCAAAGTTATTACACCCTGGACTGAGTGGTGGGCATGGATAAACGAGTGCAACTCATCCAGACCCGAACCAGATATATTCAACCTACGGTATCAACATGGTAAACACATCAAGCCAACTTCTTAGTCTCATGATCAACAACAAATGATTTATTAATATTTTTTATTATTTACATTTAAAAAAAAGACAAAGTTAAAGTCATTTTGTACTTTTGTATGTTGGTTGATCAGAGATTCATTTTGCCAAGCATGGGCCAGAGTTGGACCGCGCCTGAGCGACCACGCTTGACAAAATTTATCTACAAAACTTCAACAATATTGAATATTACGACAATATTAATAAATGAATTAAAAGGAAACCGTAGGGGCGCGAAATTATTTTTGGGGGGTTTTTGCTTGAAACGCAAAAGTACAAACTTTTTTTAATGTCTTCGGCGCAATTCTCTTCCATTCCACTATAAAAAGGAAGAAGTTTTGCCATTAAGTGGTAGATGGGCTGAACACCGCCCAGAGCAGATACCAATCGTTGCACTCTTTAAAAGAGGTTTGGAATGTTTTCCAGTTATTGTTGGCACTACATTTTGTTCTACGTCATTGCAACAAAAGTAGCAGCTAATTGGATACAGATCAAGTATGGGCCATGGATGTTACATGCTTGGCAAAACAAACAAAGCCCCATAAGCGTGAGATTATCAACTAATTAACAGATGCGCTCAGACATGCAGGTAATAAGAATATTTGAAAAAAAACTATTATCTCAAACATCAAAAGTTTTGCGTTTTCCTCGCATGGTTGTTCACGTAACCATAGGTTACAAACTCCTCCAATAAGCATAACATTAACAGGAAAATACAGGATTATTCAAAAACCTCGACTGATGTCTGCAAGAGAGGTTCAAGCCTTATTATCAACTTTCCTCTCCCGCAGGATAAAAATGAAATCCGGTATTATCCTACAACTTTATGCGTATTACGGCCTTAAAGCTCAACCATTCCAATGTCAGAGGAATTCATTTGCCTGGAAGTAAATCCATAGAACCTCTCTGCATTCATGATGGTTTGGATTAGAGACTTAAATTATCTATGGACCATGTTCAACTGATTAAAATTTTAGATTAATATACATAAAATGCACCATGAAAAAATATAAAAAACTGTAAATTAAAAAAAAAGTATAGTAGGTTTGTTTTGATTTATCAGAAGATAAAATTTAGTCAAGTATGATCCACGGATGGACCGCATCTCATCGACGCGATTCATCAATCACCCATACTTAATAAATATTTTTCCGATACGTCCAGTTAGCAAATGCTGAAACATAATTAGATAAGCATCGGTCACTGATGAATCGCGCCGCCCTAGCGCCGTCTATCTGTGGCTTTGACGAAATAGTATTCCTAGCGTTTTCGATTCCCAATCAAAAGAAAATGATTTCATCAAGTATGAGCCAGTGATGGACCAAGTCTCATTCACGCGATCCATCAGTGACACACATTTAACAAAAGATGGTTTGACGAAATTCTTCTGATTCGGCTGCGGTGCACGGATTAATTTTTCACAAAACATACAATCGGCGTTGTTATAGAAGTATTTTTCAATAGCTTCAATCCAATCACAGATTTTATTTTGTCAAACATGAGCCACAGATGGACCGCGTCACATCGATACGGCTTAACAAAGTGTTTTTTCTGATTGTGGGAGGGAGGGATTGATAGAACTTAACCTCATGTCTCAAATATTGATGGGAACTTAAAAAAATTCAATGTGAAATTCTCCATTATTTGTTTTTTTTATAAGAAAATTCAACATTTTCAGACCAGAGACAATAAAGTTTGAAATAAACATGTTTGCAGGTATTTTGCAAATTTCTAGGCATAATTTTGCAGGAAATTTCAAAAACTTGGAACGGGGTTTGACCCCCCTCCCCCCTCCCCCTCACTCGAAACTTGTGACAACCCCATCTTTCTGCGGCTCGATTACTTTTCGCAACATTTTTTAATTGAAAAATATATTTAAACGCAATTTCAAATTCCTATTCTCTGATTTTTCGCAGCTTAGCAGAAAAGTTTCCGTATGACTTCAGCCCGCACTTATTGCATATAGAAATGCTAGACCATATATATTTTTACCGATGTGAAGCCTCCAACCAATGTTGAATACCGTTCACTGCACGTGGGACTCCACGACCAACACCAGAGTCTCAATATATTTTGTACAAGTTTCCTTCATTTTGTATCATCATGCATGAGCCACTGATGGACCGTGCTATCGAGGATCCCATTCGTTGGGTAGAAATTCAAGTAAAAGTAATTTTGCTTTCGATTTTTCTCAAATTGCATCATTTTGCAATGAAACCAGGTAAAATTTGGTATAAATCATGACTTTGTCGCCAAATGGGCAAAAATATGGTCAAAAAGCATCAATTTCGTTTACTTGAAATATCATCCTCTTGATATAGTGAATTTAGGAAAATCATTTACAAACTTAACTGTAAAAACAACCTCAATTAAGCACGGTCCATCTGTGGCTCATGCTCGACAAAACAAAAATTCGATGATAATTTATCGTTGCTTCACAGGCAGGCTTCTCGTCTGCATCATTAACGAACACTTCAAAGCGTCTTTAATTTTCTGCGTTCGAGCCAGATCCCAAGGTCGTGTTTCATCTGCTGTTTCTATGGTAACGTTTGCTCCACGCGTCATCAACGAACGTGTCTCTTGCTCGAGTTGGTATCCTACCGCTAGGTGGAGTGGAGAGCAACTGTAATTGAAGAAAAATATTAAGATTTTTTGACTCGAAATTTGGTTCAAAGTTGAACGACTTGGAACTGATGTCTGCACCAGACACCGTGGATTGCCATATGGTTAGGATAGGGATTTTATTTTTATCCTGCGGGAGAGGAAATCAGAGAATACGTAACCCTATGGCGAACCATAACCTTTCGTATAGAAAACAGTTCCGAAAATGAGGTGAAAGTATGGGCTTAATAACATTTCTTACATTTTTTAAGGGTTTTTCACAAAAACCTCTTTCACATAAAACAACCAAAGGTGAAACCTGGCAGCGGCGAACAATCACACCAATAAAGTTCAAAGTTAAAACATTTAACCGTCGTCTGTAACCCGGACTCACCCATCGTAAGTTGTAGCGTTGACATTTGCCGACATTTTCAACAAAGTGTAGAAACATTCCGTGTGTTTTCTCTCCAGCGCATGATGTAGAGCGGTTCGTCCGTACGTCGAATCTCCGATATTCAAATCAATGTCTGGTTGTTGGACGAGGAAATTTACGATTCCTACTTGGTTGTTTATTGTTGCAAGGTGAAGAGGCGTAAGTCCTGTTAAGAAATTTAAAACTTTAGTTTATTCGAGTTTTACCGGTAGTGCTGGGCGACATCCCGGTATAACGGTACATATCGATGACCAACTGGTCGTATCGCCATTCCCCAGTCTGTACCGAAATACATATGCTGTGTATCTACATACAATTTAATGTATTATGTATTGCATTTCTGGTTGACAAAATAATAAATTCTCTCTCTCTCTCTCTCTCTCTCTCTCTATCCGTATTAAGTTTTTTACAAAATACCGCTTTGCATGGCCATTTGCCCCATTCGCTGGGATTTCTCCCTCTTGGTTGTTTATTGTTGCAAGGTGGAGAGACGTAAGTACTGCGAGGAAATTTAAGAATTTGTTTTATTTAAGTTTGTTTGTTAAAAGTATGGTGGTTCTTGAATCACAATGCACTGTGGATACGACCCTAACGTATATCCTGCGTGTCGTCAGGGGAGGCTAAAAGGAAACAAAAAATATGCCCAGGGGAGATACCATTCACTGCATTTCATAACTCGGGGATATTTTTCACCTAAGAATGCTATTTTGTGGCCTTTAATTGATCAGTTTTAGGCACTGCTTCAGGTCTTGCTTTGAGAGAACTTTGAGAAGATTATATAATAGACACTGCCACTCACTACATTTTATCATGAGGGTTCTGTATGGGATTTTTATGCAGTTTTATTGCAGTTGCTGGCACTTTATCTCGTAGTAACTCTTTGAAATTTGAGCGACCGTTAGTCGGCTCCATTTTTCAAGCACTGCTTTCGGCATTGCTTGGAGTGAAATACTTTCAATTAAAAATAATTGGAACGAATCATCTGGAAAACCCCATTTCTCACTATTCAGTTTAATAGAATCTTGAAACACAATAGAACAGAAACTATTAACAAATATTAACTGTTCCTTATTTATAAAATACAGTCGCCAGCTAGAAGGGTTGTTTTCGAAATTCACAATATAAATACAATGAGGTTTCAATGCTTCAGATAAACGAAATGGCCGATATTTTTATATGGAGTCATGTTTGATGTGAAATTTTCACCCAGAGTAAATGGGATCCATTAGAAGAAAAATTTAGCAAATAGGAAATAATTAAATATATCACGAACCTATGGAAAAATTTTCAAAATTATAAACACTGTTATGAAATAGCAGTGTTGATAATATTGATACTTTCTGTTGATCTGAAGAAAATGACATTTCAGACACCCGAAGACAAACGAGATTATGTCACCGTGCGGAAAACCTTCCTCAGAGCGAATTTCAATGAAAAAATTGGCATCCTAAGCTGAGATCACCCACTTATGTAAACGTATAACAAAGTAGACCGAGCGTCATGTCTCACGTCGAACACTATTGTATACTGGTGTAACTTGATCCTCAGTGACTCCTGCCTAGGTCGGTGTAAGGTTACGGGCATTTCCTGTCTTTTCTGTTTTTTTTTAGGTTTATCAGGCATTTGCTATGGTCGGAATGAAAATTTACAAAACAGTAAATGTTAGTATCGCAAATATATTCTCGGAAATTATTCTGAATAAGAATTCTGCCATGTTTGATAAAATACAGGGTACAGCCTAGTTTGGGAAAAATATTAATCGTAAAATATTAAAAGCCATGGATTAAATTTGAAATTCGGCTTATTTTATGTAATAAGTGGTAGAGCATTCTAGCATCGTCCAGGGCAGATACCCCTCTCTTTTATGAAAGAAGTGGTAGCTACCACTCACTGCACTTTGCCATAGCAGTTTAGTTCTGTTTGGAATTTCGTTGGAGAGCAGTTGATCTTGCAATGGGTCTTTGCTATTATTAAGTGGCCGTTAGTTGGTTCCTTTCCAGCACTTCTTCTGGCTATGTTCGGAATGAATTTTAATAAAAAAATGCATCGATTTGAAAAGCAAAAATATAGTTTTTCAGCATATTCTGTCCGTATATATGCAATAAAAATAATATATTTTTGTAAGCGAGTATTCTAAAATCTAAAATCATAACCATTAAATATCATTAAAGATATCTGGTAATTTCCTCACACCGGTACCAGTTTAATCAAGTCGCACACAAACTTTTCTAAAACTTTCCAATGACGCTTATAAATGTCTGCGTCAATCGTACAAGAACATTTCCAAAATAAGACGATTAATCATGAATAATATTAAAGAAAAAATAGCTCGAGGCTGTAACGGTTGCACCGAGAAGGCTGAAAGTCTATTTCCGAATATAAGCAGGATGAGTTCGAATTAAATGTTTTGAGTAAACAGGGGGGTAAAAGATTGTTTTTCTTCAGGTGTCCAAAATATTCAAAATATATACTTCGGATGGACAAAAAGGTTCAAAACCATCAACAGTGCTATTTCCTAGAAGTGTTGATACTTTTAAAACTTTTTCTACGGTTTGGTCCTTCATTCGAGCCCTGAAGTCAAGAATCGTATAATTGGTTAAAAAATCATCCTTTGATATTTCTCTGATTGATTAATTTTGCAGTTAGTGGTATCTGCCCCGGGTGATGAAACCACTCCAAAGCACATATTATTACGGAAACAATATTAGACCAGTATTGTAAAGTGCAGTAAGTGGTATCGGCCCTGGGTGATGATAAAACCATATACCAAATCTTACGGCACAGTTAGGACATAAGTTAGGACTATCCCGAAGCCCTTATTATCAAAAATAAAGATTAATAAGCATAGCTTGAGGCAGGATAAGGTTTGTACGAAATCAGAAAATACAACGCCGTAAGGCTGTTAATTTATCGCATTCCTCTCATGAATTCCACTTAGAAATAAGATTTAGAAACAATTATCATGATTAACCGCTTTGTAACGTTTGAAAATATACCCTGCAGCAGATTGATAGAATGTGTCCTATGCAGACACCTGAGGAAAACAGATTCTATCAAAAGAAAATTTAGTAACGACTGTATTTATTGGGAGGGGGGCTTACACCCAACAACCACTAGGTACACACGGAACAGAGAACAATCAACATTCCAATCAGAATTCATGAATGTGTTTATGGATTTGAAGAATATACCTTCGTAATTTTTCTCGTTGATATCTTGTGGGATCTTTGATTCCTGAAGTCCGATCGATTCTGTTTCGTCCAGAGGAGACATTATCATTCGAGCGCAAGATGACCGACCGTGTTCGCATGCTGTGTGGAGGGGGGTGTTTCCTGCAGGAGAGAAAAAATTTAAATTGAATTTCTTGGGGTTATTTGTTGGTATCATGATTTATGTCAAATTTTACAACGTAAAATATATCATGATTTCGCTATTGGTCTGGGGGACGTGGACTAACTACTTATCCTTCCTCTGTGCCTTTGTGTTTGCGGATCCGTATGCAGTACATGCAGGGATACAGTAGCATAATATAGAATAATTGAGAGTTTAGGTAAAGAATTCTCTAATAATTAATTCAGAAATTATCGTCAGCACAAGAAGTTGAAGTTATGGCCATAAAAAATACACAAGTCAGATAATGGGTTACTCACCCCTTTTATCCTTGCATTTGAAATCTGCTCCATAAACCATAAGGAATCGGACGATCTCTGGAAGGTTTGCGTAAACTGCCAGATGAAGAGCACTCTGTGTATATATATAAAGTAGGATTTGTGAAGATTGAGAAACTTTGGATTCTAACAAGGGTTTGATGATATCGTTGCAAAAGATTCGGATCAGATCTTGACATGAAGTCAAGCTACTGAGTGCAACGAATCACGCTAACATGGGCCAAGAAGATCTCAGAAGGCCCTATCCGTGCCCAGCACTCAACCCAGGGTGTAATAACTTGGGTAGGCTAAGCGGAACAGGTAAAGGAACTGTGACCGTCTATAAGTGGTCGCTGTTACAGGGCCTTGGATAGGGTGATCCACACTAAGAAATGGCTGTAGAAGAAGGATAGGATGTTATTTTCATCCTGCGGGAGAGGAAAGCCGAGAATACAGCTTAACCATATGGCAAACCACGACCTCACTTGCAGTTCCGAATCGGGGTGAAGGTTTTTGTTTTGGATTATTGTATTTCTCATTTTCTTGTGCATGGACATGGTTGGTGGAGGAAGCAGTGCTTAAGAGAACCACCCACGATGCACCGGCGAGGCGTCCAGCAGACTTTCGCATTTAACTATCATCCCACACGGGATTCGAACCTGCGTCATGACGATCAGAGATGTGTAGCTCCAAGCGTATTCCCAACGCTTTACCGATTGAGCTAACCGGGCACTTTGCCAGAGCTGTCAGTTCTGCTTGGGATGTTTTCCACTCCGAGTGCAGTTGCTGATATTATGACTTATAGCTTTTTGCCACTTAAGTAGTTGTTACCTGGTTCATTTTAGGCCTAACTGAGAACGAACTCCGACAAAAAAAAAAAACTAAATTATTCAAACTTACATGTATTTCCTCTGCTGTGAAGCAGTTCAAACAATCTGGATTTGGACTGTTTTGTATCAAATTGATGACTTCTTCTATGTTCTTGTCGAGGATTGCAATGTGGAGAGCTCTGGAAGAGATGAACATAAATAATAGTCTTTCTACATGAAAACACAAGTTTGTTTCTGTTTGATCGGTGTCAGATTTCCTCAGACGTTTTCAACAATTGTTGGAAATGCTTGTCTGAGGAAGTCTGACTTTGACCTAACAAAGTCATAGAACATGTGGGTAGATCCAAGTAAACACAACAGCAGCAGTTGCACCATCACCAGGGGCAGATAGTGTGTCATTTGCAGGAGAAGAAAAGTTAGAATAAGGCTTAACAACTTCTCTTGTTGGAGTTAGTTGATCCTAGTAATGTGGAAGGAAATTATAATGAAAAAGTGCCACTATGACTGTGCTATTCAGCAACATTGCTAAATCTAAATTTATGTCAAATTTCACAACGTAAAATCTGGCTTATATCATGATTTCACTGCAGAATGAATCAACTTAAGTGAATCGAAAAATAAAATTAATTTAAATCATAGTTTTAATATCCGATCATTCGAACAAGGACCTTCCTGACAACGGTGCTCAAAATCAAGAAAATAACCATTCCACATCAATAGGAATGTCTAAAATATTCGTTTTGATTCGCAATATTCGAATCATAAATTTTCTGGTTGCATTTCTGTAACAAAATGAAATTAATAAATGACTAATTCTAATTTATTTAAAAATATAAGTGTGAATTGTCGCATGAATTATAAGCTGTCTTTGTTTATTTATTATTTGCCTTCTTACTCAGATATTCGATTCGATTATGACTTGTCAAGCATGAACCAGTGATATCGAACCACAACATCAACCTCGGAACGGTGATAACCTAGCATAAATTTCACATTTCCAATCTTTAGCAATGAGCTGAAACGGACTGTGTCTGATCGTTTAATTTTTAATGAGGGACCTTCCAAGAAAGTAGGAATTGAAATCTGGATTGATCATGCATGGCCCATAGATAAAACAAGCCATAATGATTTGTTTTATATAGGGGCCATGTGTGATAAACTGATTATTAGGTTAAATGTAAATACTTCTTAGTTGGAATATATCCAGAAAATAAAATATAGATTGGGAAATCATAAAGGTAATAAAGAAGATGCATTGTGATAAAAGAATAGGAATTGCTTGGTCATAATACTTAACAACATAATAAAGAAACAAACGAGCAACGAAACCACACAAATGAGCTGAGAGTCGTTGGTAACCAGGAACTGGATTTTCCCCGCAACCACAAACTTCGTTAATTATTGGACAAATTTAATGATTAAAATGAAAAAATTTTCGATCAATATAAATGAGTGTTGAAGTGGTTTGCTATTCCAGTTTGTGTTATTTATGAAGATTGCTCAAGTAGCTGGAACGCCCAATAAAATCTGCTACTCAGACAACTGAAGAAAACGGATTTCCTCGGAAGGGAATTAAGCAAATGTGCAATATTTCATGATAGGCTTTGCTTTAATAAGAGGCTGAGCAAACAATCATGCACAAGTGTTCTGAATCATCAGTTGCGTTATGAAATCTATCAAACAGTGACATGTGTCCGCATTATAGGATAGGGTTTCCTTTTGATCCTGCAGGAGAGTAAAGCTGAGAATACAGCTGAACCATATGGCGAATCACGACCTCTCGTGCAGATACTAGTTCCAAATCTGGGTGAAGGTTTTTTTTTTTTGATATCGTTTTTCTCATTTTTCCTGGGCATGGCTGGTGGAGGAAGCTGTAAGCAGCGCTTACGTGAACCACCGTGCACCGGCAAGGGTCCAGCAGACCTCTCCATATAATTATCACCCCTCAAGAGATTCGTAGCTCGAAGCGTATTCCCAACGCTTTACCGATTGAGCTAACCGGGCACCCATTATAGGTTCAAAGGTTCAAAACTGACCATGTCAATAGTAATTTTCCGTTACTGGAATATGGTCTAATGCTGCTAGTTTCAAACGAATTTGCAATAAAATTTGAACCCGTACTTTGTCACACTTGGTAGAAAAATTATTTGGTAAATATTTCCTGTCGCACCGGGGTGTCAGAATCATAGTTTTCATGACATTTTTTTCAAACCAACAAAATAGAATCAAAGCCACCAACGTTGCCTTTCATAGCAGTATTGATAATTTAGAACCATTCCATACATTTTGCTGCAATCAGACATGCAAAGGCATTTACATCTTCTAGCGAGATATATGTTATTTTTCGCGAGTCCTAGTAGCATATTTCAGGTCTCGGAGTCTGGTATAACCATCAACCAATTCTCTGCTTCTATTCGTCACTTAGGCGGATCAAACAGCAACCACCTCAGGGTCCAAATTGAAAGGTTCAAAGGTTTTAAAAAATAAGTATTAATTTTGATTTACCAACCAAATTTTGCAAATATAGCGAAATTCAATTAACCCAGACCGGTTCGCCAAGTATTTAATCTGAACACCGCTCATTAATAATATTAAAAAGTTGGAAAATATTTTCTGAGAAGGATGATCTACATAATCTACGCACAGTACCAAGGCAGATCGGGCACTTGTTTATGTCTGCGGACTCATTGACATTTTGACTCGGTCTTTGTTTATGCGACGATGACTTAAAATATAGATCAAAACTCGGCTAAAAGTTACAGCCCTCGGGGCTTTGGTTTAAATTAGCATTACGAAATATCTAATTTAACGGCTGTCTTATTTGACAAGTTGAGAAAATCTTGTTTTTCTATGAGTGTCTGAGAATATTCATTTCATTTCCTTCGGATGGCCAGAAATAGTCATAGCCTAAAAACCATTGATTTGTGATTTTGAACCTTTTTTCAATTTCAAGTGGCAAAATTTGACATAATCCGGACTTTGCTACAAGAAGGTCAACTTAGTGTTCAGGTATCAGAGGAGTAACTGAACTGCCCTTCTTTGAAGGTCAATTCCAGTTCAGCTACTCCTCGGCAGCACTATCGAACTGTGGCTCGGGCCTGACAAAATTTCCGATCGTGAAAACTTTTGTGGAATCCAGAATCTGAAAATGAGTATTTAAAGCAAAAGAATCTAGAGTCAACAGGAGCCGTTTCGTACCTTGATTCTGAGCTAATTTCAATTTTTAATTTTTAATGACCATATTAAGAAAAGTGTGATGGCGATACCACCAGTTAGATTTTGTAAATTGAGTGAAAATACAAGAAATATTTATGCAATGTCATTTCAGTTAAAAATGACTAAAACGCTTCAAAATCATCAATGGATGATTTGGAACCCATTTCTACAGCCTGATTGCTACCAGACACATGAATTAAGCAGTTAAATCGTTTTGCATGAGGTAAATCATGAAATATCATCCACTGACACCGTTTCTTTGGGTGTCTAAGCAGTAGAGTAGCTGGCATTCTGCCAGCTTGAAATAAAACATTTCTTAAATGCAAATTCCTTGTTTACTGGGACTATGATGAGTCATGTGCTATCTGCCAAGATCTGATGTTGAGTCATTCTAATTTTAGATGTCGCTCTCTGGAGATTGAAGTTATTAATGGATTCAGTTAATGTTCTTAGACATTATTAGGCTGATTTATTTATTTCAATTACTTTCCAAGGAAAGTTGGTGACAAATTTTTTTTTCCTTGGGTTCAAAATGTTTAGGCCGTTTTCTTGGATGGGCAACCTTTTGAACCTTTTTCTACAATTTGGTTGCCATCAGATATTTTTATTTAGTAAAATTTATTTTCCTAGCAAGTGATTTATTATGAGACATTGTTCTTTCGTTAAATTAAAGCGTAATATATGAATATCGTTTCCGATGCTTTTTATGCTTCATCATAAAAACATGGACAAATTTGAAATAATTTCGATAATATTCGAATTTTTATAGAATTATTCAAAAAATTTTATTTCGGCCATCACCTTGAACACTATCCAGAGAACTTGTCATGCTCATAACATCCATGCATTGTGTTATATTATATTTGAGGTCGTAAAAAACTATGCAGATTACGACTTTATGGCATAATTTATTTCAATTTATTCATAAATTATTTCAATATATTTTTTTAATAGCCACTTCTTTAGAGAGGATCACCCTACCAAGGCCCTGTGACAGCGGCCACTTATAGACGGAGACAGGGTTACAATTGCTGGAAAGATAAGATTTTTTTTTCCTGTTCGGCTTAGCCTACCCAAGTTATTACACCCTGGGTTGGGTGGTGGGCATGGATAAGCAAACCGGACTCGCCGGGGCTCGAACCGGAAATCTTCAGCCTGCAATGCCAACATGTTTAACCAATAGGCCATCGCGACCACAAAATATATTTGACATAAACAAAATAAAACATAAAATTCCTGTGGTTATTGAATTAAATTAAACCTAAATTTGATATTAAAAAAAAGAATTTGTGTTAGAGGTCTGGACAATGAACAAAACTCAATATTCCCAAAACATTTCAACTACGATTTCAATACAAAATGATATAATAACGATAATAAGTTTTGATACGTTTTAAAATTTTTTTGACAAGATATATTTTTTTAATATTTAAGTCATTAATTTGATATTCTCATCAAAATATTTTATTGATTATTTCCACCATGAAAATTCATCTAGTCTAGACCCAAAATTTTGCATAAATTTTTGAGACAAAGTTGGCACTTCCAAAACAGCAAATATTGACCAAAATCTGAAATATATTTTTGTCTAATAATTGTTCACTGTTTCAAATAAATCATTAGGAAAAAGCCCTGTCAAATAGTCAAATTTAATGGTGAAGTAGTTGGGCGCAGTGACAAAGTATTTCTTTTCGGATGTTGGAAAATGTTCACATCATTTTTTCACTTTCTATTTCATACTACTATTGACGATTTTGAACCCTTGTGGCTCTTTCCAGCAACCAAACTGAAGAAAAGGATTCAAAACCATCAATACTGCTATACAATAGCAGTGTTGATGGTTTTGAAGCATTTTTGCTGAGAAAACTATATAAACATTTCAGACACTCAATAAATATTAATTATAATTACTCTAATAAGAAAAACAGTTAACTAACACATTAAATTAAATATTGACTTAAACTTTTATCTATAATAGTCAGATATTGGAGAATACTGATAAAAAGTAATTTCGCTTTTGCTGTTTTTCCTGAACCGATTCATTTTGCTATGATATCGAAATGGTGGATGGTTTCACCATCACCCAGGGCTGATACCGCTTACGGTACTTTAACATGAATGTTCAGTTGTTTTTGGGGTGCTTTCCATTGAGGGCAGATGATGTTACTATTTATATCTTACAGTAGCCCTTTTTTATTAAAATTCGCTCAGAGCAAGGCCACAGAAGACAAATCATACTCGAAAATTCTCCTAAAGTGCAAAGAACATGAAATGCAGAAATAGGAACTAACTCTTTGTATTAAGTGGCCGTTGGTTGGTTCATATTAGGCCCAGCTACCGACCTTACTCAATATTAAAGAAAAAACAAGCCAAATTAAATAGCTGTCCTTGTTGCAGTTTTCAAAATTCACTATAATAAATAGAATAATTCTATATTCCGGATGGAATGGCCGATATTTGACCATATTTTGCGGCCAAGCCATAATTTATCTTCAATGTTATGGCATAAAATTTGGCCATATACCAACATCTTCAATGCCAAATGAATCGGAAATCAAAAAACCAAATTACTTTCAACAATAATTCCAAAAATTATATTCAGACAAATGAAGAGATCGCTGTACTTAATCCCTTCTTTTTATTTACTTTATGAGTCATCAATTATACGAATCTGAATATTATTACAAAACAATCCATGTGAATCGGAGTTGCTACAACAATAATCAATACAATTTCATTGTTACCAAACAATGATTCAGCACGGAAAAACCCATTACGATAATTGAACCGTATATCTAAGTGGAGTTGTTTGAATGCATTTTCATAAAGGCCGCCTTTAGATAAATTTTATTTTCAAAATCAAAATTTTTAAATGGAACCGAACCACTTTGGTAGAACAGTAAGTGGTATCTGCCCTGGGCGATGGTGATCTTCTACCATTTCTTTGTTTTCTTTTAGTTGTCTTTTACGAAACAAAGAAAATATGTTGGCACGAAGTGAGGTGAGTTTGGTCGGACAAAACTTTACAGAATTAAATTTGTGTGAATGTGAAGACTTCGGGAACCTTTTCAGTATATTATCAGAAAAGTTTTTGAAAATATATACAAATAAAATTTCAAGCCAAACGATTTTTGCTCAAAGCATTCATCAAATCAAATCTTGATCAACAATCCGACATCCCTGGCCACGGATACCGAATATCTCAAATACACTTATCAAGAAACAGGGATTTTCAATGAATTTCCTCTGGGTGTGGCAGAGTAGCTGATATTAAGTCATCTGGAGACAGTGAACAGCCTTCCAAACTATTCTTCTAAAACATCCCAGTGTTCAATAAAATACCACAACATTGAATACAATATCTTCAAATTCCATTCCAAAAACCAGAAATACCCCCAATTACTATTGGTCAATTATTTAAAAATCCAGCATTGTGATTCACAATAAAATTTCCAATAACTTGTTTGTTACAAAATAATTGGCAAAGGTGATTCATAGAATATCGGAAAGTACGAAAAATTGGAATTATTGAAAAATTGACATTTTCAAATGAAATTGTAAAAAATAAATGAAGGTATTAAATTTCCCATAAAAGCATTTGTGAACTGATGGATCGTAATATACTAAATGGTGCGGACAAAATTTGAAATTTATTAAAATTCACTCCCACGAGGCCAGATGCAGCTCCCGAAACGATTGGACCAACCTAATACTTAAAAAAGATACATCTAGTAACGGACGTCTAGTAACAAAGTCTCAAACAAACCGAGTAGAGTGCAGTGAGTGTCATCTGCTGCGGGGGAAGGTGCTCGGTTAGGTCAACCGGTAAAGAGTTGGGAATTCGCTTCGAGCTACCATTCACTACTGTCCTGGGTTCGAATCCCCTTGAGGAATGAGTATATGCTGGAGATTTGCTGGAAGCCTCGCCGGTGCATGTTGGCTTACGGCTTCCTCCAGAGAGGTCGTGGTTCGCCATATGATTAAGCTGTATTCTCAGCTTTCCTCTCCGCAGGATAAAAATGAATTCCTAACCTACCATTGTGTAAGACTTAATCGCTGGAGCCAACAAAACTGGTAGAATGTCACCTACTCTGCTACTGAGGCACTTCATAAAAGAAAAATTTAGCAAATGGACAATATTTCATGATATATCTGTGGCTAGAAGATACAATGTCAGATTTTGAGCGTCTAGTAAGTGTATAAAAAGGCTCAAAATTATTAATACTGCTATGAAATAGTTTGAGGCTATTTTTGTCAATCTGAAAAAATGACATGGATATTTTGTACAATTGAAGGAAAACAAAGATCTGTCACGTTGTGACATTCCTATCTATGACTTATATAAGTATAAACCATATAAATAACCATTTGAAATAATCACAAAATATTTTGGAAATCACGGTGGGATCAAACCTTTGTGTTTGGTTTGATCAGTTGTTTATGACTGAAAGAAGAGTATCGGTCCCCGAGCACGTTCCACATACAGAGCAGAAAACCCCCTCGTTGTTTGCTTAAGCGCCACAGTGACACTTTTTTATTGTAATTTGCTCTGAGCACGGTTGGAGGTATTTACTTAAACAGCGCAATCAACTGCAACTAAGTAATAAAGAGCTACTGCAACTTATAGAACCAAGTTTTGCTTCCTCCAACAAAGCAGAAACATTTCCATTTTGTCTCAAGAAAACTTGTTTGGTGCTGAAAGCTTTGCATGGATCAAAAAGCTTGAAAAAAACATCCTCACAAAAACATAAATCTAACTCACGAGAAACCACCGTCAGGAATGTACGGGGCAAATAGGAGATCATCAGATGTCAGGCTTTTGTATCCGAGAGAAAGTGCAATATCCGGTTCGTATTCTTCCGCTGAAAAAATATAACAGGATCTTTTAATTTTTTGAACTGGTATCCGGATTGCACACTGACTAACAAAAGAGTTTCAAAATTGCTATTTCATAGTAGTACTAGGGCAGGATGTCCGCTACTTATAAACCCGGAGAAAATGGGTTCCAGCAGGAGAAATTTCATCATATTTGGAATATTTCATAATTATTATATCTCATGAAGATGAAAATGCCTCAGGAGACAAATGCCTTAACTGTAGAGAAAGGTTTGAAATCATCAATACTGCTATGAAATATGCCCGAAGAAAAACAAGGCTAAGTCAGCTTAATTGCGTTGTGTGCATAAAATCTTGAGCAAAATACCTAAATCAAGATATTACCTTCGGATTTTATAATGATACTGTCACAACATACGTATGATAAATCCTTCCCCAGCATTTTCAATGAATTACAAAATAATATCTTAACAGTAAAAAATAGACCTATCAACTTCACACCTCAACAATAATAATTCTGCAGAATGACACGACCTACCAGAGTCCGCAGAGGAAACACTCCTCGAAAAAATTTTGAATTAATTGAGCACGGTTTTTCCAAACTGTTACGGAAAAACCTGAACGTAAGGTCTGTCTCTGCCTAGCATGGACCAGGTATCGAAATGTTAATTTATGTACAGGCCAGGCTAGGCTATGCTTAATCTCTGTGTTTGTTCTTTCTTTATAGTCATATGATATCTTGATTGGAAAGTCCAACAATCTGTGCATTTCAATCGAAAATTTTATTTATCAAACATGGGCCGAAATTGAATTTGCGTGCAGATGATACGATTTGTCATCGGGCCATGTTCGCCTTGTTCAGTTAAGTCTACCACAAGTGCGATTCAAGTTGCATTCGAAATTCAATACACATGGAAAAGCAATTAATTTCTTTATGTATGGGCCACAAACAATTATATTATAATTTTCATAGTATTATCTATGGCCCAAATATAACCATCATTGATAAAAATGAATCCTGGCTGCAATCAAGCATAGATCAACTTGAAGTGAAAAAGTTTGTCGGAATATTCACGTTATTGTTTGTTGGAAATTAATAAGCATGCGCTGACACATTAATTGGAAATTCAGTTTGAAATTCCGTCCAGAAATTTTTGAAAATTTTCTGAAAAATTCACTGAATAATTTCCCATCTCATGACTTGACGTCACAGGTCGATAAGGTTTACAGAACTCGAGAGTAAAGTTCGGACTAAACTGGAAGCTACAAAGCTACTCAGGGCATTTGAAGAAAATGGGTTCAATCAGGAGAAAATTTCCCAGATTGACAATGTTTTATGATAGATTTAATAAAATTAAAATGTCTCTTTTGAGTGTTCGTTGATTTCGTAAAAATAACAAATAACACAATTTTACTATTAATATTTATTTTTTTTATTAGAGTGGATCACCCTGTCCACGATAGTCTCCATTATGATGACTAGGAAATATACAGTTACAAATTATAGATATTAGCATAAACTGACTTGAAAGTGATGTATTTTCATTTCAACGGCAAAATTCAACCGATTTTGGTCAAATTTGACCAAAATCGTTTGTATTTTGTCGTTAAAAATGAAAAAATGCACTTCATAATACAATAAAATTACAATGAATGAAATATTGAATAACTTGTCACGTCTATGTCTTTATATAGGAGCAAAGTTTCAATTTTATATCGCATGATCTATCATTTTCGTTTCCAGAGTTTTCCCCTAAACTTTTTGAAATTTTATTTGAAAGAAATTGATTAACAAAAACTAAAGCCTTGGAGTAGGATTATCCTCAAGTTTAGTGAGTTAATGAAATTGTCGAAATAGGACAATATTTTGGCCGTTTTGTAGAGAATGATTTATTTCACTGCAAAACGATCAATAAAAATAATCGGAAACGAAATTGCTTCCAACAGAAATTCCAGATTCATAAACCATGTGAACCACGACATCTAATCCCTAAGATGAATATTTTTTTTTATTAAAATTCACTCTGAGCAAGGATGTAAGCAATTCCGAAAATGAACCAACGAAAGGCCACATAATAGCGAAGAGCTACAACAAGATGTAGTACCAGCAACTGCACTCTAAGCAGAAAACACCTCAAATGGAACTGAACCCATATGGAAAAATGCAGTGGTTGGTAGCTGCCACGGACAATTTTAGAACCATCTACCACTTCTTTGTTTCTTTTTCGCCGCCTCTTACGTCACACAGAAAACATGTTAGGACTATTCAAAAGCCTGTACCTACAAGGACGTTGGCAAGGTGCTTTCCAAAAGTGATCGTTTGTCAGCCAAATTCATGAATCAACTCATCAGAATGAGAGAATAATAGACGGACATATTAAGTGGAAAACACCGCAAGTTGTCTTGTAGGACATGAATAATGAAGCCGATTTGAACATTATTGCTTCATTGTTGGATCATAATAACACTGAGTTGGGATGTTAAAAATATTCGATCTATGTTTCGCGAATTTAAAATCTATTCTATTCAAATACTTCAAAGATTCAAAATCAACATTATAAAGAAGTAAAACTTTTTGAAAAAAAGAATATTGATGTGTTAAATCAGGTCCTGAAAGGTCCATCCATGTCCATCGCTTAACACAGAAACTGTAGAAAAAGGTTCGATATCATCAATACTGCTATGAAATAGCAGTGTTGATGATTTTGAAACTTTTTTTGTTCATCCGAAGAAAATGACATGAAGATTTCGGACATCTGAAGGAACCCAAGATTCTGCCACCTTGTCTCGTATAGAGGGCTCTGTTCAGGCTGAACCAACCTCAAGAAAAAAATTGCCATGAAAAAATAAATATAACATTTACCTGTCTCCTTATTTGACTTAGATTCTTCCCTTGAATTTGATATTCTTTGTTGATCTTGGCACATTGTTGTGTTCGAGTCACCAATTTTTTCGTCAATAATTTTCAAGTTCTCGATTTCTGAAAGAGTTATTGAACCGAGACCTGAATCGATTTGATCGTCCGTTATTGACAAACATTTTTGATCGTTGTCATGGTAATCGCTGTGTGATTGAGGCAGCATAGAACCATATTGTGATGTAATATTACTATCCGACATTGCTTATTGTTCTGTAGTTAATATTCCTTAAAATTATTGATTTTTAATAATTCCGATTCTACAGTTTTCTTAAAGCTCAGTATGGCATTTGTAAATATTTAATTTCACTAAAATATAAAGACAAATTGCACCACTTATTGATTAACTCAAACCAGGGTGTAATAATTCGTGAAGGCTCTGCCGAACTGGAAACCTCATGAATTCCCAATCAACAAGTAGCTTCCGGCTCCTATAAGCCTGTAAGCTAGGGCATCGGGTGCCTGGTTAGCTCAATCGGTAAAGCGTTGGGAATACGCTTTGAGCCACGCATCTCTGATCGTCGAGACGCAAGTTCGAATCCTGTGGGGGATGATGATAATATATGAGAGGTCTGCAGGGACGCCTCGCCAGTATACGATGGTTCACGGAAGCGCCGCTTACGGCTTCCTCCACCAACCAGGTCGATGCGTAGGAAAAATGAGAAATACGATAATCAAAAACCTCCAAACCGATTCGGAACTGGTATCTGCACGAGAGGTCGTGGTTTGCCATGTGGTTAAGCTGTATATTCTTGGCTTTTCCTCTCCCGCGGGGCAAAAATTTTATTTTATCCTATCCTAGCTTGCGAAGGTTAAGTTACGAGAAATGTTAAAACGGTCAACTTTTCTGAATTTAAGCATAAGCAGTAAGTAAGTTACATCCCAATTGCGCATCAAACCGTCAAAAGAAGCTGAAAAAACATCTTTCGTCAAGAACGAGTCACAGATAGATCGCGCCCAGGAGGCGCGGTATAGTATCTGTGACTCGTTCTTGACAAGATAAACATATCGACAGTCGGGGTAGATCACATAGGCCTCAACGAAACCCTGAACGCCTGGCGAACGCAGACTCGCGACTCCACTAAAACGATTTGAAGCAGGTCTAGGCTGAAATAAACAATTTTCGAAGGACATCGAGACGACCTAGTCAACAACAAATATACAAATAACCTATTACAAATCTCCAAAATTCTAATTTGCTTTCCCAAAAATCCCAAAATGTCGCCAATCCAGCCCATAATCAGACACAAAACCGAAAAAAAGTCAAAAATTGATCCGACGACACGAAATAATTTGGGAAATCCCCGAAATCAACCAATCAGAAACGAGTATTAAAACGAGAGAATTTTATTTTTTCTCCATTTCTCTCGAATTTTCTTTTTGTTCGGTTTGACGTAAAATGGAAATCCCCTTTCTGTGCTTGGCGTCATTGAGTTCGTGCCAAAAGTGGGCAATTTTGCAATGCCCAAAACGGCCAAACTTGGAACGGAGAACACCTGTCCCGTTAAAAATTTTGCGGTTTCTTTGCCCACGCTCGGCGCTTAATGTTCGTTGACGAATCATCAACCGTTTTAGCCACCAATTTAGGCGATTTTTTCCCGAAATTATCGAGTTTTGAAGTTTTCTACGTGAGTCAGATGTATTGGTTTCCTGGCTGAAAGCTCCTCAGAATTTTTGATATGTCAAGTATGTGCCACAGATGGACCGTGCCCACACGGTGCAATCTATCAGTTACCCATACTTGATTAAACTAAAAGTTTTTCTGAGTCAACTCAAGTCAGGGTCGGACCGACCGAAGGTCAGATAACGAATGTTTTTATCTACATTTATAAATCAATCGCGTCAAGTAATACAGCTATGCTTTCCTGATCGTGTTGAACTACAGGGCTTTAAAACTTGCGTTAATACACATCTATAAGGGATGGGGATCCTTATGGGGTTCCTTGGTTCCTGTTCCTGCATTCCATGTAGTTCTTTGCACTTTAATGGCTCCAAGAGAATTTTCAAGTTTAATTCTTCTCCTGTTGCCTTGCTCTGAGCTAATTTCAACAAAAAATAAATAAAAAAATAATAAAAAAGTAGAGAAGCCAATCAAGTAGGTCAAATAAGTGAATGCACCCAGTTTCCAAACAGGAAAAAATAGATGAATCCTGTTTTATTAGAAAAAGAGATGATCACATTCAAATCTTTTAAGAACGCCTCAACCGCAGTAAAACGGTGATTGCCTGCTTTATTACTTGGTTTTCAAGAAAGGTGCTGCCTCGTTTCAAATATTAATTTAATAATATTTTTAATAACATAACTTATCTTTTTTTCTGAAAAATTCTCAAACCCTGTTGACTTATAAGTCGGCACTTGTTCCAATGAATTGCTATAAAAAATAACGACTTGCAACTATGCGCAGGGGCACTTTGGCAGCGGCTCCATGACACAATCGCGTGCTGACAGGAACGTTTCACGGCGGAGCAATCCATCAATGACCCATGCTTTACAAAAATGTGTATAAACTTTTCATAATATACGAAAAAATTTTACAGGGCTCCGGTGCTTATTTAATTCCTTTTGTATAAGATTATATCCCATGCGATTTTGGCCGATTACTTTAATAACTTCCATTTTCAATCAAACTGACCACACAACTTGCCGGGTAACTGAGAGAGCGCACTGCCGAAGCGCGGTCCATATGTGGTACGGGCTTCATAGAATAAAATAAATTTCTGATTCGGTATTGGAGCCAACTATGTTCTTTTAAAGGCCCCTTCTTATCGAGGCCTCGGCTACCATTTGTTTCCAGCGCTCTTGCGTGGGACTTCAGTCTCTAGTATTTTGAAAATATATGATAGATGTCAGCCAGTCAGCAGGGCAGATATCACCCATTGCAGTTTACTATGACAAATCGGTTTTCATCATAATCCCCGCTGCTTCAGGCCCCACCCCCTCTCATACTCAACAAGAGATTTTAACCATTTTTCTCTCAACCATCGGGTCTAACGCATTCTGGCAACTTTATATACAGGCTGGCCTTGGTGGAATGCCGCACGAAATTTGTCTGCCTCAGGCGCGAATCTTTGAATGCATTTACAACCATAAATTAATTTCCTGTAATACAGCTTCACCTGTGTTTCAAGTTTTTTAAAAGTATTTTAATCCTTGAAAATTCCACAGCGAAACCGCGCGGAAATTTTTGCGTGTAAAGTCGGAGAAGCTACAATATGCGTACCGCTGCAGAAATTTTTAGAAATATTTATGTACTTTTCTCTGGTGTTTGTAAGTTTATGTAAAAGTACCAAGTCTGCCGGTATAACTAGTAAACAGACATTTTTTCAAAATACTTGTTTTACCAAGTTCCACTGATTTTTAACAAAAAATGCAACAAAATGACTGGTCTTTGACTGTATTTCTACTTATCGGTGTTGAAAAACTCAAAATTGCCTTTTTTGGCCAAATATGGAGTAATGATGGAACACACCGCGAAGGTGTGGTCCATTAACAGCCCATAACTGGCATAAAAAGTAAATTTTGAGTTTCATCGTGGCTTTTTTCTAGCTTGGAAATATTCATTTACTGCAAACGACAAGTAAACTTACTGTACTTTTATTGCAGTGTTGTTCCACCGATTTCGGGCTCACCTATTTTCACCGAGTTGCCTGGTAAATTTACTTTAACTCAAAATAGAACTTTCGGACATTGATTGCCTTCAAATCTATTAAAAGGCCTTAAATTTGTTTGGAGAGTGAATCTAGGTTTCTTGAAAAATACTCTGGCTACTTTCGCGTTCATTCCGTTTTACGTCACCTAGTTTGAGGAAACACTGAGCTTTCTCCAGTTACAGAATGTTAACGAAACTTATTTGCATGCTAAGTCATAAATATCACTATGTAATGGAAAATATTTCATCTATACACTGTAAAAAATTGCAGTAAAATCGCTGCTTTTTAAGAGCAATTTTACTTATACAGTTAAATAGGGCTGGGCAAAACCGAATCATTTGGAATTCGAATATGATTCGGATAATTTTTTCGAATCAGATCGAATCATAAATTCCTTGTAATTTACAAATATCCCATTTTTACTATTACAATTTGTCTTCATTGTGAAAATCAGTGAATTTATAGTTTATATTGTATTTTCAATTTACGCTGAGACCAACAATTTACAAAATTTAACAAAAAATATAATCGATTTTGGTCAAACTCGACCAAAATCGATTGTATTTTGTTGTTAAAATGAAAATTCTAGTTCATTTAGCAAGTTTTTGTTCCTATGAACGATTCGCGATTGATTCGAATAAAATGTGCTTAGAATCGATTCGAATCACCGAATGGAATTGTCCAGCCCTACAGGTAAATCTATTAAAACGACCCTTTGGGCTGTTGATGGATCGCACCGTCGCCTTGAGTGGATGTTTGTATAGGACCTTGTTCCGGGTGATCCTTGAATAAGTGGCCTCGGCGGTGCCTCCAGCAACAGCCCATAATTGGCAAAAGAAGGCAATTTTATAGTTTTATTTGATTATCAAATAGAATAACTGTTAAAAGGCAGTGATTTTACTGTATTTTTGTTACAGTGTACACAAGAGGTCACTATGTCACGCACGTGCGGGAAACACAAAATATAGCCATTTTCAATATTTTTCAGAAATCCCCTTTCAATTAAGTTTAAAATGATAAATTACATCTCGTTTCTAGATCCGGTGTGCGAGACAACGCCCAGTTGGCGCGCGGATAAAAGGAAGCGACAGGTGGTTTACCATGGCTCTTGGCAGACGCCGAGGAGTACACATGTTTTGTTATGCATGGGTCACTGATGGATCGCGCTGCCGAGGAGTACACACACATGTTTTGTTAAGTATGAGTCACTGATGGGTCGCGCCATCGAGGAGTACACATGTTTTGTTAAGTATGGGTCACTGATGGATCGCGCCGACGAGGAGTACACATGTTTTGTTAAGTATGAGTCACTGATGGATCACACCGTCGAGGTTCATCTGTGGCTCATGCTTGACAAAATACAATTTATAATCGCACCCCCGGGAGCTATTTTAGGAGAAGTCGTGCAAAAAAACCCTAAGTCCCCACTCCCTCGATATCCATTGTTCGATCGGTTCCGGCAACACCTTTTCGCGAAAACAAAACGCCACAATACTTCCCTTTATGACAAAACAAATACTCTCCCACGTAGTTATAAAAAATTATCAACATACTCGATCCAGGCATGAGTGGTGCATAAGTGTCTTAATATTTACTAATATTCTATGGCCCATGCGTGATATGTTATATAATCTATTCCCTATTAACTGTTATAGATTTATAAGCATCGGCCACAGATGAACAATAGCAAGTGCGCGATGGCCTAGTGGTTAAACACGTTGACATCGCAGGTTGAAAAATCTCACATTCGAGTTCCGATGAGTCAGGATCGCTTATCCATGCCCACCACTCCACCCAGGGTGTAATAACTTGGGTAGGCTAAGCCGAACAGGAAAAGATCATATCTTTCCAGTAATTGTGACC
This sequence comes from Styela plicata, assembly GCA_963675895.2. NCBI lineage: Eukaryota > Metazoa > Chordata > Ascidiacea > Stolidobranchia > Styelidae > Styela > Styela plicata. The sequence goes on along the minus strand of OZ023150.1, from coordinate 15,409,641 downwards.
CTGTCCGTCTATAAGTGGCCGCTGTTACAGAGCCTTGGACAGGGTGATCCACTTTAAGGAGTGGCTATAAATAAACTTTTATATATGATACTCAGCCGTAAGCGATTCTGAACTAAATGTATCTGTGTTAGCCGACCTCATATTCTCTAAACTTCGTGTAACGTCGCAACAAAGTATGGGATTTTATATATATCTTACGGGAGAGGAAAGAAGAAAATACGGCTTAAACCTATGAAAAACCACACGGCCACTCGTGTAGATACCAGACCCGATGCGGGTTGGCGATTTTGCCTAACCGTTCACTCTACACAGTTTTCCTTGTGCATGGTTGGTGCAGGAACCCGTAACTAGGGCTGGGCAAAATCCAATGATTCAGAATTCGAATCTAATTCGATTATCTTTCGAATCGGATCGAATCATTCATTCTTTGTAGATAACAAATATCCCATTTTTACTATTACAAATTTATCCCCATTGTGGAAATAAAGAAATTTAGAGTTTGTAGTGTATGTTCAATTCACACTAAGAGCAACGATTTTCATGTTTAACGACGAAATATAATCGATTTTGATCAAATTTGACTAAAATCGATTGTATTTCGTCGTTAAAAATGAAAATTCTAGTTAACTCAACAAGTTTTTGTTTCTATGAACGATTGGCGATTGATTCGAATATTATTAGCTCCGAATCGATTCCAATCACCGAATCGAATTGCCCAGCCCTATCCGTAACCATCGGTTACGTGACCCGTCGTGCTCCGGCGAGGCATCTACCATCCTTTCGCGTATAATCTTCCTTCCCGAGATTCGAACCCGGGACGTTAGTGATACGTATCTCGAAGCGTATACCCAACGCTTTTACCCAGAGAGCTATCCGGAAGGCGATGAAAATACAAGCGCCGAAGGCGCAATAAAGAAACTGTCGAAAAGAATAAAAAAGGTGTAAATTGATCCTTCATACACAGGGCAGATACAATTACTGCACTCTACTGTAAAAAACAGGTCTTCAGCTCTGCCCGGAATAATATTCTCTAATGATGCAGTTGCTAGTTCTCCGTTTTTGTACATTTTTGCTACAATATTTTTCCAGGTTTTTTTTTTTGAGTGCTTCTACTGACGTTCTTACGCGTGAATCACGGATAAAAATAAAGAAATTTGACTCTAAATCACGGAACAACACACGGAATCAAAATTATGCTTGAATTTTCAGGAAATACGTGTACATTTTTAATATACCCCACATTTTTCTGCTGAAAATCACAAAAATGAGAAAAAGGACTCAGAAACAAGTATACTCTCACTGAAATCTGTTTATTTCCTCAGTCTAAAACAAAACTTTTTGCGTACCTTCGGCGCTGACTTCGCCGCTTACACTACCATCGCGCTATATCTCATTTTATGTAATAAGAAAATAAGCTCATCTATCATTGATCTCAAGTCGATACGCACTCTTTTGTATCAAGTGTGGGTCACCGATATGAACATTACTGAAGTGTTGTACATGTATGGCTCATGCATGCTAGTCGTAATCTTTGCTTAATGGATTTAGTCTATTTTGACCGCGTTGTGACGTCACAACCATATTAGAAAATTCCTATTATTGCGCGTGAATGTCTATTTTCAAAGAACCAATAATTACTTTTTGTCCATTTATGGATTTGGTCTTAAATTGACATTTTCGATTCCTAATTTGCCAATGAGGTATTTAAATTGTCAAGCATGAGCCACAGATGGAGCTCGTCTGATGGACGCGATCCATCAGTGGCTCATGCTTGATAAAATGTTTCAATCGGGAAGTCGGGCAAGGGATTTCCGGCAATTTATCACCAGGATTTGTTGGCGAATATCAAACTCGTCTAAATATGTTCTACCGAGCATGGGCCGCTGTTAAATATCCAGTTATTTTTTACTGAAATTCACTCTGAGCAAGGCCGGAAGCTTAAAAGGAACTGACTGACAACAACTTGATAGCAAAGAGCTACAAAGATGTAGTACCAGCAACTGCACTCTATACAAACAAAGAAACATCCGAAGCCAAACCGAAACACCGTAGTAAAGTGCAGAGAGTGGTATCTGCCCTGGGTGATGGTAAAACCATCTACCACTTCTTTGCCTCCTTTTACTCGCCTCTTACGAGACGCGGGAAAAACGTTAGGACCATTCTAAAGTCCGTAACTACAGATAGGGCTGGGCAAAATCGAATCATTTCGAATTCGAATCTGATTCGAATAATTTGTTCGAATCGGATCGAATCACTAATTCTGTGTAAATAACAAAAATCCCATTTTTACTATTATGAATTTTCCTCAATTGTGAGAGTAAAAATTTGTATATTCAGTCGACACTAACAGCAACAATTTTCATCTTTTAACGATGAAATATATTCCATTTTTTGTATTTCGTCGTAAAAAATGAAAATCCTAGTTCACTTAACATGTTTTTGTTCCTGTGAACGATTCACGATTGATTCGAATTAATCGTGCTTCGAATCGATTCGAATTACCGAATCGAATTGCCCAGCCCTAATCATACCAGCTGACAACGCGTCCATCAACCCTGTTCATGCACGAAACAAATCAATAAAAGTTGAGGCGGAAGGTTTATCGACCTTGGAACCAGTATCCGCACGTATGTCATAGCATGTTTGTTTTTTATTTTCACCTCTTAGAGTGGATCACCCTGTCCAAAGCCCTGTAGCAACGGCCACTTATAGGCGGACAGGGTTAGAGTTACAGGAGGAATTGTGGTCCTTTCCTGTTCAGTTTAGCCTACCCAAGTTATTACGCCCTGGGTTGAGTGGTGGGCATGGATGAGCGAGGCGGGCTCGCCGGGTCTCGAACCCGAGATCTTCAACCTGCGATGCCAACATGTTTAACCACTAGGCCATCGCGCCTAGCTGAAGCCCTATCTTCGTCCTTCCTCTCCAACAATTAATTCATATCCCTCTATCGCAACTATAAACGTTTATCTGACTCAACAGAGTGAGCAGCAAATCGGCTGACACATATCATGCTCATAGCGGAACAGCGCTGACGGAATAGTAGATACAAAAGCGGATACACAGCGTATAAAAGCAGAACCACACATGAACTTTTTGTTATTGTAGCTTCATATGTCAAGCATGAGCCACGGATGAACCGCGCCTGGTAGGCGCGATCCATCCGTGACTCATGCTTAACAAAATATATTTTACCAAATCTCCCTGATACGTACAATGGGGATACCCGTTTATTGACAATCGCAGTGGAAAACAGGTCTGAGTAAAAACCCCGCGGACGAGCCGGCGGCCGAACTCGACTTCTCGGGTAAACAAGGACAAAAAAGATCGCAAATATCTCATATAAGTGCGGTTCATCTATGGCTCATACTTCGCAAAATAAATTTACACACAGAATATCGTAGTATGACGGCACAAAAAGCCGATATGAAGTTGAATGAAGATATTTTAGTTTTCATTTCCATATTTTATGAATACTTCGCAAAAGAGTGGTTTCTGGGGACTTTTCATCTATTCATATCTCTTGCAATCGTGCTATATGCAAATTAAAAATAATATTTTGGGCATTTTCTAACAAAACTGCCTTTTAAGCGACTGAAAAGGGAAATATATACTCTTTGACCTGTGTCCAATCGCCGTTCTACCTTCTTCATCGAAATAAATTCTGAGCATATGCGGGAGCAAGGAACAGAACCGATTAAGAGGTCAAAAGTCACTACAAAATGTAACACCGTCAACTGCACTTTAGCGAAAAACATTCCAATGTACCTTGGGCGATGCCAATACCGTTAACCACATCAAGTAGCTGGTACTGTGCCGTGTTCAGAGTGATTCCTTGACGGAAATTCCACTCAAATTTTCTACGCTGCAGTGAATTATGAGTAGGGCTGGGCAATTCGATTCGGCGATTCGAAGCACGATTGATTCGAATCAATCGTGAATAGTTCATAGGAACAAAAACTTGTTAAGTGACCTAGGATTTTCATTTTGATGACGAAATGCAATAGATTTTGATCAAATTTGACTAAAATCGATTATAAGCGTGAATTGAAAATACACCACAAACTATAAATTTCTTTATTTTCACCAAGGAGACGATCCGATCCGATTCGAAAAAATTATTCGAATCAAATTCGAAATCCGAATGATTCGGTTTTGCCCAGCCCTAATTACGAGGTTCAAATCTTTCAAAATTCCGGGTTTCAAGATTCTGAATACAAGGCTCTAACTAAGCGACCTTTGAAATTTAACAAACGCGTTCGAAGTTATGTAATTGAGAGCAACACACCTCCGAAACGCCCCTTAGAAATTGGTTCCGCAAAACTGGCGCAAGTCTCTTCCTATAAATATTCAAAAACTTTAATGAAAAAATATCGGTTTCGAGGGAGGGAATATCATTGGGGAATACCCTGTAAACTACATTAAGTTTAGACATTACGTAATTAGACATTTTCCGCGTGGTGGCGCAAGAGTTTTTTTAAAGTTATATTTTCTCCCCAGCGGGAATGGACAAGTTTTCGATGGGAATGATATGCGTAAAATGGTGCGCCGAAGGCTCGAAAACTATTTGTCCATTCAAATAACTATAGATTCATGATATTGCCGAGGGCTGCAAAAGGCGCGCGAAAATGCTCACAAAATTTATGGATTTTTTTTATGAAATGCTAGAAATCAGTTGAAGACCGAAAATCCGTCGACCATGTTTTTCTGAGCATGTTTCATCGATGAATCGCGTCGTCCAGGCCCATTTGTGACTCGTGCCTGACAAAACACAGTTCTTGATTCGAAACTCGACATTGGCGGGGGGTAGGGGGGGGGTTGGGGGGGTAGTCATATTCAATCCGCTCCCCAGACCCACTGCCATTCTTTCCTCACGGTCAGAAAAGCGCCGGTTATCTATGGCTCATACTTGACAAAACTGACTATAATGGTATTTGTTCAGGCGATAATCAGGTGCGGGCGTGGTCACGTGGTCCTTATTAAGTCACAATATGGCACCATAATAACGCAACTTCGAAGCTCAATAAATAAAACTTGATTAAGCCACGTATTGTGATTCACAAAGGCTTACAAAGACGACTGTATTAAAATTTGTGGGGGCGAGAGAGGGGAACTCCCGAATAAATAACTAAAAAATTTAAAATGTGTGATGGAAGAATTTATCATTCCTACGTTTTAAAGCACTTGAAAGTTATTCCGGGATTTATCAGCTGGCGAGCTGCCTCCTAAATACGCTTGTGATGACTAGGCCTGGACAATTCATTTCGGTGATTCGAATCGATTCGAAGCTTATTTTATTCGAATCAATCGCTAATCGTCCATACGAACAAAACTTGCTAAATGGACTAGAATTTTCATTTTTAACAACAAAATACAACCAATTATGATCAAGTTTGACCAAAATCGATTTTGTCTTTTCGTTGAAATATGAAAATTGTTGCTTTTAGTGTGAATCGAAAATACACTATAAACTATAAAAAATCTTGATTTTCACAAGTTATAATGGTGAAATTGGATATTTGTACCTTACATGGAAAACATCATTCGATTCGACATTATTAAAAATAATTCCAATCGATTCAGTTATGCCCAGCCATAGTGATGCCGAAAATTTGAATCGTATATCAAATCGGAAGCCGCATAATAAACAAACAACCAAGGACATTTTTACCAGATTCATTCACGTGAAATTCACTCTTGTTTTTCTCGAGAAGAGTCAAAATATTTGTTTTGTCGATCTGGAATTGTTGGCGGAATCGAAACGAATGATTTATAATTCGAATATTCCGAATCGAATCTAATATTCTTGACAGGCATGTTAATGACATTAACGGCTTTATATAACATGGAGACCGGCAGCTGCGATTCAGGTCAAACATTTCATACAGAACTGAAACTGAAGGACTTTGTTTACGTCTAAAGAAACTTTTATGAAATTTCCCGAGATTGGAGGAACAGATTACTCAAACGGAAAAATTTGATCAAAACATTTTTCGTCAGGTATGAGCCATCTGTGGCGCATACTTGACGAAATGAAATTCCTCAAGATAATTGGAACAATTCAACAACAATGAGACAAAGAATTTACGTTTCACTCAGAGATATTTTACACAGTTTTTGCCAAGTATGAGCCACTTGAGGGATCACGCCTCCAAGACCCGGTTCATCAGTGGCTCATGCTTGACAATATAAAATTTCTGATTAGACGCTTCAAAATTTCCCAAAATACTTGGAACAGATCAACAACAACGAGACAACGTTTCACTCAGAGATATTTTACCTACGAATGTTTTTGCCAGTATGAGCCACTGAGGGATCATGCCGCTGAGGTCCGGTCCATCTGCGGCTCATGCTTGACAATATAAAATTTCTTATTGAACGCACTGTCTTTATTTTCGAATCGAATCTCGAATCTTATCATTTTGAATCGAATCTTTCCGAATTTGATTCTATTCGAGAAAATAATGAAAATAATTAGGATCAAATTTCAAAAAAAGAACAGTTCTTCGTGCGATCTTTTACTTTCGGCATTTTACGATCAAATTATGTTATTTTAATATGTCTTTCAGCTAATATTTTGGCGTTTTTTGCGCGCCTTCGGTGCCTATATCAGCAACTGTAAACTTACCGTTCTTGTCGCCACGCCCCTCCCCCCCACACCTGATATCAGAAAACTTCCATGTACTCGGTGGCGCGATCCAGCAGTGACTCATACTCAATAAACGTTGTTTTGACGATATATTTTGACTGGGAATCGATTCGGATCTTGTTCCCTAAATGGCATCAATAGTCGAGACTGTTTATCGTCGACTCGATGGTATTTACATAAATAGAATATCTGGTGCCAACTACCCGCTCTCGACTCGATAATTGGAATTTAAGAATATGCTGACGTCATTTCACGGTCTACTTGTTTACTTATGACGCTGCAATGCGACGAGACATCGCACGAACTACGAAGGTTACGCAAAGTGAAAATGAATTCCTCGAAACGGGTTCGCGAAAATTTAAATTTATCAGCGTGTCGGTTTAAAAAAGCGGGTGGGAAAAGGGGTGGAGAAAATGGTGTATCTGTTGAGTTCAGAATCGAATCGAATTACCTCTACGAATCGAATATTCCAATAGGAAGAATTATGATAAATATCATAATATACGAACCGAATATTCGATACAATCCTTGTAGTGAACCAGACAGGAAACATCTGTTCAAAACAGTTTTGTCGCGAATGCGCGACCCATCTATGGCTCATGCTTGTTAAAATTGAACTTTTGATTTGGAAATGAGAGAAGCGAGGAATATGTCACAAGGTTTGCATCACTGACGAAGGAGGTGGGGATGGTACCACTTTGCTGAGTTTTCCGAGAGTGGGGACTGCTTTTGAGAGAAAAAAAAGTTTTGATCTATATATTTCAATGCCCCTCCCCCTCCCCACAGAGTTGACATTTTCCCTCGCCATGATTGTTTTAAAAAACATATCATGAAGCCTGAAGCTCGAGTGCGAAATTTTTAAACATATCAAAATTTTGAGGACAAGAGATTATCTTTGTCCTGCGAAAAAGAAAAGCTAATAATACGGATTCGCTATACGGCGAAGCAAGACCTCCCACGCCATCAACGGGCTTTTACCTAATCGGGTCGAATGCTCAAGATTTACTATGCGCAACGCAAGATTTACTATAACAAACCCACTAAATCAAGGTATAAAAGCACGCCGATTACGTCAAATTATTTATGTATGTATATATATATATTCTTTTTTCATGTATTATATCTTTTTCAAAGGCCTCCCTCACCCACCTGGTTTAGCCAGACAAGAATGATCACGAGGATTAGAAAGTCAAAAAAAAAAAAAAATTCAAAGCAAACAGCGAAACTCGCGTTTTACCCTTGTCGTATGGACGTTACCTTTGCCCTACAAAATTATATGTCCTTGAATCTTATTTAGAGCCCATGTATAATAAGCGACTGTGTACAATAGAACAACGAAAGCGGAAACGATAAAACTATATGACGTCATCAGTGATGACGCCATATAGTATTATTTATTTCTCTTTCGTTCCAATACGTGCCAACAGCATGAACGCCAGTCAGTTTCGATGATTTAGGTGTATTGTTTTGCAACAATTGTGGATAAAACTTCGAAGTATTTCGTAATAATATGATATTCGTGTAATTATTCGTTCACAATGAGTTGGGATTTTATTTTTAGTAATATCAGTTTTGTCGGGGAAGCACCCAGTAGCGTTGAATTTATTTTTGTGATTCTAGAACGCTGTGTCACAAGGTCGGCGAGTAGATTTGCACGTCCGCAGACAGAATATCATTCCTCCCCAAGGGGAATCCCAAGGTTTTATCGGGCAAGACTTTTCGAAGTACGGTTGGTTATTTTAGATAAACTTATTTGTGAACGAATAATGTCATTTTAAATATTATTCAAGTATTCGAGTTTATGATTCAGTTTCCTAAGCGGGCAAATTTTGAATTACATTTTCAGAGGAACGGCCCGTCCGTGGGCCTTGCCTACGTGTCGTTCTGAAGCTGATAGTCCCCTCTGCGTATAAAGGTGACTTATTAAAATGCCTTTATCGACCGCGGTATCATGTTTCATATTGTTTGATCATCAAACAAGGAAATAGTTGCGTATGGATAAGCAGCGACAGCTAGCGGGATAATTATGCAGGAGAAAATGTTGAACTCTCTCTGGTTAGTCACTTTTAGTCACTGGGATACCACTTTCATCGCACAGACATAGTTTTTAGATGAAGCAATACGGCATCGCCAACTCCAAGTACTGAGTTCACCTAGTTGAACGAGTTATTTTGAAAGAACTTTTACCTAGTTTATCTGGTTTACGTAGCTCAACTTTCGCCTAATTATTTATAGTTTTATTAAGTCACCTTCTATGTAAAAGACGTAAATTTACCTAAATAGGTACCATAACTGATTTAAAAAGTGAAAAAAAATGAAAAACTACGTAAATCTGATTTTTATCACAAAACTAGCATTAAACATAGAGTATGCTCACCTAGTTAACCTGCTGGCTTTAGTCAAGGTAAACTAGATAGTTATTCTCGATTTTGACAATGGAGACAAGTTGTAATAGTAAAAATGGGATATTTGTTATTTACACGAAATTAGTGATTCGATCGTGACTCGATTCGATTTTCAAATTACTCTGCCAGTGCTCACCTGTATTTATCTTCACCTTTTGCTTCTCCGCCTTCTTTCTTCTTCTTCGTGAATAACTTTTATTTTAATAGTATAGTGATTAGGTTTCTAGAGTAAGATGTATAAAGTTTAATTATCACCCAGGGCAGATAACATTTACTGCACTTTATTGTAATTGTCGAAATCTGTAGTGTTTTCCGCTAAGAATTCAGTTGCGCAGGAAATATCTTGATCGTAATATTTCGCCACAAAGCGCAGCCAAAAGATTTCTTGCTAAAATATCATGGTATTTATATATGTTTCGTATATCAGGGTCATACTTATTACAATTTGCGCCGGAGGCCCGAAAAAACTTTTAAAGTATAGATTTCAAAAATGGATAAATATTCGAAATATCTACTTCTCCTGAAAAATTCTAGAATTTTCTGAATTTTGAAGTAAAATAAAGCGTCATTTTACCAATTTTCTACCGAATCAGAGAATAATTGTCAATTCAGTTTTGTTAAGCGTGGACCACTGATGGACCGTGCCGTTCAGGCACGGTTCATCTGTGGGCCATGCTTGGCGAAGGAAATTTACTTATAGTGTAGGTCGACGACACAACAAACAACAATACAATAAGTAAATATTTATCCCGGCCGCAAATATTTTACCTGGACTTGTTAGTCAAGTATAGGTCATTGATACATTATGCCGTTTGGGCGCGGTCCATCTGTGGGCCATGCTTGACAAAATGAGGTCCCTGATCAGGAAAAAATTTGGCAAAAATACCGATTTGCACCCCAAATTCTACATTTTTTCTCATTATTTTGTCAAATCAAACCGAATAACAGAAATTCGAGTATTTGAATTATCCGAACCAAATCCGGATCGATTCGAATCCAGATTCTGAAATTGTTTTTTGTGCTTTCACTATCGTATTAAAAATCTGAAATATGCCGAAACGCATTTCAAAATATAGAAGTTTCAACGCCTTCGGCGCAAAGTAGGTATTACATTTAATTTAACCCATTTTAAACCACGAAATGCCTTTTTGTAAAAAATGTCTGTGATTTTTACATTTTTTCCGTATTGCACAATAAAATGCCTTTTTCAGGAAAAACTTTCAAAATTTGTTCCGACCCCCCTCAAGGCCACAGTATACGTGAAGTTACCTTACCGATGCCCAGCGTCGTGTTTCAGGCAACAAAATAAAAACGCCTGCATTGCTTTGCGTTAACCGTGTTCATATGTCTACAAAGCACAAACGCCCGCAACGAAACAAGCACTCTCCATTAGCTTGGAAAACAAACTGTTCGGTTGCGTTGGAAAACGTAAAGAACTGTATGCATTACGCCAACGTAAAGTGCAAGGAAAAATAAAACGAACCCAGGAAACACGGATTCAACGAAAACGTATTATAGGCTTTATTCAAAATGCTAACTACACCACTACATACTCCTCCCAACTTTTTAACATCACAGAAATCCTAGACGACATGATAAGTCTGACTGACCATTACAATAACTGACCGCCTTCATATGTTAACGCTTTTATACCCTGAAAACGCGCAACCGACAGGGTGTGTTGCGTAAAATACTAGAGAGGGGATTTCCCTACCTGGCAACTCACGTGATAGATCAGCTGTTTAAATACATCGTCTGATCATAGACAGGGATTAGGTTTTCTGTATTTATGACAGTAGGGTTTTGTTTTAATATTGGGAATTCATGCTACAGTGTTGAAATGACCCTGAAAGTGTTGGCAGCTCATGCTGAACAAAATGCGCGTGTTAAAATTTTTGATTACTATTCGCTGCGTATTTACCGCTTTTTCCGGTTGGAAAGTTAATCTTATCAAGTATGCCCCACAGACGAATCGCGCTTTATTGACGAAGAACATCTGTGGGCCATACTAATCATGCCAGTCAAAAGCTCGTCCACAATTTCAATTAGTCCTGTCCATTTGATTGATGATGGCGGATATCACTCACAATTAGGGCTGGGCAATTCGATTCGGTGATTCGAATCGAATCGAAGCACAATATATTCGAATCAATCGTGAATCGTTCACAGGAACAAATACTTACTAAATAAACTAGAACTTTTATTTTTAAAGACAAAATTTAATCGATTTTGGTCAAATAATGATTTCATGCATAATAATGATGTGACCAAATTAATATTTTAATACTTCAAGGAAATTCACTTCGCAAGCCAGGTCGAAAGCATAGACAACAAACGGATGATGGTTCTATGGTTCCTTCTCGCCGATGAGTTGCTTCCGTCAGTAGCGCATATCGTCACAACATGTTTCTCAAAACGATTTCTCCAATCAGAAATTTTATATCGACATTCGCGTCGGTGACTCGAATCGATTCGAAGCACAGATTATTCGAATCAATCATGAATCTTCCATAGGAACAAAAACTTGCTAAATGAAGTGGATTTTTCATTTTTAACTACAAAATTCAATCGATTTTGGTCAAATTTCACCAACATCGATGATATTTCGGCGTTGAATTGAAAAACATCGCTTTTAAGCAAATATTTGTAACTGTAAATTTGATTTTCATAAATGAGACAAAACAGTAAAAATGGGATATTTGTTATTTTACGGAATTTGTGATTCGATCCGATTCGAAAAAATTATTCGAATCAGATCCGAATTCTAAATTAATCGGTTTTGCCCAGCCTTAGTTGTAGGTTCTTGCCATATTGGTGATCTTATTCGTAGAAAAAATGTAGCGGCATCGGAAAGTGTCAGTTATTTCTAGAGTTCCGGTATCGGTATCGGCAAGAAATATCGTTCTCGGTGCGTCCCTGGTCACCAGCAGTAGTGGTTCCGAAAATTTCCTGTAAAAGGGGATGAATTAAGTCGCCAAATTTTGACATCCTGATGTTCGCCGCTGGGGAAAACTATTTGTGCAAAATATACCATTTTACTCCCAAATAATGAAAAGTCTGATGAAAAATCCCACCGACAGCGCGAAATCGTTCAGTACACTTTTTTCAGGACTCAATAAAATGTAAAAAATATGAGTCCATTGTATTTTGAATCGAAAAACAAAACCAACATTAATTAACTCACAATGCGTAGTAGAATGCAGAGGACGCAAGATAACTTTCTTCTCTTTTCGGTGATTTTAATTCATTTTTACGGTTTTATATGTTCTCGGGGAAATGAATCCCACCTCGTCTCCCGCGAGTCCCCGACTGGATATTAGTCCGTCTGCTTCCAGCTCTGCTTGTATTCCAGTACATATCGTGATGGAACATTATTTGCGGTTTTACTGTAGTGTTTGATGTGGTTGAATATAACAAAATTACATTTATATGTTTGCCCATGTATGAGCCACAGATGAACTAGGTCACAATTGCGTGGTTCACCAATGATTCATGCTTGGTCCACGCTTATTTCGACGAAACTTACGATTAAGACTTACACAACAAACAAATCCTTGTTTATTTACAGTGAAAAACTTGCGCTAAATTTAACTGTTACTTCACGGTATTTATATTTAGACAATGAGGGAAATTTCTCTTTCGTCAAAGTGATTCTGTCTCAGTTCAATTTGTTCAATTCGCATCTCTCAGTGACGTGATCCACATGTGGCTCATGCTTGGCCAAGCAAAACTTTAGTTTCCTCTTCCTTTTATTTTCTCAGCTCGACTGCAAGCAACGCCTAAAAAACACACTGATGGAAACTGACAAACATCTGGTAGGAAATGCAATAGCAGTACCAGCACATATCAAACTGAACCTCTAAAATAAAGTGCAATGAGTAGTTTCCACCCTGGGCGATGATTGATCTAAATTACACTTCACACTATATGGACGCTATACTGAATCACAAATTCAATATCGTCAAGCTTGGGCTACAGATAATCCACGCCTCATTGACGCGTTCCATCATTGGCCCATACTTAACAAAACGTATTTGAATGAAAAGGTCTCGTGTATGAAATATTCAATCAATCAACAACGTTAATTACACAGAAATCAACGTAATTTGTTTTAGTTTTTTGAGAAGTCAGAACGAAACCGCAGTTATAAATATATCTATCAGCCCGATACACTGTGAAAATGACGATAAATTTAACGATAATTTGCAGTAATTGGAAATGTAAAAAATTTGAAAACGCCTTGTTAATGATATTTATACCAAGTATGGGCTAATGGTGAATTGCACCTAGATGGCGCGTTGTATCAACAGCCCATAGTTTGCCTATTTGCTTTAGTAGATTTACATTCATGAATAGCGATTTTACAACATTTTTTACTGTGTATTAGTCGGATATCGTGAGGGAAAGTAAGGTTCGTCCTGCAGGGCTTCATATCATTTCGTTGAAGACATGTCTGTTTCCGGTGAATACCCGCGGTTTTTAATAATTTTTTCAGTTTTTGAATTTTCCCAACGTAAGGGTTTTCCAAAATATATTTACGAACTAATTTTTCAATTTTTCAAACATAAATATATTTAATTTTCACTTGAAGAAAATTTATTTATTTATTTTCAATTTACACTCCGTATCCAAGTGGAAAAGTTTTCATACACTGTATCAAAAGTACAGTAAATTTACTGGTCATTTGTAGTAATTGCATATTTCAAAAAGTCATGTTAATGAGATTTATGCCATTTATGGGCTGTTGATGGACCGCACCTTTGCGGTGCGTCCATCAACACCACATACTCGGCCAAAAACGTAAATTTTGGATTATGTTTAATACCACCAGGTAAAATTACTGTTAAAGTCGAGTGATTTTGTTTCATTTTTTGTTACAGAATGCCTTAACGACCTTCTGCTGTAAAAAAATTATGTCTGAACTTCATTAAAATAGTTGGGTATTGTTTGAATCTGAATAAAATTTACTTTATTCCTCGAGTGTTTTTGAGTGTTTTTACTATTTTTTTTTATCTGGGAATTGAAATCTACTCCGAGCCCGGAAGCAGCACCCAGAACCAACCAACGGCCACTTATTTAACAAATCTACGAAATGCAGCACGAGCCCCCCAGGCAGAACTGAACTGCTAGAATAAAGTGCAGGGAAAGGTATCTGCCCTGGGCGATGATAAAATCATCCACCAATAAAAAACGCAACCTGCACAAGCGCGTATTGCGGCCTCTAGCCTTTAACTATAATCTTACATCTCGTGCGTCAGACTGAAACCCTCGTACCGTATTTGCGAAGAGGGGGAGTCCCGACCGAGAAATTCTAGTTCAACTAGAGATAATAATTTCTGTCTGCCAGGGTTTTGTTGTTCAAGCAAATTATGTTTTGCCAAGCATGAACCACATATGGACCGCGCTTCTCGATCTGTGGTACATGCTCGGCAAAATACACAACACATTTCAGAATTTGACAAAGACCTTTTACGAAATCTATCACCAAATTCACCCTCGACGAAATACATTCAAGGGCAGAACTGACTAAGTGCATCTGCTCAGGGTGATACTTTTTGTCTTTTTAGACACTTTCACGAGAATTCGAAAAAAATGTATAGTTCATGTTCTATGTTTAATTCACACCCCACGCCTAGGAGCAACAGTTTTCATATTCCAACGACAAAATATAAATGATTTTGGTCAAATTTGATCAAAATCGATTGTATTTTGTCGTTAAAAATGAAAATTCTAGTTCATTTTTGGAAGTTTTAGCTCCTATAGTGAATCCACTATTGATTCGAATGAATTGTGCTTCGAATCAATTCGAATCAACGAATCGAAACGCCCAGCTCTAGCTATGTTTTATTCATGGAATATACAATAGAATTAAGATACGTTTGCGTGTTTTTCCCGAGCATGTCCCATGGATGGAGCAGCGATAGATCCTTTATTTCGCGGGATTTGAATTTGATTGCATTCATGTTAAAAATCTACAAAAATCGGCTTCGAAATACATATTCTGATTTGTAGCTCAAAGTAAGACCTCGATGCAACGTCTACATTATCACTTTACTATGTCACAGGCGTGAGATAAACCTTTATTTCGCGGGATTTGGATTTGAATACATTCATGTTAAAAATCTAAAAAAACTGTTTCATGTTGTAGCTCCCAGTAAGTGCTCGATGTAACATCTACATTATCACTTTGCAATGTCACAGGCGTGAAAATAGTTTCTAACAACACCTGAATATCTGATAATATCTAAATTTACTGTGACAATTTCTGACAATATAATGACGCATAAAAGTTATACGGTCTTTTTAGGCCATTCGCAGCTAATACTCCCTGGGTGGAGTTGCGTGCGTAGGTTAACAACCCAGACTTACTTACTTGAGATCTTCAAACTGCGATGCCAATATGATGACTAGGGCTGGGCAATTCGATATAATGATTCGAATTTATTCGGAGTACGATTTATTCGAATCAATCGTGAATGGTTCATAGGAACAAAATCTCGGTAAGTGAACTAGGATTTTCATTTTTAACGACGAAATGCAATCGATTTTGGTCAATTTTGACCAAAATTGATTGTATTCCGTTGTTAAAATATGATAATTGTTGCTTTTAGTCATGGAGTGTGAATTGAAAATATACTGAGAACTATAATTTTTGATTATTACAATTTGCGAAATGAAAAATTGGATTTTGGTATTTATATGGATTTTATTGGAGTTATCCGATTCGAAAGAATTATTCGAACTAGATTCGAATTCCAAATAATTCGGTTTCACCCAGGTCTAGTTGCAGCAATCCATGTAGTGTTTTGCTGGGGAAGTCTAGGACGCTATTCATATAATTCGATAACATTCGAAAAAATACCCGAATCAGGTTCAAATCACAGAGATATTAATATCTTTCTGTTCGCCTTAAGCTACCTAAATTATTTGCATCTTGCGTTGAGTAGCGGGCATGGATTAACGTGCCGGACTCGGCAGGACTCGAACCCGAGATCTTCAATCTGCGATGCCAACATGTTTATCAACTAGGCTATCGCGCCCATAATCTACCGAGAAATCTCTTCTCCCGTGGTTTTGCAATAAATCTTTTTCTGTGTTCCTGAAATGGGGCAGAACCCTGTGATTAGATCCAACAATTAATTGTTGAGTACAAGTTGAGTGATTGCTAAGTTCGAGTTAATCTGTGACTTACGCTTGACAAAGAAAGATTCGGACTTGAACAAGCAAACTATTGCCAAAAAATGCATGCTGGTAATCTTACATAAAATTCCTTTTTTCAGGCTAAATATACGGATATTTTGGGAAAAATCAGGAATTTTCAATGCTGAGAAATAGAAACATGTCATTTCTCGACAAAAAAATATTATAAATATAATGTAATATAACAAATGCTAAACCTGTGTGACGTCACAATTAACTTTTTATTTTCTTCAAAATCACTTTAAAATTCGTTTCGTTCGTTGTTTTACCCGCAGCGGACGACAAATTATGTTTTCTTAGTTTCATTTTTGGGTTTTTGTAAGAAAAATGTTCGTTTTAGGGTATCTGACGAAAAATTACGGTTGAAAATTTGGTCGAAAGATGGAAAAAGAAAAAATGAAAAAGCGATCGAATGCTGTTGATATTTCGGAAAACGAGGGAAAGAAAGTCAGGAAGGTTTCCAAATCTGTGAAAGTTCAAGTTGGAAAAGTGACGAAGGTATGGCTGAATGACGTCAGATATGACGTATTAATAAAAATTTGATTGTCCTTGCTCAGTGTTGGTTTTTACGCTCTATAATGTAGGTGCGGATGTCAGATTTTCGGTATTTGCCTTTCGTACTTCACTCCTTAACTCAGAAGAAAGTTAGTTGGTCATACCACGCCCAGGGCAAATACCATTCACTGCACTTCATTATAGCGGTCTAGTCTTTGTAATGTTTCCTCTTAGAGTGCAATTGCTGGTACTGACGTTACATCTTTCAATAGCTCTTTGATATTAAATACCGTTAGTCGGTTCATTTAGGCTCTGCGTCCGGCCTCACTCAATAAATTAATTAATTAGTTAATTAGTTAACATCAATAAAAAATAAAGCAACTGGATACTACACTCAGGCATCGCGATTCATCAGTGATACAAAAATAGGCGTTAAATAGAATAGCGACACCAGGTAAGGAAAACATTTCTAAAGGAGTCTAGTCGCCGAAATAGAGTGCGTAATGTTTTTTGATCTGCTATCTGCCACGGGCCCAAGTTAAGAAAACGCGCAGGTATTTATGTTAGCTCTTATGACACGTAGGATATAGGCTATGGTAATTAATTAAAAAAAAAACATTTAGCCTAAATGCAAACAAATACGTGCCTGCCCATCCCCTTATAGGTGGAATATATATATTTACCAAGCATGAGCCATGGATGAAGCCCACTTCGGCAGCGACATACGCTGTAACAAAAGTACAGTAAATTTACTGGTCATTTGCAGTAATTGCATATTTCCAAAGTTAAAAATACGCCATGTTGATGAGATTTATGTCGATTATGGGTTGTTGATGGACAGTACCTTGGCAGTGCGTTCTATCAATCTTCCATATTTGGCCAAAAAAGTTAATTTTGAATTTTATTTCAATGCCTAGTAGAATTACTGTCAAAGACGAGAGTGTTTTTTTTGTAACAATGTAGTTTAGCAAAAAATTATAGGGTGACCGGTAGGGGTCAAAATTTGAATTAGAATCTGATTTCGATAATTTTTACGAATCGGATCGAATCACTAATTCTCTGTAAATAAACAAAGATAACATTTTTGCTGTTTATACTGTACTTCGAATCGATTCGAAGCATCGAAACGAAGTACCCAGCCCTAGGGAACAGTAGGGAAGGCCTCAACAAAAACAATGAAGACCTCAATACACGTAAAGTTGTCTTACCGATGCGTTGCATAACGTTTCAGGTAACAAAATAAAAACGGCAATAGACTCCTATATTGCTCTGCGTTGATCGTGTTCATATGGCTACAAAGCACAAACGCGCGCAACGAAACGGACACTTATTGTTAGCAAACAGTTGGGTTGCGGTGGAAAACGTAAAGAACTGCATGCAGGCATTGCGCTTGTGCAAAACGCAGGGTAAAATAAAACAAACCAAGAAAAAAACGCAACCTGAGCAAACGTGTAGTGCGACCTTTAGTATTAAAAACTGAATTTCGAATCCAATCAATTTGTTAGGGCTTCGAGTTCGCCAATTTTGATGTAAACGAACTTGCAAAGGCAATTCGCTAAAAATAAATGTGGCCAAACCAATAATATTTGGATTGAGTTTCTCCGTTAACATATAAAATTTATTCTTGCAAATTTATGCTCCTTTATCCGGGTGCCCGGTTAGCTCAATCGGTAAAGCGTTGTGAATACGCTTCGAGCAACGCATCTCTGATCGTCATGCTGCAAGTTGGAATCCCGTTAAAAATGATTTTAAGCAAGAGGTCTGCTGGACGCCTCACCAGCGACGGGGGTTCACGGAAGCGCTGCTTACGACTCCCTCCACCAAACAGGTTCATGCACAGGAAAAATGGGAAATATGATAATCCAAAAACCTTCACCCCGATTCAGAACTGGTATCTGCACGAGAGGTCGTGGTTCACCATAGGATTAAGTTGTATTCTCAACTTTCCTCTTCCGCAGGATTTAACCAATATCCTATCTTATCCCCAAATTGAATAATCCAGCCCTTTGATTGGGAACCAGCGAGACCACGAATTTCCTTTTATATCTTTATAGAAACGTGTTGAAAGCAAAAGCCCGTTAGATGTTCTGCTTGAAGGTTTGACAAATGTTGAGTTGGGAGAAGATCTGGAAACATTGGTAACGAGGTCAAGGTTGAGAAAGAGAAATGAGGTGGGTTCGGGGTGGGGCTGGGCAAAACCGAATCATTTGGAATTCGAATCCGATTCGAATAATTTTTTTGAATAGGACCGAATCATCAATTTCAAATCAATACCAGATATTTTTTTATCGAAATTCACTCTAAGAGAAGCCGGAGGAGTTGTTCATTACAGTGAACGAACATATCCGAACCGAAATCCAGTACGAACCGAACCAGTAAAAACATTCATTTTACTTTCCAGGAATACAGAGAATCAGCATCAACTAGTCGGGATAGTTTTTCACCGATTGGTAAAGGTAAGGACGGGCTTCCACGATTTTAGGACATTTAAGAGAGAGAGAGGCAGACTAGAAATTTTATAACATCATATGTGCGTGCGGTAGTAAGATATGACAATAGATTTTTTATTTTTTCAGAATTCACTCTAAGCTCTGAGGTCGGAAGCAGTTCCTAAAGTGAACCAACTTGCAGCCACTTAATAGCAAAGAGCTACTAAGAGATGTAGTACCAGCAACTGCACTCTAAACAGAAAACGTCTCAAACGGAACTGAACCATCATAGTAAAAGGCAGTGAGTGGTATCTGCACCGGGCGAAGGTAAAATCATCGACCACTACTTTCCTTCAAGTCCCTTCACACGACAAGCAGAAAATACGTTAGAACTCTTCTAAAGCCCCTACCTACAGGTAGGGCTAAGCAAAACCAAATCATTTGGAATTCGAATCTGATTCGAATAATTTTTCGAATCAGATCAAATCATTGATTTCATAAAAATAATAAATATCCCATTTTTACTTTACTATTATAGTCTTCATTATAATGACCAGGAATATACAGCTACAAATTACGAATATTAGCATAAACTGACTTGAACGGAATGTTTGGTCATATTGTCAAAATCGATTGCATTTTGTCGTTAAAATGGAAAACGCACTCCATTTAGAAATGCATTTGTTCCTATGGCCGATTCACAATTGATTCGAATAATCTGTACTCCGAATCATCGAATCGAATTTCCCAGCCCTACCCACAGGACCAAGGTTCGATTCGAATTGGATACGTATGATTCGAATACTCAATTATAGGATTCGGAATGATTCGACAACGTTTTTGAACAAAAACTTAGGCAAATTCGTAGCAGTTTTAAATGTTTTTCGATAAATGTTTTTTGCGCCCAATCTTGACCGGCAAACCCGAATCCTTTGGAATTTGAATGACGAGCGGTATGTGGTCATTGTTGTGTGAGGTCATAATGTACTTGAGTGTGACGGTGAAACAGTTCCAAGTCATACACTGTAACAAAAATGCAACAGAATCACTGGTATTTGACAGTAATTTTACGTGGCGATAGAAAAAAATTTCAAAATTAACTTTTTCGGCCGAATATGGGGTGTTCATGAAACGCATCGCGAAGGTGTGGTCCATCAACAACTCATAAGCGGCATAAATCTCATCACATAACATTTTTTATCATTGAAAATATGCAATTACTGCAAATGACCAGTAAATTTACTGTACTTTTGTTACAGTAAGGATATGGGTTTTAAATATCTGACCAACACCAATTTCTAATGCAACAACACGCTCATAGTGAAATTAATAACATGTGAGATTATTGTTTCATTCAGTCCCTATCGCACCAAAGCTACCGGTTGCCATGGATGCCGATGACGCCATGTGTCAAGATGATACAACGAGTAGTGACGCAGAATCAGAGTTTTGTCCAGATTGGTCAAGTTCGCTCGATAGTAACTCTACGGATATTGATGACATCGAAGATGACGTAAGCAGTGACGTCATCTTCGAGAGAGATGGAGCATACTTTCTGCCTGAAAATGAGATTGAATTCACAATGGACAACTCGGATGACGACGGAAGTTTGCATTTCGCAGATTTACGCGAATATGACGAAATAAAGAGAAGTATGACGTAAACACATTGGTTACAGAATGTTTTAAATCTGGCGGGAGGGGGGATGGACTTTTTTTAACATAAAAACACTGAATATTATGCGAAACATATCAATTATTAAAAATAAAAGTTATTTTATCATCAGATTCATCAGTAACTCATACTCAACAAAAAACAACTTTCTTAACTGGGATGTGACCAATTGAAATTACTGACCGGATTTCGTCGCATTTTTGTTGCAGAGTAACAAAAGTTAAGAAAATGATTAATCTCCTCTGAAGGCATTTATATTTAAAAGCGCCATTACCTCAAATATATACAAACAATGTCGCCGCAACACAATGTATCATATCAATTTTTGTATTTTCAGTTCTCTCTAGAAAAGCAGCCTTCACTGACGTCACAAACCTTCCAGTTCCAGCGGCGGGAAATGAGAAAGA
Organism: Styela plicata; assembly: GCA_963675895.2. NCBI lineage: Eukaryota > Metazoa > Chordata > Ascidiacea > Stolidobranchia > Styelidae > Styela > Styela plicata. Next base: position 15,388,385 of record OZ023150.1, on the reverse strand, counting down.
ACGTACTATGTCGTCACAAACGACTAGCTCAGATGGAAGAAACAGTCCGGTATCTAAGTTCAAGTGAGTCGATTCCATAAAGTTTTGAATGTTTGACGGTGAATATATATATTTGCGAATTGATGAGACCTCATTTATAATAGAGTGGATAAAATTTTTCAGACATCAGAGAAATATTTTAAACTTCACTATAAGTAGCGTAATTTTCAGCGCGCCTTTCGACCATATCACCATTTTGTGTATTTATAAGAAATTTAGTCGTGAAATTTTATGAGTAACTTGAGATTTCAGGAGTGAATTTTTGTTAATTTTGTTAAAACATATTTTGTTAAGCATGGGCCAATGATGGATCGCGCGATCAACAACAACTTTGACTTGGGAGAGGGGGCGCAAAAAGGGAGAGGGGTTGGTGGTGAATTTGCTCAAAAATATTTTTCAAATGTGATCAACAAACATTGCGTCCCATTAACCACCAACACCCACTTCAGTAAAACAAATCAAATACCCGCCAAAGGTTACGTACGATCTTTATGAAATTTTGACACATTTAAACCCAGGCCCCAAGCAATTCGCCGAGTAAAAAGCATGATTTACGAAGTTTGTCAAGACAATGAGATCGACGCCGGACAACGCACCAAGGTTTTATTACGTAAGCATGCTCGTGACGTCACCCCATCGCAGATATCAATGTCTCCTTCACCGTTGTTGTCGGCGGAGGACGCTGGATCATTGAAGGTGAGTTCTAGGCAGGGTATGTCCTGCCCGGACAGGTTCGGAGAGTCGGATAAGAGCGGTCGTATTGTCTGGAGAAAGAATGCTAACTAACCGTGCGCTTCAGCAAGACACTTCGCGGGTGGCTGTTATACAGAACAGATGCACAGTCACTGAAAAGGTGTAACTTGTTACCTGACACGCATAGGTGATACAATTTCACGTGCATTGTGATATTTATGCTGTCTCTGCCATTGTTAGGTTCTTACTTAAACTACTTTCAACTAGGCAAAACCGAATCATTTGAAATTCGAATCTGTCTCGGACATTTTTTCGAATCGCTGATTCCATTCTATTATTGACATTCTATTATGATAATTAAGATATTTATAGTTAGAAATTATAAATATTAGTTATACAGACTTAAAAACGAAGATTTATCAATTACACTCCAGTCCAAAAGCCTAAAGTTTTATTTTAACGACAATATACAATCGATTTTGGTAAAATTTGACCAAGATCGAGTGCAATTTGTCGTGAAAATTGAAAATTCTAGTCCATTCAGTAAGCAATTTCCACTTCATTTAGGATTTTTTTTTTGTTTCTGTGACGGATGCACTATCGATTAGAATAATCTGTACTTTGAATCGATTCGAATCACCGAATCTAAATGACCAGCCCTACGTTTTGAAGGATTTTACGTTTAAAACCGTTTTCTTTACACAGCGTTCCCCGTCCCAAATCAGCTGTAAGTTCAGCCTGAAACGATCCCGTTCGAATTTAACGGTCGCAGAGAACTATATAAAGCGACATCCCATATTCGAAGGTGACGTCATTCACGAGGAAAGCGATGATGACGTATGCAGTGACGCAGGCATTGAGATGAAAATAGAAACTGATAGCGAGGTGGCGTCACGAAACAGTGACGTTTGACGTCATATATTGGCGTCATCGGATAATATAGAAATTTATTTTTATTGTGATTTATTTATTTGTAACATATTAAGCGATATCGAAAAGTATAAATGGCAGCACCAAGGAGATATGATGTTGATATGACACGAGCCTCATCAAACATTGGTTGGGAATATCTAGGTGGAGGTGTTGTGTATATAGCCCACTGGTACTGGTGCGTGCCCACTGGCGGCAGAGCAGGGGTTAGGGGGTATAATTTTCAAGTATCACTGTCGTAGACAAAATTTTCGCGCGCCTATCGCGAATTTGCTTTCTGCCTACTTTGTTAGCCCCAAAAAGACGATTTCACGTAAAAAGAAAAGTTGAAAATATTTTCTCGCTTCTGTGTCGCATAATTACGTTTAAAGGGAAAAGGAAAATTTCCAAAATCCTTCCACACCCCCAACATTTCACACCTCCCACCGCCTCATGAGGCCGCGTTATGGGAGCTTGATATCATCGCTAGGTAAGTCACTCTCGACATTGGTTGGTGCTTCATGCCTATCCCAACTAGAAATATAATTTGTCAAGTATGTGCCGCAGATGGACCGCGTGTCATCGACGCGATCCATCAGTGGCTCATGCTTGACAAAACATATTTCGACAAAATCTCCGGGTAAAACTTTGCTTGTAGTTGGGTCAGAATGAATTTGATTTATATTTTTACTCAATTTTTTCATAAGCACTTCTTGGAGTGAATCACCCTGCCCAAGACCCTGTACTAGCGGCCACTCATATACGTACATGGTTAGAGTTGTTGGGAAGATATGATCGTTTTCTGTTCGACTTAGTCTACCCAAGTTATTACAACCTGGGTTGAGTGGTGGGCATGGATTAATAAGCCGAACTTGCCGGGACTCGAACTCAAGTTATTAAACCAGGGAGATCCACTCAAATAAGTGAAAAGAAAAAATCTCAAACACGCACTACATTTTAGTATACTTGAATACATTGTAATAAAATGCAGTAAAATCTCAGCTCCTTGATAGTAATTTCACTTGCCTATATCAAATAAAACTATGAAATCGACTGATCCGTTCAATATTAGGCTGTTGATGGAACTACCGGTGAGGTGCGGTCCATCAGCCGCCTATATTTGGAATGAATTTTATCGCCGAAGCGTTTTTAAACTTTGGAAATATGGAATTACTGTAAAAAATGTAAATTTACTGCACTTTTTCGCAGTGTAACTCGTTTAAGTATTCTTGTGGCCTTGGTCGCACACGAATCCATATTCACAAGAGTACAGCAGAGGATGGACGTTTCTTTATTGAAATTCACTCTGAGCAACACCACAGTCGGTGTCTAGAAGGACCCCACTATCGAGCACTTTATACCAAAGAGATACTAGAAGATTTAGCACCAGCAACTGCACTCTAAACTGAAAATATCCCAAGAAGTATTCCTGTACTGAACACCGTGGAAAAGTGCAATGAGCGGAATCTGCTCTGGGCGATGGTAACATCATCTACCACTTTTACGTTGCGTACACTGTAACAAAAGTACAGTAAGTTTACTGGTGATTAGCAGTAATTGCATATTTCCAAAATTAAAAATAGACGCCATGTTGACGAGATTTATGCCAGTTATGGGATGTTGCTGGACCGCGGACCAACGGGGTGCGTTCATCAACACCCCCTGTTTGGCATAAATCTAATATAAAATCAATTTCGAATTTTTTTTCAATACCGCCAAGTAAAATTACTGTCAAAGACCAGTTGTCTTTTTCGTTACAGTGTGACAACGTAAATCTGCATATCGGTTCTTTCAAATGTTCCGCTGATTCATGGAACTTATAAAATTCTAAGCAACGCTGTTTTGAACGGACTCATTTATTTTTTAAAAAATATGCACTATTGTTCATTTTTGTCCGGAAGTTAGTCCCGGGATGGGCCGGAATTGTCGATACCGTTGATAAGGAAAGTGTTTTTATGCGTCTGCATGCTCCACGCTGACGGGTACTGGGGCTGTTCTTGGTGCCTCGATTGCAGCCGCGGGAGCAACTTTAGGTGGTGCCTCGATCTGTAGGACACCAGCACTTGTCAGGGAGGAAGTTAATTTCTCTGCGTCGACACCTTGCGGAAGTGAGAATGCTCTCTTGAATTCTCTGTGGTTTAAAATATATATAAATATTGTCAATGAGCAGGATCGGGCAATTTGATTGGGAGATTCACAGCTTATTCGAATCAAAGTTGGTCGTTCTTAGGAACCTCACACATTAACATATTTTGAGAATAAGATACAAAAAAAAAAATTTCGATCAATTGATTAAATTTATATAAACTCTCAAGCGTGAATTGTACATTGGAAAACGTGCCGATCTTTGACAGTAGCTCTACTTGGAGTCGGTCAAAAAATCCTCAAAATCGACTTCTCTGGCCGATTACGGGCTGCTGATGGAAGGCACCGCCAAAGAGCGACTTCTCTCCCTTTTTGCACCCGCTCTCCCAGGCCAAAGTTGTTGTTGGGCAGGTAGTATCCCAACGAGAAATTTTATTTTGTCAAGCATGAGCCACAGATGGACCGCGTCTGATCGACGCGATCCATCATTGGCCCATGGTTAACAAAATATGTTTTGACAAAAAAATCCCGATTGCTATTACCTGAAGCTATAAGCATACATCCCGTCGTCTTCGTTTTTATTCTCACGTTTCGCGTGAACGAATACTTGACCTCCTTGAACTTTGACCTTTACTTCTTCCGGGCGGAAGTCTTGGACGTCGATTTTGAGGGAGAAATCTTTGGCTTGCGGAGCACTCGCTGTGGATCGCAAAATAGTGATCGTTAAAGCAAGATTGGAAACGCATCTACAGATAGAGTCATTGCTACCAGGGATATTCATAGGGATTCTAATTGCTCAACCGGTGATGAGATGATTTGTTCAACGTTTCGAATGTCTATACAGACAATCTTCATCGGGGCAATGGGAAGGTTGAGTTATCGACATTACTGTATACTGAAAAGCGATCAAATTTGACCAAAATCGATTGCATTTTGTCTTTGAGATGTGAAAATTGTTGCTCCTAGACAAGTGGTATGAGTTGAAATTACACTACAAACTATAGAATTCTCGATTTTCATAATGGAGACAAGTTGCAATATTAATAATGGGATATTTGGTATTTACACGAAATTAGTGATTTGATCCGATTCGAATCCGATTCGAATTCCTAATGCTTCGGTTTTGCCCAGCCCTAGTCACTAACCTGCTTGCTTTCCTTCATGTTCAACTTGAACTTGTTGTTTACCAAAGATCTCCTCGTCGTCGAGCAGGGAAAGGATTCCAGAAAACCTGAGCGATGGAAAATAGGAAATATCGGAGGTATTTGATGGAAATTTACCCCTAGCAAGGCCAGAAGCCTCAGAAATATCAGGTTTGCTCGCGGTTAGCAATCGATGAAAACGATGGGAATGCGCTACGACTAGGGCTGAGCAAAACCGAATCATTTGAAATTCGAATCTGATTAAAATATTTTTTTCGAATCGGATCGAATCGTTGATGTCATAAAAATAACAAATATCCCATTTTTATTATTACCATTATAGTCTCCATTACGATGATTAGAAATATACTGTTACAAATTATAGATATTCGCATAAACTGATTTAAAGGACGTTTTTCCAATTTAACGACAAAATAGAACCGATTTTGGTCAAATTTTACCAAAATCGATTGCATTTTGTCGTAAAAATAGAAAAATGCATTTTCTTTCGAGTTCCTATGGCGATTCACAATTGATTCGAATAATTTGTACTTCGAATCGATTCGAATTCCCCAGCTCTAGATACGAGCTACACATATCTAAAGTTCTAGGTTCGAATCCCATGAAAGATAATACGTTCGAGAATCCATCTGTTTTTTCGATTTTTTAGTGGGGGGTGAAGTATCACAAATAATGTTATCTAAATATGTTAGAGCACGGTGTTAACGGACAGGGTTACAATTACCGTTCGGCTCAGCCTACCCAAGTTATTACACCCTGGGTTGAGTGGTAGGCATGAAAAAGCGAGCTGGACTCGACGGGGGCTCGAACCCGAGATCTTTAACCCGCGATTCCAACATGTTCAACCACTATCCCATATATGATGGATGTGATCCACAATACAAATTGCTTGCGTGTTATTTTTACTTTACGTTAAATTATTCCTACATTCAGCTCGATACAATGCGAGCAAAGATGAAACAAAACCAATAAGCAAGCATCTCAAGCCTGTAACTTTCAATCGTACCTTGAATCGACCCTGCGAACCATTTCTTCAAATTTTCTCTCCATCTCCAACAATTGTTCACTTCTATGTCTACTGAACGGCGTCACTTCCCGTCTTCTACCCAAATATGGAGTCACCCAGTCACGTGTTGACGATGGCGTCATCAGATCTGGTGACCTCATCATATCTCGTGATGTCATACCAAGATCCCAGAATGGATCGCGGAATCTTCTGCGTGAAGACCAAAGGTCATCGAAAGGAGTTAAAGCCATTTTTATAATTTTACCTGGAAAAACAGACGGTTCATAGCGCATCAATATTTTCTTTTATTGGAGTTCGGAATCAGCGACCAAAAGGAACCGACCAATGACCGCTCATATAGCAATAGTACCGGCAACTGCACCCCAATTGGAAACATCCCTTGGAGAATGGGACGAGTCACTAATAAAGTGCAGTGAGTGATATCTGCCCTGGGAAATTGTAAACTCGCCTCGTACCTAGGGCTGGGCAAAACCGATTCGTTTGAAATTCGAATTTGATTCGGAAAAAGCCCACGAGGAAAATTTCCAGTTTTCACAATAAAATACAATCGATTTTGGTCAAAATATTTTGGGACTAAAACAAATATCAGTGGGCATAACCGAATTTAACTGCGTGCCGTAAGAGGTGACTAAAAGGAATCAAATAAGTGGTAGACAATTTCACTATCGCCCAGGGCAGAAACCACTTATTGCGCTTTATCATAGCGCTTCACTTCTGTTTAGGATGTTTCCTCTGATATTACATTGTTGATACTACATCTTGTAATAGCTCGTTGCTATGTAGTGGCCGTTAGTTGGTTCCTTTTAGGCAATGCTTCAAGCTTTGCTCAGAGTCAATTTCAATAGAGAAAAAAAGTTAAACTGACGTTCGTATAGCAGATAACTGACACGTTGTTCACTTACAGTGCAGTAGCTGGTCCTACATTTTGAAGCAGCTAAATCTCGTGTAAGTGGTCATTGGTTGGTTTCTTCAAGCGCTTCTTGCTTAGAGCAAACAGTACAATGTTGTCGTCAATGCAGTTAAGCATGGGCCACAGATGGCCCGCGCCTCAACGGCGCGATCCATCTGTGTCTCCATCTGTGCTTAACAGAAAAGTTCTGACAATTTTTTTTATGATCGTGAATTCGCCTTCAATTAATTTAACCTCAATCTGGCAAAACTGCACTGAATTCCGAAATCAACCGGCACACTCAACACACCGACTTATAAACATAGAAATGTCTTGAAATTGACGGTGAGCAGACGACCGCTACCAACTGTATTATGACGTGACACTCCGCATGCGAATACGACACAGTCACTTGGGAATAACGTCATAATCACTTCTGTTATTCAACAGACTCGTTAACACTTCCGAAATGCTCGTCAGTCGGTCGGGAATATGGCACGGTAAATTAATTCAATTAAATTGGAATTCGCAGCAACAGCGAGGTATTTATAGCCTAGAAAAAGGCGAGATGGAGCAACATTCAAAATATTCCTTTGTACACTATGTGCTGTAAATCAACTATTCCCAAAAAACAAAACTACAATATAGTTTTGTTTTAATATCACAGTTCGTTCCATCAACAGCCCACAATTGACCGATTTTGAAGTATTCTAGAGAGGTTCAAAGTCTGGCTTCACACACAAATATATTTCTGTAACGTTTCGTCTGACCAAAGTCAAGACAAGTGACGACACACATTTTTAAAATGCGTGCGTGAAGAAGTCTGTCTTTGGTCAGACGAAACGTTACAGAAATAAATTAGTGTAAGTGTGAAGCAAGACTTTAAACCTCTCTAGTTAGTCATTGTTACTCTTGCTACTGTATCCTTACATGTACTGCATACGGATCCGCAAACACAAAGTCACGAAGGATAAGTAGTTAGTCCACGTCCCCCAGACCAATAGCATTTTGTAGCTTTGTTTCTAATATCACAGTGCGTTCCAATAATCCGTTTGTTTCAATACCACCAAACAAAGTAACCGTGGAAAAGCGGTGATTTTACTGCATTTTTTACTCAGCTATGAATTCGAAAAATTCATTTTTGTCAGATTGATGTAAATTCAAATGCTGAGCATCTTGAAGTTTGGAATTGAACATTTGAATCTTTCTTTTATATTAGTTGAATCCCAGTCGTGAAAATTCTGCTAAAAAAATATCTGTTAAGTAGTGGTCACTCTGCGGTCCATCCGTGACTCATTGTTAGGGCTGGGCAATTGAATTCGATGATTCGAATTGATTGGAAGCACAAATTATTCGAATCGATCATGAATCATTCATCGGAACAAAATCTTGCTAAGTGGAGTGGAATTTTTGTTTTTAACAACAAAATGCAATCGATTTTGGTCAAATTTGACCAAAATCAGTTGTATTTTGCTGTTAAAACATGAATTTTATTGTGAAATACATCGCCTTCGTCGTCCAGTCTGTTTATGCTAGTATAAACAATTTGCGATTTTAAATTTGTTAATTTCCGTGACGGAGACAAGTTGTAATAGTTAAAAATTAGTTACTTGTGTTAATACAGAATAGGTGATTCGATCCGATTCGAAAAAATTATTCGAATCAGATTCGAATTTCGGATTATTCTGTTTTGCCCAGACCTAGAGTTGAAGAGAACTGCAACAAACAGATCAGCCATTCTATGACGTCACTTCTTTGTTTTCTTTTTTTTCTTGATTTATTACGCATTTTCATCAAAAATGACATTTCAATCAATAAATAAAATAATAAAAATAAGACATGTCATAGTAATATATGTGTCACCTGAATTACGGTAGCCAATCTGTAATAAAATTGATCCAGCATCTGCAGAAAAAAAAGGGGAACATCATATTTTTCCGTGTAGCATTCAATTACTTTGTGCACGGTTAGTATGATAGGAAAAATCCAATCCGGCTTTTTTCTTTTTGTCGCCTCTTACGGGAAATACTTTAGAAATATTATGAAGCCCATGGTTTCTGTTTAAACAAGATTAAATTTTTAAAAATTTGTCGATTTAGGATTCCATTTTTTTATCCTGCGGGAGAGGAAAGCAGGGAACAGCTTGACCTAGAATCAATTGAGACAAACAGGCGCTTTTATTCGACAGTGCTTGGAGTGAACGCTCGATGACCAATCTGTTTACAATTTGGTAGGTTAATATTTCACAACTACTGTTTGCATTCTCATGAGTACAAATAATATTACTTGAAACTTGTAATATAGTATTGCCCAGAACCGAATCAAAAAATGTTTTGGAGGTGGGATGATTTCGCCGTAAAATTTTTGACATCTTGATGCGCGACGCAGGCGAAAACTTTTTGAGCAAAAGATGCACTTATAGTTCCAAATAAGAAAGAACAATAAAACTGCGCCTAAAGCGCGAATTTTTTTCGGAGATTCAATATTTTAGGGTTCGAAAATGTGAAAAAAAAACGAGTTGGACCGATTTTGAAGCATGCTTACAAATGCTTACATAAAAGTGTATATAAAGGCAAATTATAGTAAGTATTGTCAGCTGAATTGGCACTGAACTTATGTCAGGATGAATCTCGAAGCCAGGTATAATTTTTATCATTATTAATTTGCATACCGGTAAGTTAAATTCATTTCAAATTTGTTTTGAAACATGTGGAGCTTTGTCTCACGAGTGTCACCTAACGATAGAATTTTCATTTTGATACATCATTGACGTCATCGATCAGTGAAGCGTGTCATGATTGACATATGGATATCGATTGCTGTTTTCCACTTCTCACCTTCTGCCTTGGTTCGCGTGTTCTTGGCTGTTCGTGCGTTTACTGGTAGGCTATCGCTATTATTATGAGGATAGGATTTCATTTTTATTCTGGGGGAAAGGGAAAGCAGGGAATACAACTTAACCATATGACGAACCACAACTTTTCGAAAGTCGGGGATGAAGTTTTTGCTGAACTGCAGTTCAGACTGTCAGAGTTAACGGTTTACGAATTTTTCTGTGCAGTGTGTACCGTACCTATACTGTATACTTTGTACTGTGTAGGCATGCATGCATGGTTGGTGGAGGAAGCTGTAAACGTCGGTCACGTGAATAACCTTGCGCCAGTCAGGTGTCCCGACCAGAGACTGCTGGTTGTGCGTATTCAGCAAAAGGCGGTTACTATAATCTAACGTTAACGGTACTCTGTACTGAATCAAACGAAAACTACGGTAACTTATGTTACAGAAACGACCATGAAGACGGTGAAAATTCCCCAAAACAGCTTCCCAATTGGGGTCTAGTAAAGCTTAGTACCATATATCCGTATTTCATGAAACTTTAGCATGTTGCAACCGACTCATCCTACCCGGGGAGTCAATACCAGAAGCTTGCAGCATTGTCGAACTCTATAGTCGGGATGAAAATATTCTGCCAGTTTTCATTTTGATGACGTTCGGGAATATCATACTAAACTTCACTAGCCCCCCAATTGTACTTGGCCATTAATAATTAATCTAAAAACGAAGTTTCAAAAGTGGTCCCACCAACCTTCCCTACCCAGGGTGAAAATTTGAAATCTGTGGTCAGTGATTATAACACTTAACAACAATAACATCACAATGATGACAGATAATAATAAGGTGCAACACAATATCTTGCTTGGCCAAACTTGATTCTCACATCATAGTCATTTCCCCATAGACGTGAAAGTGTCACTTTGTGGCATGGGCGGAGATGTCGATAACGATGCGGCAAACCATGTTATACCCTATAAGCTCCTCGACAGGTTCGCAGCCTCTGTGGTCACTAATAAGACTTTCAAACCCTCCGAAAAATCTATTGCTAAAATTATATAGAAAAGAAAACACTCCTATACTTCCCAAATAATCTTAATTTATAAAATATATATAAAAAATATCACCCAATACATTACTATCACAGATTCCAGCCCCTATAATAATAACATTCACTTTCTTGTTTAGATTTTAATTTATTGTTTTCATTTTCTCAGTTAAAAATAACACAAACAATACAGAGAGGAGTTATTTATTTTAGTTGGGCCAAGCATGGCCAAGGATATTAAATCAACATCAGAGAAACATCTGATAGATTATCTTGTAATCGTTGGAGCGAAACATCCGAGCGGAACCGCGTTGCAATCCCCCACTCTTTTGAACAGGTGAGTTCAGACTGATGGGACGTCAGCTGTTTGGCTTTCTAGACACCCGAAGGAAATGGCTTTCGTCAGAAAAAAATTTGTAAATTTGCAATATTTCATGGTTGTCTCAAGTTAGAAAATACTATTGCCTCTTTGAGTGTCGGGTATCAAAAATAATGTAGAAAAAAGCTCAACATCGAAGGTGCTATGAAATAGCAGTGTTGATGGTTTTGAAGGTTTTTTGTCCATTCGAGGAAATGAACATTTCGGACACCTGAAGAAAAACAAAATTGTTTTGTTCTAAATGAGTTCATAGCAGGCATCCTGTTTTTCTTCAGTTTATGCTCACTTAACAGTTTCCAAACAGAAAAGAAGCGTCCACTTCCAATTCCAACCATACTTGCACTGAAGATGAACATCATTAGACATTTCAATGGTTGCCCAGCCTTGGCCATTTTAAGTAATATATATATCTCCTAATTAAATGATGGCTGTCTAATTTATCTGTTCTTGCACCAGCCGGGATAGATTGATCGACTCCTTATCTTTACTGGTCAAACACTTAATTTAATTAACATTGTAACCCTATTTTCACACCACGACTAAAATCTGATGCTTTGTTGTTATCGTTGTTGAAAATGCTTGTCTGAGGAAGTCTGACCTTGGTTACACAAAACGTTACAGAAATAAATCTGTGTTTGTTCGCAGAAAGACTCTCGAACATTTTAAATCTAAAATCATGATATTTTGCTGAATTTTGCTTTTTTACGAAATTTGTAGAAATATTGTCAAATTTCAGCAATTTTGTGAGGAATTTTGAATATTCAAACTAAACAGCCATTGAAATGTAAAAAATCAGCCTGAAAAAATATAAAAACGTGAAAATATGAATATTTTTTATCAGTGCATAGCTTTGTTATTGCTCTAGAAGTCGGTTTCTCAGACTCAAGGAGTTGCATTTCAAGGGTGTATGTATTTATTTTGCTTTACAGCATGTATAATAACAGTGGAGAATATACATTCTTATATAAAAGTCCAGGGAGTATGCAAAAGACCACGTAGGCCTAAACACATTCTGAGGTATAAACCTTCAATGCATAAAAAATCAAAGGTTTAATACGAAACAACAAACATTAGATGGACAATGAGCACGGAACAGGGAATGAATATGAAAGTCAGGGATGGCCAAAATCGAATATTTTACTAATTCTAATACATTCTGAAAAAATAATTCTGCATATATCGAACACATTCTAAATTCAGTTCTATCTTTTATGAAAAAGATCATTACGATTATTTTAAGGTAAAACACTAATTACAAAATCTAGAAAAACACGAATCAACTCCATAATTTCCTTTTTTTTATGTAAAGTATCAATTTCATGAGCAAAAATGGAGTTTCAGCTTATAGGTCTCTAGATTTATGCAATAAAAACACTACATTTTTTTAAGCAATTATTCTGAATATATCTAAAATCAATATCTTTACTACACCGAATATGTTAATTTTCAAATATTCGATTCGCTTTGGACATTCCCTGATAACAATCTGATACCGAACCAGAACTTTTTCAAAATTCAGCTTCAATCAGACCTGTGCTGTCAAACTAAACTTGAAGTTCAACATTGCTTTTTTTCTCCAGATTCCCGAAGGAAGATCGTTCCTCATTTGCTCTTCCCCCTGATGTCGTTTATTTCTGCCAACCTGAGGGATGCACCAATGTCTGTAGAAGGTAAGATGGCCGGTAATCGGGGCTGTGGAGTCGATATCAAAACATTTGACTACAACTCTGACTCCTCTTTTGCTTAGTATCTATTTTAAATATGAAGTAAAACTTTATTGGATTTTATGGAAAAAATAACAAATAAAACTGATCTAGAGAAGTTTAGAGTCCCGCTTCACACTTACACTAATTTATTTCTCCAACTTCACAGAAATAAATTCAGGTAAGTGCGAAGCGAGACTTTAAACCTCTCTAGTTAGTCATAATTATTCTTGCTACAGTATCCTTACATGTACTGCATACAGATCCGCAAACGTAAAGGCACAGATGAAGGATAAGTAGTTAATCCACGTCCCCCAGACCAATAGCATAAAACTGATCTGTCTCCAACTCTGTTCTGAATATAGATGATATAGATAGTAGTTGGTGACAGATCACTGACCAGTATGTTTTCTTTTTTCCATATAATCATTGGCAGAGTTATGCGTTAATGTATTTTATTCACATGGAGGCGAATTAATGTAATAGCTCAGATTCCACAGCGCTGCTGGTAATTTGAAATGGTTTTGTCCAATTCAGAGATCAAAGCTGTGAATGTGACTATAAGTTTTAAAATGGAATAGAGTGATTTCTCAGTATTGAATTGAATAAATTAATATCAGAATATATTCAAATATATATTTTGAGATCTGTGTTTATATTTAAAAAATATAAACATTTCTCGATCCTGTTGGCTCATATTTCTACCTTCAAAAAGCTCCATCATCATCAACACCCGACTGGTGTAATATTAGTTACTTCACTACTCAGACACTCGGAGAAAATGGTTCCTTTGGAAGAAAATTTAGCAACTGGGCAATATTTCCTGATTTATATTTTTTTAGAATATAATATGTCTTTTTTGTGTGCCTCGTAATGACCAAACCTCAAACATTTTCAACCCATTAATACTGTTATGAAATAGTGCTCAAAAATTTGAAGCTTTTTTGTCAATCCGTCAAAATATGACTTGTGAAGTTTTGACATCCGAAGATTCTGTCATTTTGATCAACATTGTTATTTATGTACCTGTATACCGCCGTCACAATACCGGTATTGTCGGTATATTACCGTAAGCTATTTTTGCCCAAAAAGGATTTTATTACAGTTCCTAATTAAAAAAGCACACTGTGCGTCTTAAGTGATATTAGTTCGACTCTTTAATAAACTAAGGGCATTGCACACATGTACGGCTACGACGGTTGTCACCGATTCCCAATATACACATCTCTGATTTTTGCTGCCTGGTGCGATTAGCACGGCTGAATTTCTTGCTGCTACGGCTCTACGACAAAGTTGAAATTTTCAACTTTGCCCTAGAGTTGTACGACCGACTGACTTTTTCTTGCAGATTTTTGCGCTTGAATTGAATCCCAAGCCTCGATTTCTCTGAGGCTTGGGAGATAATTCTGCACCGTATCCTTTGGTAATATCTCATGATACCGTTACCGGTACAAAGTAGGCTACCCGCACTAGTAAGCGTATGTCTGTTGAATGTTAAAAATATTTATGTCTTAATGAATTTAGGTTTTAATTTGTTAAAATATTCCTATGCTGCTATTTATATCAATTGCAGAAAGATAAACAATCCGTAGCCATCATCCATGATATCAGGGATGTGTGTATCAAAATCGCAGAAATCGAATGCGGCCACCATTGGCCTTAAACGAAACGAAACGTCACTGAAATAAATTTGTGCAAGTGTAAAGCAAGACTAAGCTTTCTATATATATGTATATGTTAAATTTCGAAAACAGTTTTCAACTAATTGTATCACGGTAGTTGTATCTGAAACAACTATTTTAAATTGTAACAGCAACTCTATCTCTGATATTGAAATACAAAGTAACCATATTTCCACAGATCCAGCCAAAGTCTCCACGAAGATACAACATCGTTTGTGTTCACGTTAACGGACAAAGACAGTGGATTTATAAGATATGGAGTCTGTGTGAATTTCTATCGTCCGTTCGAACGAAAAGATTTGGATAAATTGAGGAAGAAAGGTTGGAAGAAAAGACAAAAGTAAGATATTTATTGGTCAAAGCCGGACTTCCTTAGACAACCATTTCTATTTCTAATGATCGTTGAGTTTTGTTTTGCACTCAATCCTTCAAGTAGATCAAACTGAGTGATACCAGATACAGTAGCCAGAGTAAATTTTGTTTTTCTTCGGACGCCCAAACAAGCTTGAAAACCATCAACACTACTATTTCAATGCAGCATGATTTTGTAATATTTTTTACATTTTTGTTGCTTGAGGCATCATTTTTAAGAGTAAAACGTTTTTTAAGTTTTTCCTGTAATATATCATGGAATGTTGCTTATTTTTTCTGCTTTTCCTGATCATGTGGATTTGCGAGCAAAACTTGAGTCAATAACTGTCTTTTGGGAATGAAGGTTCTTCAGCCTTCTCTGTATCTGCCCTCATGTAGTTCTTTGCACAACAGTGGTTGTTTTGGGTGACTTTCATTATATAAAGTCCCTTAAAACATTTGCTCTGAGCGAATTCAGACAAAAGAAAATTTTCCTTCTTGTGGAATTTATTTTTTTTGAGTAGCTGACATTCCTATTTACTTAACTAATAGATTAACAAGATTAGTGTTGTTGGGAAATTATGGGTTCTCTAGTTTGACGAGGAAATCTCACCCAACTTAGTACACCCTGGGTTTTAGCATGAATTATATATAGTTCAGACTAATCCGACATATTCAACCTGCGAAATCAGCGACATTTTATTAACCAGTCATTGGGGTTGACGAAACGATTGTGGGAAATGCTTATGTATGGCTCGAGCATGTGATGTCATATTTCTAAAAATCTGGAGGGCAAAAGCAAAATTGCTTTACTGGCGGTCCGTTGCTTCAACTGCTTCCTGTGTCATTTTGGTAATTTTGTTTGCGGTATAAATCATCACATGGATTTGTTCATACGTAATGATTCAGGCTGATTGAATGTATAGATATACTATTTGTTCCTAGAACTATATTAATGTGTCAAAACGAACATAGTTCCGTCACGAGGAAAATATCCCTCTAATTTAATTTACTATTGTAAAAATTACGATTTTTGCCCTGAAGCTTTTTTGTTGGCATTCAGATAATGGAGTAGGTGCGCTGGCTAGAACTTGGCGACATTAGATATACTTTGTACCGGCTCACCGCCGCAAAAATGCAGGCATTTCTGATATGCCAAGCCTTTTTCTGCTATTTTATGCTATTGTGTCCTTTTGAAGAGCCATGTGAGGCTCGACCCAGTTAAAACAATGTTCAATCTAGGCTGCCACTAGGTGTAAGTGGTCTGAAGACTTGTCTTTTGTTTTTTGGCGATATGTCACAGAATACCGGTATCACGGCAAACATACATTGCGAGAATTAGCGCGATACTGTAGTCTGGAAAACTCAATACCGGTATATACCATCTTACTGATATTGCTCCCAGCTGTAGCGATGGCCCTATATAGAATCTTGTAGAGGGTTGGGAATGAGTCTTTCACATGGTCTAAAATGAGGCTAAAAATCTTCATCGCTTTGTTTGAGTGGATCACTTTTAGCAATGTTCTACATCTTCAGCCATTTATTTGAAGGGTCACTGTTTTTGGAATTTTTTTCTGGTTTGACCGAGGCCGGGTTATTAACAGTTTTGTAATGAGTGGTTTGTTAGACTGACTCTGATTACATACATTTCTTATAAATAAGGTCTTTCTCAAAAATCCGCAAACTATAATTAAATGTCAGGCATTTCATTTATTGAAATGCTCAAACATCCATAAGTGACTTTTGAATGACATTCAAACTAAACTTAAACAACCCCACGTATGTAATCATAGCACATTTTTCATAGTTTTGACTTCTGCTTTGTTTAAAAATCCAATTTTCTAAGACCAATTTCCTATGTTGTTACGTGTTACTTCTACATCTGTTCCTTCCTTGCAGAAACATGATCTTTATCGTTGTAAAAATTGTTTGAATGATTTATTTTACGTGGATGAGTTATGTTTTGTTAAGAATGAGTCACTGGTTGATCAAATAATTTTGTAGCTGAAGATATTAAAATAGGATAATTTAGTTTAATTTACATTGTGTTTGGAATATGCTATATAGATAAATAATATCCCGATATATCAGATGTAGGAAGTTGCTGAGATTTGACCACATTTTTTCTATTTTGCAGCTCGATTAATGCGTCATGATTAGGGCTGGGCAATTTGATTCGAATCGATTGTGAATCATTCATAGGAACAAAATGTGCTGAATGACCTAGAATTAAATTCGACCAAAATCTATTATATTTTATCGTTAAAATATGAAAATTGTTGCTCTTAGACATGGAATATTAATTATATAATAGCACTATCAGCTATAAATTTCTTGATTTTCGTAATGGAGAAACGTTGTAATACTAAAAATTGGACATTTGTTATTTACGTGGAATTAGTGATTCGATCCGATTTTTGATCGAATTTCAAATGATTTGATTTTGCCCAGCCCTAGTTATGATTTATGCTGAGTTTTACAACGAAAGATTCGTCATGTATCATGATTTCACTGTAAAATGATTCAATTAAAGAATAATCGAAAAACAAAATTTTTTTATCAAAATCATAAAATAATAAACTGTTTGGTTTATGGACGTTCGCTAGTCCACTGTACGATTGAACTGTTGATAAGGTGTCTGCTGTCTATAGTAGCCTCTCGTTTGAGAAATTTCTATTGTAATGTTTGTGAAAAGGTATATATTGTCCACCTTTCATGTATGATTCATGTTTGATGGAATGGAATTATTTATTATTTAATTTCGACCAAAAAAATGTCGGTTCCGACTTGGAATCTGAATTGATAACAGAAGTCTAGGACGATAACTATTAGCAATATTGATCACTGCAGGCAGACAGGCTTAATGTCAGCTCCTCGCCTGCTCATTAGTACCGAGAAAATAGATTCCACCAAAAGAAAAATTACCAAATGGTCATGTTTCAGGATGAATCTTTTGCTAAAAGGTGCACATGACTTTATTAAATAAATGTCCAACAGTAACAAAACTGTAGAAAATGATTTAAAATGGTTTTGAATCATTTTTTAACCGTCCGAAGAAAATGACATGAATATTTCAGACACCCGAAGAAAAACAAGAATATTCTGATTCTATTCGAATATTTTGGACAGCCCTAATAGAAAGATTTAAAATCACCATTACTATGAAATGACAGTGTGATGGTCTTAAATATTCTTTGTCCATCCGAAGAAAATGATATTAACATTTCAGACACCTTAAAAAGCATGAACATTTCAGACGCCTGAAAAAACAAAGTTTCTACCACCCTTATTGTTTACCAAATTAATTTTGAGTACTTTTTTCTTAAGGCAGAATTATCTTTGTGTTCTGTATAGAAGATTTGGTGACGTCTTGCTTACCGGCTTATGGTGCGACTGTTTCAGCTACCTAACGCTAAAAGCCTTGTGATTTGATTTTTATTGATTGATTTTATTAAGGTTGATGGTTGTAACGTGATTAAGTGCATGTTTTTCAAGTCAATATCGATTGATTAAGTGTTCGACCTTGAAAAATTGATTTACATTTTATGGAGACCGTGCTTTTCTCACGTTAAGCAAATGGTTGCCATCAGAAGAAGAAAATTCACCAAACACAATATTTCGAGCAGTTATAATCTTTTTCGGTACAAAACAATGCTGAAGTTATGGGAAAGATGCAAAACAACCATCGTTTATAAAGAGACATTTGCTAATGCATTGCTTCCTAGCTGAAATTCCTCCTGTTTCAACCCATTTTGTTTCAGTGGCCCAAGTAGCAGAGTGGCTTCTACCAGTCTTCACATTGTTGCAATAAAACTGCACAAAAAGTTCCAAAATAATTGACACTGATTTGAAATAGTTTAATGTGGTCTTGAAGTTATTTATTTGCACCAGACTAGTCTACCGAATAGTGTAATAATAACAATTTCAACCAAATTTGCAAAGATAGCGAAATTCAAACACTCAATTCAACTATTTAATTCGAATCCTGCAGGAAAGTCTCAAAGTATGGGCCACAGATGGACCGTGTCAAATAGATGCCGTTTATCTGTGGCTCATGCCTGACAAATTAGAAGCCACATAATGTTCTAGTATTCCTAGATAAATTAATTTTCGAATCAAATTTAGAATTCTGGAAAAGTTTTATTAAATGATCATTTATCAATATGAAATTTTCATAATGAAAGTTACAGTTTCATGTATTTTGCTCAAAACATTTGATGAATCATTGCGGATCATAATGATAACTAGACTAATAAGACTATGCTGAAGCCTGTACTTACAGGGCTCAACAGATTGATGTTTTTGGGCCTTTTTTCCTACAGTTTCGTGGTCACTAGGCGTCTCAAAAATGGACATTTTAATCTTACAGCAAAATATATTATTATGAAATGTTGCCCATTTGCTAATATTTTACTGATGAAACGCATTTTGACGGGTGTTCGAGTAGCTGACAATCTAATATATATATTTGAATCTTGATTCTCAAGGTGGCATTCCATTTTTAGTTTTTTCCCTCATCCCAGTGTTAAAATTAATTGCTTGTGTACCTAATCCATATATTGCCTTCTCTCTCAATCAAATTAGCGGTATCTAACGAAACGCTTTCCCAGAAAAATCAATTTTATTGGTTTTCATTTTTGCCCCGTGAGTCAACATGGGGGTGATGACGAGTTCATTATGATGATATCAATGAACATTTGTCACGCTGGTATTAAATGCCCAACAACTGAGATAAAACACAGTTTTTGCTTTCATATCGATATTGATGGTTTTGAAGCCACTATGCTTTAGTAACTATGCTGCTGTACGAATTTGACACCCAATTTTCTACACCAGCCAAAATCCTGCTTCTCTAATATAAAAATACTGTATTTCCATTGAAATTTCAGTCACTTTTTTGTAGTTGTCTAGTAGAATGTCTGACTTTCTTTCTACTCTCTACAATTCAACGATTCTCTTGCTCTCTCCCAGCATTTCTCGAACATGGGTTGCGTTGGGTTATAAATTGGGTTTTTAAACTTCAATTTTTTAATTTTTTTAATCTGTTTCCCCTGTTGAAGTGCCATTATAGACGGACCTATTGCACCATAACATTTTATTAGACTTCAGAAACTTCTCTTCTTACTGATTCATAAGGACTTTGTTACTCTGGTTAGCTCAGTTTTCCACGCATCATGAACATGCTTGGAACTACGAACCAACGTCTTATGACGTGGGGGGCTTCGGTGGCTCAGTTGTTCAAACGGTATTGTTAGGCGCTTGACCATCATTGGGGTATTTACATTGCAGTTAAAGCATATTGCTTAGAGGCATCAGAAACTCCAGGCGTCACTTGTTTCCACCCCCTATGTGGAATTGTAAAGTGATAATTATATGAATTATATGAATGATCTTATTCATTTTACTTAAAATTCAAATGAATGATAATCTATTGTGGTGAATGTCTCACGGCCCGAACCTTAAGTATCATATATTATAATAGGGCTGGACAATTCGATTTGGTGATTCGAAGCACAATATATTCGAATTAACCGTGAATCGTTTATAGGAACAAATACTTACTAAATGGACTAGAATTTTCATTTTTAACGACGAAATGCAATTGATTTTGGTCAAATTTGACCAAAATCGATTATATTTTGTCATTTAAATTTGAAAATTGTTGCTCTTAGACACAGAGTTTAAATTGAATATACACTATAAACTATTAAGGTCTTGATTTTCACAGCGAAGATGTTATTGTAATAGTAAAAATAGGATATTTGTTATTTACATCGAATTCGTGATTTGAACCGATTCCAAAAAATTATTCGGATCAAATTCCAATTCCGAATGACTGTTTTGCCCAGCCCTAATCATATGACATTTAAGGCTTGAGCCATTTGATCAATTACATTTTTACCTCAGGGTCCGAGAAGAGTCTTCAAATGATCAAGAATTCTCAGATGACGATGAATCAAAATTCAACGGAGGATTCGAGACTCCTACTACAATCGCCGAGACAGTTAACAACGCATATATAAGTCCTATGAACCTAAGTCCTGGTGGGACCGGGGACACATTAGCGCTGAGCGATGAAAACTCACCTGCATCTACCAAAGGTATTGATAAGTCCAAATATTAAAATTACTGTTTGTTTTAAAATTAAAATTCGCTTCAGGCAAAGCTGAAAGCGAATTATAAAGAGTTGAGTATCAACCACATGTAGGAATATCCAGGATATTTGATTAGATTCTCGATATTCCTATCATAAACTATTCAATTAGATTTCTGCAAGAATTCGAAATCAATAAAATGAAAATTCTGCATTTTTCCATAAATAAGGTGAGTTCTCGCGTAAATTTTGAGCTGAGAAACGGATATCTTTGTTTATTTATTATAGGCGCCTAGTGGTCAAACATGTTGGCATCGCAGGTTGAAGATCTCGGGTTCGAGCCCCATCTTGCTTAGTCATGCCCACCACTCTACCCAGGGTGTAATAGCTTGGAAAGGCTGAGCTGAACAGAAAAAGATCATATCTTTTCAGCAATTGTAACCCTGTCCATCTCTAGGTGGCCGCTGTTACAGGGCCTTGGACAGGCTGATCCACTCTAAGAAGAGGCTAAAAAAATTATATGACTTTTGATTGGAATATTCAGTTCCGTTCGTGAGAGTCATTCGATTTTATTCTGAAACCACAAGATATATGACTTTGGCCACCTCTACTCACATGGCAAAGAGATACTACATAATGTAGCAGACACGAGTGCTCTCTGAGTGGAAAACATCTTATAAACCAAAAAGAACTGAACCGCTATGATCAAATAAGTGGCATTTCTGTTAAACGTGACTGCCGGTTTTCACGCAGGAGTGGACGGCATTGGGATCAGATACATTTCTTTTTCAAACCGTTTACAAATTATTAAACAAAGAGATATCTTGATTTTACTGCTGAATAATTGGACAATTTTTTTTTCTAAAATGTTGAAAAGTGAAATTAAATTAGAGCCAGAATATCATGATGCTTAGAGAAGAATATATGAGTCAGAGATGTCCAAACCAAATCCAATATTTGAATTTGATACATTTAGAAATTAACATATTCATTTTACTAAAATGCTTGATTTTATAGAAGCTACCCTGCTTTTTTTGGGCCTCTGTGACTTTCCTGTAATTTTACTTTTATAGCCAAAACGACTTTAAATTAAAAAAATGAAATCATTTGTGTTTATAAGAAGCATTTTAATATCTTTCAGGAAATATTTTATTAGTATATATTGCCCTTTTTGTAAAAATCATCTGATAGAACCTTCAGATGTCTGAGTAACAGAGTCACTTCATTGAACGAAAACTGCTGGGAATCTTAGATTATCAATGATTTTGATGAAGTCATAAAATATTCACGACATTCTTCGTGTCAACAATTTTAAAACGTCACAAAGATAAACATTGAACAAAATTCCAAAGTACGAGACTATTGCAACAATAAACATCTTTATATGAGAACAAATAGATCCGTCACTGAATAAACATTTTAAGGTTGGATGGAATTTTCAATGTGAAAATATTTTACTCAAAATATCCAAGATTATTTTATCAAGCGTTAGTGACATATGGATTAACGCAGAGCTTGAATTAAATTGATATTCGGTATTAACTGTATGCCATTAACACCAAATAAATACTGGCAACGGTTAAACAGACTGGGAATATGACAGCTACACTGCTACTCCAGACAATAAAATGACTTCTTCCGCAAGAAAATTTAACAAATGAGGAATATTTTGTGATATATTTAAGAATTTAAATGTTTCTAGAAAACTTGAATGCCTCTTTTCAGTGTATTTTAGTAGCAAAACTGTATAAAAAGGTTTAATGGAATCAAAAATACTGAAATAGCAGTGTTGATGGTTTTGAAGCCTTTTTGTCCTTCTGAAGAAAATGATATGAATATTTCAGACACCAGAATAAACCAGATTCTGTCACCCTGGTTTAAATTTGTGATGTTGTAGTTCATTTCGAGCTCTGGTTTAATTCAATCGTTGATTCACTATATACTAGCGCTGTTGATGGTTTTGAGGTTTTTGATTTGAGAGGAAAAACAAATTTGTTTAATAGTGAGTCTTTTCAACAAGACCCTGCATCATAGGTTATTTTTTTAAAGTAAAGTTTCAGAAACCATGATGATTTTACACAAAATATGAATTTATTTTAATTACAACATTATATGGATTCCCAAGCATCATTGGCACCAATGTATTCTAATAAGTTTGTTGTTATCGGAAGAGTCAGATATTCTGAATTCTAATTATGAGTAATTTTGTGCGGTATTTCGATTACTATTGATTCATACTGCCGTGAAAACTTTGATGCTAAATGTGGTCAAATATCAACAATTTGCTTGACTCTGACATTATTCTATTTATATTTCGAGTATTATTTGACTGAACTACTAGAGCTGGGCGACATCAGGTATATTTTGTACCGGTATACCGCAGCCAAAAATGCTGTTATCACTGGTATGCCAAGCCATTTTCCGCCATCAAAAACATTCTATTGTGTTAAAGGGCCATATT
Organism: Styela plicata; assembly: GCA_963675895.2. Taxonomy (NCBI): domain Eukaryota; kingdom Metazoa; phylum Chordata; class Ascidiacea; order Stolidobranchia; family Styelidae; genus Styela; species Styela plicata. The sequence continues at coordinate 15,365,030 of OZ023150.1, read as the reverse complement.
ATGTGTGACTTAGTTAAAAAATCAGGTCTATACCTCTAAATACGGACGGGTTGTTGTTTCATGACGTTGCAAAAGTTCAATACAATGAGCTAAAGACCCGTTTTTTGTCGTTAATTGACGCGACAATACATAAACTTGTAACCATTTTAGGTGGTATGCCACGAAATACCGGTATCGCGGCAAACCAACATTGTGGAAATTAACGCAATACGATATTTTAGAAAACTCAATTCCGGTATGTACCGTTCTACCGATATACCGCCCTGGTCTAGGGACAACCCCAGTAATAGCATTCTTATTTGTTATTTTTCAATTTCAGCTCAAAGTCCGAGACGTCGAGGTCAACGAACAATACGGACACATACCCTTACATCACTGTGTATAATAAGCCGACAACCATTCATATCTGGATTTAGAAGGTGAGTAATTCTTTTGTATATGGGGCATACCAAGCTGAAAGATTCGCATCAAATCAGTTACATCTCTGTTGAAGATTGTTTAAATACTAAATCATATATGATTTGACAATGTTTAGGAATATCTTCTTGTTCCTTTTCACAAATTTCACCTAAAAACGACTGATTTTACTTTGTCAAGCGCGAACCACTGACTGATCATGCCTAGTAAGGGCAATGTCATTTAGGGCTTTAGAATAGTCCTAACATATTTCCTGCGTGTCATAAGAGGCGACTAAAAGGAAACAAAGAAGGGGTAGATGGTTTTACCATCTCCCAGGGCAGATACCACTCACTGAACTTTACCATGGCGGGTCAGTTCCATTTGTGATGTTTTCGATGCAGAGTGCAGTTGTTGGTACTACATCTTTTAGTAGCTCTTTGCTATTGAGTGGCCGTTGGTTGATTTTATTGGGAGCTGCTTCCGGCCTTACTTGGACGCCGGTGGTCATGCTATAGCGCAAGATTTTTCAAGTGGTAAAAGTATGGATTGGCTTATCAAAGTTTGTGATAAAAATTTTTATTGATAGGAATATTTGAAATATTTTGAAAGATTTATTTGAGATTCATGAATATATAGATACTGTCATAAATGCTGGGCAATGCTATTAAATTTCTTTCCTTGATGCAGATCAACAAAATCTCATTCTTTTTTGAGGGTCTGAATTATACATGCCATTCTTCCTTGAATGGGAAAAAAGGTTCAAATCATCAACACTGCTATTTCATAGCAGTATTGATGATTTGAACCTTTTTTTCCGATATCATTGCAACTGGGAGCTTAAAAAAAGACATTTCACTCTTCTAGCAAGAGATATGTCATAAAATATTACCCATTTGCTAAACTTTCTTCTGATGGGACCCATTTTCTTCGGTTGTCTGAGTATCAGAGTAAGAAGTATTAAGCTAGCCTGGTTAACTCTAAAAAAAAATTTATAATGTAATTCCCAAAAATTAATGAAGCATTTTGATATGTTGTTACTTATCAATTGTGTTCTTGATTTCAAGTAAATGCTATCTGTCCATCCATATAACATACCTCTGATATCTTCATATATTCAACGTATATTCAATCATATTTTCAGATGTTTATTAACAATGAAACGGATAATCGAAGCCTGTTATCATCGGATTAAAAGTAGAAACAGGAGAAAGTCAAAGCAATATCACAGGTGGGAGAGAGTTGTTTAGTCAAAATCCACTATTTCGTCATCAAAATCGCTGAGACATTGAAAGAGCCACCATCACACCTGAAAATTTCTTGAAACCTTGCTGGTCTCTAGCTAGTGCTCAAATAGCTGCATGAATACAGGAATGAGAACTAAGAAATCTCATTTTCTGAAAGATACCTTCTGACCAAAGTTTTAAAGCCATCTAGATCAACACAATCTGGAAGGCAGTGGAAAGACAATGAATTCCGAATTGTAGAAAACTTTCGATAAAACTATCTGTGTCACTGTGGAACCTCTGCTGTTCATAGATAATTTGAAAGCAAATGTGTAAACTAATTAAATGTTTTATTTTAACAAGCATATGCCATAGGTGGGTATCGTGGTGGCGTCATCCATCAGTGACTTATACTCAACAAAACGTTCTGGATATAGGTTTCCAGACTAGGTGGGCTGTTATGAGATGGTGCTTTTCAACTTGTCTTTATTGAAGTAGTTTGATAACTGGAGTCTATTCTACTAGATTTTTTTATTTAACGATTCTTGATTTTGAGTCTTAATGTTGTTAGGCGCGCGGTAGCTCAGTTGGTAGAAGCTAGTTTTGGCTTCGTCCACCAACAACGACGAGTGAAACGATGAGACAAAAATCTCCTCCTTCGACTTGAGGAGTATTTGTCTATTTCTGAGCATTGGAATGTTCGTAAAAAATATAATTGATCTTCACAGCATCTGGGCAATGCTCAGTGGATGCGCCACCATAGCTTCTACATCGTTGTCAGGAGTTATCATGAAAGAAGTGCAGGAGATCGAGGAATGGACACAGAAACTGCTTGATGCCCCGGTACCTGTGCCTGGGAAAACTAAGTTAACATTGGAGCTGCTACCTCCAGATATGCAGGTGTGGGATATAATTTTATTTTATATTTTATAATAGTTCACTCCAAGCAAGGCTGGAAGCCTAAATGGAGCTAACTAACGGTCGCTCAGATGTCAGAGTCACTATGAGATAAAGTGCCAGCAACTGTACTCCAAGTGGAAAATATCATATACAGAACTAAATTACCAAGGTAAAAGGTCGGGAGTGGTATCTACCCTGGGCGATGATAAAACCGCTTAACACTGCTTTGCGTCCTCTCAGTTGCCTCTCTGATGTACTGGAAATGTGTTAAAACTTTTTTAAAGCTAGTATCTACAGGGCCTTTTTTAGGTATTGTTGTATTTTGTATGAAATTTGTTTAGTTTTCAGAATATTTAGAATTGACCTGTTTGTTCCAAAAATAGATCAACCACTAAACAACAAAAATGCTATGTTCGAGTGTCTTGTGCTTATAGAGTGTTTGTCAAAAACCTCAACCAGACCGACAGAATGCTATCCAGACACCTGAAGAAATTGGGAATCCATTGGAGAAAAATTTAGCAAATGAGTAAGCCTTCATGGATATATCTCTCGGTAGAAGATTAAAATGCCTATTTTTGAGTGTATGGTAGCATATAAACTAAGCAAATAACTTCAAAATCATCATTCTTTATATATATATTTGTATATATATATATATATATATATATATAATTTTAATATTTATAAATTTTATAGCGGTATTGATGATTATGAAGCTTTTTCGTTCATACCAAGAAATTGACATGAAGTTTTCGGACACCAGAAGAAAAAAAAGATCCTGCCAACCGTGATGACAAACTTATACAACATTTACCAAAACAAATCTTAATAATTGCAGCTTCCTCTCACATTTGCTCTGCCTGATGAATCAAGATTAACATTGCTGGATTTCCCGTTTCATCTTCCGCTGGAGTTGCTGGGCATTGACCTGTGCTTGAAGGTTTTAACTGCGATACTCCTCGAACAAAAGGTGGGCATTTGATTGTATTAAGATGTACAGCATTAGCAATTGAGTACGTAATGGCTTGAACTGCAATATCGTTCGGTCATAAAATGTTTTTCCACAGACTCATAGCTATTAGCATTGATTTAAAAGAAGCATCGAATATAGCTAAACATGCTGCAAAATATAGTCCCAAGTGAATGCACCCTAAATGGAAACTTCCCCTGCATAACTGACGAGTGCAGTCAGTGGTATCTGCTCTCTGGATAATCAGGAATCCATCTGCCGCTTTTTCACTCGGGGCAGCTGCCATTTCCTTTATTGGTTTATGGAAGGTTTTTATTCTTAGTGTAGTTGATGGTTCAAATTTTCGAGTGACTTTTGCTATATTAGTGGTCGTTGGTTGGTTCATCTTGTATTTTGTGTCTTTTTCTCTGTTGATCTCAGAATAAATCTGCAAAAAATAACAGCATTTTCATTCAACCTTCAACCACAAGAAACACACTGTGTGATTCATTACTTAAAAAATCAATAAAAATCAATATTTTAAAGTATTCTATGATATTATTGATCTTTCATAACTGGTTCAAAATCAATAATGTCTGGTCTGTTTGCCAACCATTGCTCATGGTATTTGATAGATATATTCATACTAATTCGGCATATTTTTTAAATTGGACAAGTAATCAGGAAATGTTGTGGATTACGGCCACTTATAAGCAAAGAGCGACTACAAGACTAGGGCTGGGCAATTCGGTGATTTGAATCGATTCAAAGCACAAATTATTCGAATCAGTCGTGAATCGTTCGATGGGAACAAAAACTTGCCAAATGAAGTGAATTTTCTCGTTTTCACGATAAAATACAATCGATTTTGGTCAAATTCGATCTAAATCGAATATATTTTGTCGTTAAAATATGAAAATTGTTGCTCTCAGACATGCAGTGTGTGTTGAAAATACACTTTAATCTATAATTGTCTTGATTTTCACAATGGAGACCAGTTTTTTATTATGTGGTAGCAACAAAACTGTAGAAAAAGGTTCAAAATCACCAATACTGCTGTGAAATAGCAGTGTTGATGATTTTGAAGCATTTTTTTGCACATGTCCATTTTTCCATGCCCACATTTTTGTCCATCTGAACAAAATAACATTTCAGACACCCGAAGAATAACAAGCATTTTGCCACCCTGGTTCCCACTTTATCTCCGGCCATGCTTGTTCATTTGATCGACGAAAAGTCCTGTTTACTCTCAACATCGAGTGATCTTATGATCATTATGATAAATCAAGGAGAATGGTCGGAAGTTTGAATTATAGATGAGTGTTATGCAAGATATTTTACATGGAAATCATATTAAAAAGGTTAGGTGTCTGGTTAGCCGAATCTGCAAAGCGTTGTGAACACTGTATGATTCGAGCTACGCATCTCTGATAGTTATGATGTAATTTTGAGTCCTGTGCGTAGAGCTGGGCCTCATTAAGTATATTTTATACCGGCATACCGCAACCAAAATGTCAGTATTACCGGTATGCTAAGTCATTTTTGGCTATCGAAAACCATGCTATTGTGTCATTTTAACGGGCCACGTGAGGCCCGACCTAACTAAAAATCAGATGCATATCTTTAAGTGCGGGCGGGTTGTTGTTTCATGACATTCCAAAAGTTCAATATCAGGAGGTGTAGGTGGACTTAAGACCCGTTTTTTTATTGCATGACACGATAATGCATCAACTTGTTGCCATATTTGACTGTATGTCATGAAATACCGGTATCACGGCAAACTGACATTGCGTATGCGACGGTAGTTTGGAAAAGTTGCAAATCGTCAGGTATTTCTGCCTCTCTGACACCCGATGAAAATTGTTCCAAGGAAAGAAAATTGAGCTGATGGGCAATATTTTATGATATATCTGGTGCTAGAAGAATTAAATTCCTCATTTCGAGTGTCTGGTGGCACCTAACTGTGTAAAAAGTTTCAAAGCTGTGAAATAGCAGTGTTGATGGTTTTCAGAACCTTTTTGTCCATCCGAGCAAAACGACATTTCGGACACACGAAGAAAACTATGATTCAACCAGCCTGTAGTCAGCGTTCCGCCAGTCTGATTCCTCCTTCAATCTAAATCACCAACAACAATATTCAAGCTCATTAAACTGTTTAAATCCTGAATAATTTATTTGCAGAATTATCAGATTACCGTCTCCATTGAGTCATATTTATTGGGAAATTTTATCTATTATCTTTCGTATGGGGATTCAGCACTTTTATTTAAGATTCGGATAAATGTTTGATTCTTAGGATTTGATTAAAGAAATCTGTGATCTTGTATGTTTTGAGTCGATCTCTTTTCACAAATTTGCGAGTGTATTTGTAGCTTTCGTTGGGTCATAGCTAGGGCTGGGCAAAACCGAATCATTTGAAATTCAAATCGGATTCGAATAATAATCACTAATTCTATGTAAATAACAAATATCCCATTTATACTATTACAACGTGTCTCCATCATGGTTATCCAGGAATGGATAGTTTGTAGTGTTTTTCAATTCACACTGCTTTTTTTAAGAGCAATTATTTTCATATTTTAACGGCAAATTTGGTCAAATTTGACCAAAATCGATTGCATTTTGTCGTAAAAATGAAAATTCTAGTTTATTTAGCAGTTTTTTTTCCTGTGATTGAATCATGATTGATTCAAATAAATTGTCTTTCGAATCTACTCGGATTGGCCAGTCATAGCCTAACTTCTTGACGAGCACTTCTGGCTCATTTTTGGAGAAATAAAATATTTGTACTGAATCCTCCTAATGAAGATATTAGAAATTTTTTCTTCAAACTTTTGTTGAATTATTGATGAGTCCGTGACCCGTTCATAATGAATGGTGTTGGGGTCTGAATAATTTGTGTTATTGGATCCAGTAGCGGTTTGGACTGGTCACGGTTATTATAGGCCAGTTTATGGATAATTACTGTGAACTGTCGAAATTGGGTAGGGCTGTCTGAAATATTCGATTCATAAATTAATCGATACTTTTATGTAACATTTCAAAATCAACAAATTGATGAATATTTTTCAAAAAAGAGTGTCAATTGTCACATGAATTATGAGGTGAATATAAGCTACATACAGATCCGCAAACACAAAGTAAGGATAAGTAGTTAGTCCCTCTGACCAATATGATTAAAATCTATTCATGCTAAAGGTATCTATGAAAATTATTTAATTTTAAAACCAATTACCAAGGGTTAGACTGACCAGGATTTTAAATATTTTTTAAAATCTATGTGGGTCGAGATATTCCATAGCGTTATTGATGGTTTTAAACCCCTTTCTACAGTTGAGTTCCTTCAGTTAGAAGGAAGCATTTTAATTTTATTGGGAAAGATTTATCATGAAACATCACGGATTTTCTTCCGATGAAACCCATATTTTTCAGATGACTGAATATAAAAGTAGCTGACACTCTGACACAGTTCGTCCACGAATCATAAAATTCCTGACAAAGAAAATGATCATTGTTTAGAAGTTATTCTGCCAGCTCCCCCCCCCCCCCCCCCCCTTTTAGACATAATTCGTTCCTTTCTGAAACATTGAATTTTTTTTCAGATTGTCCTGAGATCTCGAGACTACAATGCATTATCGATGTCCGTACTTGCGTTAACGAGCATGCTTTACCCTCTACAATACATGTTCCCGGTGATTCCCCTACTCCCTGTTTGCCTCCCCGGATCAGAGCAACTTCTTCTGGCCCCAACACCGTATATAATTGGGGTTCCGGCCCCATTTTTTGACGACGCCCAGTTCAGTCTTCCTAGTGATGTCTGGCTTGTGGATCTGGATTCAAATGAGGTGAGAATTTTGTGGTGGAAATTCCAGACATTCTAAGGAAACCGCGACTCCCGGCTATCTTATCTGTCTGTCCAAATCGTCAGTTTTGCAAAATCGAATATCTGCCGATTTGTATGAGATAGTTTTTTTCAGAACAGGATATTTGAATTACATCATACTAAAAAAAAAACAAAAACTTTGCTACATTTATGTTCAAAACCTACCTATGTTGATCCTGTTAATATTGAATTGTTTGGTGAATCAGATCGATATTCCTCGATTTTTTAAATCACAAAGAATCCTACTTACTGTCCATATTCCCATTCCAGATGACGAGACCACCGGCATGCAAACCTCTTCCTAAACTACCTGAACCTGAGGGAGCAACATTGAGGACTCATTTGAAACAGGTTAGTCATCGACATTTTATTGTCTTTTGAAATTCTGATGAAACGTATTTCAGATTTTTTCCTTGAAGCCTCTTATTTGTGCAGATCATCCTGTACAAGGCCCTGTACCAATGGCCACTTAAAGACGAACATTGTTAGTGTTGTTAATAGATATGGTGTTTCGAGTTCAACTGAGCTTACCCGAATTATTACAATTCAGAGAGCACAGATTTTTTTTCATTGAAATTCACTCTAGACAAGGTCGAAAGTAACATCCAGTAGGAACTATCCAAAGGCCACTTCTAAGCAAAGCCCTTCCACAAAATGTACAACCAGCAACTGCACTCTTGGAAGGAAAATATTTCAAACAAAACTCGATAATAATAATAAAATGCAGTGAATGGCGTCCGCCTTGAGGGATCGTAAAAGCAATTAACAGTTTTCCTTTCAGTCAAGTCGCTTTTTATAACCCGCACAAAGTACTAAAGATTGAGTGATTGCCACCAGGGATATTCATAGTGAATCTAATTGCTCAACCGGTGATGTACAAACGATGTCACACACAAAATACCCTGGGGTTATTTTAAAACTTATCCCAATAGACATGGCCATGAAAGAAATGATTTCCTCTTTATTTCAGGCTCTGGCCAGTATGAGTTTGAATCCCCCAGTACAAAACTTCGATCAATCAGATGTTTCTGCATGGTTGAAGACGCAGGACTCGAAATCAAGTACTAAATTCAATCCTTTGATTTATGGGAATGATGTTGACTCGGTAGATGTTGCAACGAGGTAATTTCTTTTAATATAAATTTATATCTTTGTCATATCGCAGTTTGAGGATCTTTGGTTGAGTCCAGGCTGACCAAATTTGACCAAAATCTATTGTATTTCGTTGTTAAAATATGGAAATTGTTGCTCTTAGTGTGAATTGAAAATACGCTACAAACTATGAATTTATTTTATAGTTCACAATGGGACAAGTTATAATGGTAAAAATAGGATGCTTGTCATTTACAAAGAATTATCGATCCGATTCCATTAGGAAAAATTGGCAAATAATCATGAAATTTGGCATAAATAATGACATTGCTGCAAAATGGACAAAATACGGTGAAATATCAGTAATTTCATTTATCTAAAACAAAGTTGAAAGCATTATTCTAATTATAAAGTGAATTTCAAATTCCGTTTAAATCGAGCCATAAGCACAACATCATTCCTATTCCTTAACAATATTTCCTTCTCGTTCCAGAGTTGCCCTTGTACGGTTCCTTCTTTCGCCCAATGTACTGATGAACCTGTCTGACCACACACGGACGTTAAGATTGTATCCTCGACCAGTCGTTGCGTTTCAAGCCAAGAGTTTCGTCCAATCAAGGTGAGTGGTCTGCACTTGAGTGATTCGCCTCATGTACAGCTTTGCAAAGAGCTTCTACTAAATGTTCTTCCAGCAACTGTATCGAACTGGCTACTTTTTGACTTTGAGCGAATTTCTATTAAAAAACACTAAATTCATGGGGCTGAACCTCTATAGTAAAGTGCAGTGAGTATCGTGGCAATGGTGTGATCATCCACCAATGCTTTATTTCTCTTCAGTCACTTATGACAACCAAATCGGACAACCGGTATGATATGAAACGATATATTTGTTTTTCCAACGTATCAAGCATCTATACCAGTGTTTTTCAACCTATTTCTTTTCGTGACCCATTTTCATTGCACAAAAATTCTGCGGCCCAATAAATTTTTATGAAAGCAAGAACCTATAAAATAGGTTTAGAACAAAAAACAGCAAAACACATTTTAAAACAAATTATTTATTAAACTGGTCGCATTCGCCAACCTGTTTGCACAAGAATTAACACTATGTTCCAATCAAATCAAAAAATCTCAATTCCTCCCCAAGCCATTATTCCTGTAAATTTAAGTATAGCTGCACAAATGAAATTCTTCAATAAATCTAGCTTTTTTAAATTGGTCTGTGGCCCACTTCAAAATGTTTCCATGGCCCACTGGTTGAGAACCGCTGATCTATACAGCCTCACTTCATCAGGGCTCGTTAATGGGAAAATTTAAAGCCAACGGAATTGTAATATTTTGTTTTTATTTCATTGAAATTTTTTTCAATTTCTCAAAGGATAATTTTTTTTTTATTGAAATTCACTCTCAGCAAGGCCAGAAGCAGAGCATAAAAGGAACCAACTAACACAACTAACAGCCACTTTATAGCAAAGAGCTACTTAAAGATGTAGTACTGCACTCTGAGCAGAAAACATCCCTAATGGAACTGAACCACCTTGGTAAAGTGCAGTGAGTGGTGTCTGCCCTGGGCGATGGTAGAACCACCCACCGCCTCTTTGCTTCCTTTTTGTCGCCTCTTACGTCACGCAAGAATCACGTTAGGACTATGCTAGAACCGATATCTACAGGGCAAATAAATAATACAATTGGTCTTGCTTGAATAGACTATCTGTACCAGAAGTGCCACTTTCTCCCAGGGCAGATACGACCTACAATTTTTCTTCTCTGTTCATCTGACAGAGTCTCTCTCTCTCTTTCTCTTTTTTATAAAAAGAAAATTATCATATTTCTGTGTGTCCAAGGTAATTATTCTGGTCTTAATTATTTCAGACCGAAACCATCTGATTTTATCCGTGAACTTGCCTCCACACAGGCAGTGGAATACTTCGGGGAGTGGGCTCTGGCACCGACCAACCTGGCTTTCCTGAGGATCTGTAATAGTAAGTTATACCTAATCCAGGCTGGTGGGATCTTGATTTTCTTCAGGCTTCATTGTCTTCGGGCCTCCAAAAAGCTTCAAATCATCAATTCTGCTATGAAATTCGAGATTCTACTAGGAGCTACTAAGAGTGGATCACCCTGCCCAAGGTCCTGTACTGTCGGCCACTTATACACGGAAAGGGTTAGAATTGCTGGAAAGATATGGTCTTTTCCTGTTCGGCTGTACCCAAATTATAACACCCTGGGTTGAGTGGTGGGCATGGAATAACGAGCCGGACTCACCGGGAGATCTTCAACCTGTTATGCCAACATGTTTAACCACGAGGCCATCGCATCCACACTTAGGTTGATGTTTTCAATTCTCTAGTAAGAGATTTCTAAACTTATCACTCATTTGCTAAATTTTCTTCTGTTGAACCTAATTTTCTCCCAGTGTCTGAGTAGCTGACATTCCGCCAGTCTGCCTCAAGCGTAAGTTTGTGTGTCTCGGATTAATTTTATTGCAAATTGAATCCAATAATTCCTTTTTCATAATGAGTCTAAATGCTCAACCATTGATGACCAAAGTTTCAAATGTCTGTACAGACGTTCTTCATCAGGGCAATAGAAAGGTCAAGTCGTCGACATTACTATATACTGAAAAGGAGTCGTTTTAAAATATGCTAGAGAAAAAACTCTACCCCAGAAATTTAGAGTATTTCATCTTTTGTTTACTAGCTTATTTTAGAACTACTCCTTTTCAGTATATATTAATGTCGATGATTTAACCTTCCCATTGCCCTGATGAAGAACGTCTGTATAGACATTCGAAACGTTGGCAAAAATAAAACATCGTTTGCACATCATCGGTTGAGCAATTAGAATCATTATGAAAACCCCTGGCGGCAAAAAAAATTACTCAATCAATTCGATTTTCAGTTGAATCCTTTTGGATCTGATTTTTTTTAACAACACACTCCTCAGCAGCCCATTTTTTCAGGAAAACCTTTATGCCACACCCAGAGTAAAAGAATTTTTCAATAGTGGCAGTATGTTGTTTTCCTCATAACTAACATGCTTATGAAACATGAACACTGTCGATATAAGTTAGGGATAGAACTTCATTTTTATCTTACGGGAGAGGAATGGCGGGAATACAGCTTAACTATATGGCGAACCACGACCTCTCGTGCAGATATCAGTTCCGAATCGGGGTGAAGGTTTTTGTCTTATCATGTTTCTCATTTTCCTGTGCATGGCTCTGGTTAGTGGAGGAAGTAAGCAATGCTTACGTGAACCACTGTGCACCGGCGAGGCATCCAGCAGACCTCTCGTATATTACCATAATCCCCCATGGGATTCGAATCTATGTTGTAATGATCAGAGATGCATAGCTCGAAGTTTATAACCAAAGCTTTACCGATTGAGCTAACGGGCACCCACTAAAATGTTACGTTTTGATATTCATCTCAATACCAGAGTAGCTAGCTTACAACAAATCTGGCCTCACTCTGTGCAAATTCAGGTGTAAAATTACCTTTTTTTCAGATATCTTCGACCCACTGGCAATCGGAGACAAATCGAAATGGTTCTCTGGTCAGTTGAATGAAATCAAACATTCAACAATAGATACGACCAATGTATTTGTGTCGACGTTGGCTAATGCAGACGAGATCGCTTGTAATGAGTTGGACTCTGACTGTCCCACGGATGAAAGTGGTGAGTTCTCTCAGCACTTGATCAATTGTGCAGAGGTATCATTCACATCTTCATCAGAGGCAGTTTTTTATATTCAAGGTTTTCCGTCAATTGGGTTCGTCCGAGATTGAATCTTCTAAATTCAGAATGGAATCAAATAATTTTTGCAATTTGAATCCAAAATACTATGATAAAATAACAGGGATAGAACAGGGTTTCATTTTCATCCTGTGAGAGAGCAAAACCGTGGCTATCTGCAGGTTGTGGACTCTGTAACTTTACGTTAACTCAAACTCTAAAAAAATTAAGCGATAAATTAATTTAATTTCACTAACAGAAAATACTAAATCATCTACGTGGTTTCTCGATGTTGCAAAGTCTATAAAATAGACCTGAATTGTTCATGAAACTTCAGAGACTTCAGAGTCGATTCCTTTAATTGTAAAATCTGTCCACATGGTGTCGCTAACCTGTATTGAACTTAAACACGGGGAAGTCGAACTTGTATTCGATACAAAATTCTGTCCTTGAATTCGGTCAGAAATCGATGTTTGTTTGTAACCCGACCTATCTTGAGAGATATTGTTGTTTGGTTCATTGGAGTCGAGCCTTTTTTGCACAATTACTGACACCTCATTATGCAAGAATGTTCAATTGTCACTTGCAGGCAGTGAAGGATACGAGGGTGGAGGAACAAGCACTTCATACTCATCATGCTCATACGATTCTGATCACCAAGTGACCACTGATGATGTCACTACCGATGATGTCACAGTAGCTGATCAAAATGCCAATCCAGTTGTAAAGGTGATAGATTATATTGCTATTTTTCATTAGGAAATCACATGAACAAATATAGCAGCGAATAAGGATGGAACATGTCAGTCATCTACTCTGCCACTCGGACATTAGAAATATTAAATTAGAAATATTCAGTTCCTGAATATAACTGACTCTATTTAGGATCATGTAGGTCAAGTATGGGTCAATGGTGGATTTTGGCAATGAGGCATGGCCCCCCTGTGTCTCATATTTTACAAAATTAAATCTCCGGCTTTGTTATTTCTTTTACATTGAAGTTCCCTTCAAACAAGACTTGAATCGGCGCTACTTATTTGACAAGCAGTAGCTTTGAAATTTAGTATCAGCAACTGCACCGCGGGTGGAAAACATTTCAACAGGACTGAACCATCATAGTAAAGTGCAGTGAACAGTATCTGGCAACAGATTGAACTTAAGCCTGTCTCGGGGGTTCAAGCATAATCGTATCATCCTGAAGGCTGATGGTTTGATTCTTGATCATGAAGTGAAACGCACTTTACTTTCCATTTTCAAACAGGATTACTCGAAGTTGAACGGAGATGTTTCTTATATAGAAGAGAATTTATCAAATGAGGGAGGAGCAGAAGACTTACCTGAGGGGGAAAGGAATCGGATACATAGAGTGCAAGATCAGTTAGGTAAATACTGGGGTCGATCGATAGAAAGGAGGGGGAGGGGGGTACATTATAGGTTTTTTTCGCTGTCCATAATGTTCATGATTTTCTCAGATGAACAAAAAACTTCAAAACCATCAACACTGCTATTTCATAGCAGTGTTGATGGTTTTGAACCTTTTTCTACAGTTTGGTTGGTATGGGACACTCAAGAATTGACATTTCTAGCCAAGAATTACATATAAAAATACAATATTCTACAGCGAAGTCGTGATTTATATATTATTCTGTTTATTTATATATATTAAGATTTCAGCACAAAATGAATTAATTTCAAAATATTCGAGGAGCGAACTTCCTTTCAATAGAATTCAGATAAACACATGCTCACCTTTTTTTACAGCCACTTCTTAGAGTGGATCACCCTGTCCAAGGCCACTTATAGACGGACAGGGTTACAATTACTGGAAAGCTATGATCTTGTACTGTTCTGCTTAGCCTACCCAAGTTATTACACCCCGGATTAAGTGGTTGGCATGGATAAGCGAGTCGGACTCGCCAGGGCTCGAACCTGAGATTTTCAACCCTGCGATGCCAACATGTTTAACCACTAGGCCAAAGCGCCCACCCATCTATGGCTCATGTTTGAGAAATAACAAAGTTTATTGGGTAATAGTTAATGAAACAACCACATCTTTAGATGCTTCCAACTCTCGGACGGCCAGCAGCGACTCGAGCACGTCGACTGCGAGTTCCAACAGCGATGGTACGATAGCAGATATATTAAAAGCAGCAGCCAATGCACGACAACAACGTAACGGACAAACGGACCTTGGATCTTCCACTGCAACAACCAAAACTCCATTTCCAAGTGTGAAAGGTGAGGTTACAATATTCATTCTACCTATCATTGGACGATTTTCGAAGTAGAAATGGTCATAATAACCTATCAGGAAGATTCGGAGCAGTGAACTTAAAATAACTGGATATGATTCTGATTTAACATATTGTGTCAAATATAAAGGCCACAACACGCGTGAATTTGTCTTACTGATGCATTTTAGGTATCAAGACAAAATACATGCCTCCATTGCTTTGAGTTAATTGTAACATATCCCTTCTAAACACAAACGTGCGTAAAGGAGAGATCACCCTTCGTTAGCTTGCAAAGCAAACTGTTTGTTAGAGAATGTTAACAAACACAAACATAAAATTGCGCTCGCGTAAAACACAAGGTTAAAATGAAACAAACCGAAAAACGCAACCTATGTGAGTGTGTATTGCGGCCTTAAAGGATGATACAACAACAAACATTGAAATATATGCGACCTCATTATTATTCGCAATGTTGGATATATTTGTGTTGTGGTCATGTGGCTTATATAACTTTCTACAGACCGCTAGAATGATAGTTACTCTGCTACTCAGACACCTGAAGAAAATGGATTCCTTCAGAAAAAAACTTGGCAAATATGCAATATTTCTGGTTAGAAGATTTAAATGTTTCTTTTTGAGTGTCTGGTAGTAACCAAATCGCAGAAAATGATTGAAAATATTTTTCCAGGACCTCGGCGCACTTTAATTGATCATCGATCTGTAATACGTCATGGTTCAGCGCTTGTGGTCACTCCCCCTCAGCGATCCACCAATCAAGCAGGTTCTGGCATGAATACAACAGAGAATCAGCAATTTTTGAAGGTTCGTAAGCCATATTGGGATGAGATGCTTAATTTTTTTATTTTTCACGGTTACATACTGGTTTGAGTTATTATAAATAAACCGCTGTATCAGAGATACCGTGATAGCCCTGTAGGTACGGGCTTTAGAATAGTCCCAAGGTATTTTCCTGCTTGTCGTAAGAGGCGAATAGATGGTTCTCCCATCGCTCAGGGCAGATACCACTCATTGCACTTTACCATGGTGGTTCAGTTCAGTTTTGGGTGTTTCTGCTAAGAGCGAAGTTCCTGGTGCTATATCTTATAGTAGCTCTTTGCTATTCAGCAGTGGTTAGTTGGTCCCGTTTAGGCAATCAGGAATTTCATTTTGTCGAGCATGAGGCACAGGTGAGGCGTGATAGATCAGTGAATCGTGTTTCGCACAAACATTTCTGCCCAATATATTTCTGACTCGGAAAAAAGGTTTTCAAGAATGAAAAATTTATGCTTTCATTCACTATTTTGTAGTTCCCTTCGGTAGCTATAGAGGCACATTAAGGTGTGTGAACAATGAGGAAAGTATTTGAGAAGGTGCATTATGACAATTTTATCTACAATCAAACTTGCCGTCTTTCAGTATATACCGGGGATCATAAAATTGTGACCAGTCTAAATGTGTCAATGTTAAATCCTCTAATTTACTAAAATATGTGATTAGCCCAGACTTTGAGTCTTGTTGAGCCCAGGAATTGTTTTATCAAACCATCCTGTGTCCTGTAGGAGGCGACCAAAGGACTGTTTGTGTGCAAACTGTTTGTTTGTGTTGGAATTCTAATCTGATTCGAATAATTTTTTCGAATCTGATCAAATCACTAATTCCGTTTAAATAACAAATATCACAATTTTACTATTACGAGTTGTCTCCATTGTGAAAATAAAGAAATTTATAGTTAGTGTAGTGTATTTTCAATTCCTACTAAGAGCACAACAATTTTCATATTTTTGAAGACGAAATATAATCGATCAAATTTGATCAAAATCGATTGCATTTTGTCGTAAAAAATAAAAATCCTGGTTCACTTAACAAGTTTTTGTTCCTATTAACGATTCCCAATCGATTCGAATTAATTTTGCTTCGAATTGATTCCAATCGACGAATCAATTGCTCAGCCCTAATTATGAGGTACCGTGGGTCTTATAAGGATTTAGGAGTTGGTCGGGTGCTGCTTCTGGACTCGCTTGGAGTGAATTTTAATAATAAAAAAATCATTTCTTTTCCCACAGGAAGTCTCACAGAATGTTTTACAAAGCAAAGGAGCCGGATGGTTCAACCTGAAGAAAGTTGCAAGGTAGGTTGGTGTGCATGTTTTATTAGTCTTGCGTCCTTAGTTTATTTTTACCAACTTCCCAAGGTATGAGATAATAAATTGAAAGGCTCTTGTGCATGAGTTTTGTTGAAAATCAATATATTATGAAAAATCCTACATAATTTATTCTCTATAAGTACGGAATTTTATGACGTTAATTTACCGTATTTCACATTTCATCTCTCTACCTCCACCTAGGTTGATGGAATACGAGGAACTAAGAATGTGTTTGCTGCAGCAACTGAATCAATCAACACAGGATGAAGGAAATCAAGAATACGTGGAAGATATTGTGAGTTGGTGGGGGAGGTTGCATCATGATTTTTGATGCAAAATAAATTTATTCAAGAATAATCGAAAAATGAAATTACTTTTTTTATTTGAAATTCACTCTGAGCAAGGAAGCAGAGCTTAAAATGAACCAACTAACCACTTCATAGCAAAGAGCTGCTGAAAGATGTAGCACCAGTAACCGCACTCTGAGCGTAAAACATCCCAAACAGAACAGAAAGTGCAGTGAGTGATATCTGCCCTAGGCGATGGAAGAACCATAAACCACTTTTTATCACTTTTCATCAGATCTCTAGAATACCTGACTTGTCAAATTATGCTGAAATGAACGATATATTTCAATGGACTGCATTCTGCAATGATAGAAATTTTGGATGGTTTTACCATTCCCAGCTCATAGGTCATTTCTGTATCTTTTGAATCATTTTTCTCTCAGGATTCGGTTGCAGTTTTCACATTTTCATGCAGGTTTCAACCTTGGTTAGTGTGAATGGTATGTAAAAATATTTCAGCAGAGACCGAATGTTACATTTGTGGATATATTTGATTGTGAATTCCATCCTTGTAAACACACCATGCATCCCATCAGGGTGTCCAATTAGCTCAAGCATTAAAGATTTAGGCATAAGCTGTGGACTATGCATCTCTGATAGCCCTGATGTAAGTTCAAATCCTGTGAGGAATGATAATTATATGCGAAAGGTCTGCTTAGAGCTGGACGGCATTAGGTATATTTTTTACCGGCATACCGCCATACCACCACCAAAATGCTGATATTACCAGTATGCTGAGCCATTTTTAGCTATCGAAAACCATGTTATTGTATCGTTTTAAAGAGCCATGCGACCTAACTAAAAAATCAGGCGCATACCTCTAAATGGGTTGTTGTTTCATGACAATGTAAAAGTTTATTATCAGCAGGTGTGGGTGGACTAAAGACCAGTTTTTTGTTGTAACTTGACGCGATAATGCATCAACTTGTCACCATTTTAGGCGGTAGGGCCAAAATACCGGTATCACGGCAAACCGGCATTGCATTGCAAAGGTTAATGCGATACGGTATTTTGGAAAACTCCATACTGGTATTTACCGTCCTCCCAATATGCCGCTCAGCTTTATGTGTGCTGGATATCTTGCGCATGGTGGTTCATTGAAGCACTGCTTAAGACTTCCTACACCAGGTTCTACAACCAGGTCCATGCACAGAAAAAATGAGAAATACGATAATCAAAAACCTTCACCCCGATTCGGAACTGGTATCTGCCCGAGAGGTTGTGGTTTGCCATATGGTTAAGCTGTATTATCGGCTTTCCTCTCCCACACTGTAAAAATGAAATTCTATTCTATCCTAGTAACCATGCACTGTTAAAATGAGAAATATGTCGAGCCAAAAACCTTCACTCCGATCCAGAACTAGTTTCTGTACGAGGGGTTGTGTTTCAATGTGGTTCAACCACATTCCTTCTCCTGCAGGATGATAATGAAATCCTATCCTATAGCAGTGAACGATATTAGACAATCATGTTTAGATCAACCTATTGTGATGACCATATTTGCAGGAGGTCAACTACAAGGTGTATCGTGGGATGTCCGAGCTATTGAAATGTGTCGTGGCAGGTTTGGAACATTCATACAGGCATCTACACGGTCTAGGTGGACTTGCCTCGGCATTGCAGTTACTGGAGATAACTCACACACATTACTATTGCAAAGGTATGAGAATTTTCCCTGTCACTGTTTTGTGAAAGAGCGATTTTTTTTAATAATGAATAATAAGAGAATTTCAAAGTCTTGCTTCACACTTACACAAATTTATTTCTGTAACGTTTCGTCTGACCAAAGTCAAGACTTCTTTATACAAAAATAAATTTGTGTAGGTGAGAAGCAAGACTTTGAACCTCTCTAGTTCGTCATAGTTACTCTTGCTACTGTATCCCTGCATGTACTGCACACGGGTCCCTAAACACAAAGGCACAGCGTAAGGATAAGTATTTAGTCCACTTCCCCCGCCCCTCTAAAATAAATAATAATACATTAATAAAAAAGTCGAAATTATATTCTGCTTATAAAGCGAATTTGAAATACCGTTCAAACTAATGTTTGAGAACCAATATCATTTACCAATCAAACTAATATCAATTGATAATATTTCAACATTTCTGATATACAAAATTGCTCATATTTGACAATATTTTAAGAATATTCTTATGTGTTGATTTTGAAGATATTTCTTACAGGTTTACGGACTCAAAAAGAACCAAGTACCTTTATGTCAAATCATCCAGTTGGAATACCTTAAGAATACCTCACCAATCAAACTAATGTTTGAAAACAATTTCTCCTCTGGTTTCACTGACATCGTCATGTGAATGTGATCTCGCAAAACCTTTCAGTAGATTCGCAATGCTATGAACTGAGAAATTAATTTTTGTTCCTCCGCACCGTATTATATTTTTTGATTCCTATTTCAGAAGTCAAATCCACACATCACGCATCTGCGACCAACAATTCATCCGACCATGATGCCTCCAGTGTTCATTCGTTTGAAGTTGAAGGGTCAACAGGGGTCGTGCACTTTGACACCAAGTCCCTAGCGGATGAGATTGCCAGCATAGGTAGGTAGTTTACAATTGCCCCTGCACATAGATACAATTATAGTTTAATGGAGATCTCGCAATCGTAGAACAGGAGTCAATCTCACTGATTTAAGCTTTGGCGAACAATTATTAAATGCAGAGCGTGATAGCATTTCTAGAATCTATCTGTACAACCTGTTCTACATAGGACTGGGGTATTCGATTCGGTGATTCGAACGATTCGGAGTACAGATTATTGGAATCTATTGTGAGTTGTTCATAGGAACAAAAGCATGCTAAATGAAGTGCATTTTTCCATTTTTAATGACAAAATGCAATTAATACATGGCTTTTGAGTCAGTTTATGCTAATATTTTTAATTGGTAACTGTATATTTCCTAATCATCATAATGCCAACTTAGTAATAATAAATGGTAATAGTAAAAATACGACATTGGGAATATTCATGAAAATTCGACCCGATTCAAGGAAATTATTTTCGGAATCAGTTTCGGATTCCAAATGTTTCGATTTTGCCCACTCCTGGTTATACAATATTGTATCTACAGTAACTGCAATTTCGACTTTTGAATATTTGTAATTATAATACATATTAACGTTAGTTTATCTCTAACAATTCACACTTACAGTTCACAATATTGGAAACCTCGGTATGTTATGCATGGATGGTTTCTGTCGTGCTTGATTGATTTATGTCATGCATGATTGAATATTGTATCGTCCGATATTCATTGCTGTTTCGTTCCACTAACAAATCTATTGTTATATTGCTTGTACTTTTTTTGTTTTATTATATTGTTTGGATTAGAGCTGGGCGGCATGCCTGTGTTACGGGGAAAACCGGTATTGGGTTTTCCAAAATGGCATATCCACATTATTATTGGCAATGACGATTTGACACGGTGCCGTGATTTTGTTGAATTCCGCCTAAACATGTTACAGGTAGCTGCAATATCGCCTCAAGTAACAACAAAAAGCACTGGCTTTCCTGCCTCATTCGAACTTGCGTAACATTTCACCCACATTTAAGATGTTCTTAATATGCACCTGATTTTTCATAATTAGGGTGAGCTTCATCTAGCGCTTTGAAACGAAGCAATCAAAAGGATTTTTGATGATAGCAGAAAACAGCGTGACATGCTGGTAATACTGGCATTTTCGCTGCGATATGTCGCTAGGAAATATAACCGATGTTAGCAAACGCAGACAACTATATGAGATATTTTGTAGAAGCAAATGCCCCATTCCACTGAGCGTTCACAATAGCTTCAATATTTCCGCAAAAACATAGTTGTTTCTTCGATTCTGTATGAAAGGCAGCTGCGATATGCTGTCAGGAAGCGAGTTTTTGCCACTTATACACAGTGTGTTGAATGTTATTCTTCATGTCTTGTTGTTTTGTCATTATGAACAAAATCTATAAAAATATTAGTGAATCTAATTGCTTAACCGGTGATGTACAAACGATATTTTTAAAAATAAAATATTGTTTGTACGTCACCGGTTGAGCGATTATATTCACAATGAATTTCCCTGGTGGCGATCACTCAGTCATTTTGTTAAGTGATGTAAATCGCTGAAGTATATTTTTTTGGGAGTCCTCCCCAAGCAAGGTTGGACACAACCCCCAGATAACGCGGACTTCGACTACCTGTGACTGGGACTGGGCAATTCGATTCGGTGATTCGAACGATTTGAAGTACAAATTATTTGAATCGATCGTGAATCGTTCATAGGAGCTAAAACTTGCCAAATGAAGTGAAATTTCCCCTTTTAATGATAGAATCCAATCGATTTTGGTCAAAATTGACCGAAATCGATTGTATTTTGTCTCTAAAATATGAAAATTGTTGCTCTTGGACATGTAGTGTGGATTGAAAATCCACTATAAACTCTAAATGTCTTGATTTTCACAATGGAGACGAGTTGTAATATTGAAAATAGGACAATTGTTATTTACACGGAATTAGTAATTAGATCCGATTCGGAAAAATTATCTGATTCAGTTCCAAATGATTCGGTTTTGTCCAGTCGTATCTGCGACAAAATGCTGTATAAAATGTAAAACCAGCAACTGCACCCTGAGCATTTAACTTCCTTTATAGGACTGAACCACTATAGTAAAGTGGAGCGAGCGGTATCTGTCTTAGGCGATGGCAAAAATATCTACCACTTAAACTTAATTTTGAATGCGCCTTCAGTTACCTTGTGTTACCCAGCTCATAATTCAGAGATTAATTTATTCTGATCTGTTTGGTTTTGCAGCATCATCAAAGAGTGACTCATCAAATTCTCATAAAGACAACGCAAGTTTGAAGAATGTTCAGGCCGTCATAGCCCAGGTCTGTCAACCATGTTCTAACAAGAATATTTGTAAATAAACCAGATTCAAATGTGTGATATTAAGTTAGCTTGATTTGATGGAGTCGGTTTCACCATGTTCTGGCGTGCTCACCCATTGACATCAGAATATTGAGGCATAAAAGCTATCAAATATGTTGAAGACTTCAGTTTGGAACAAATTAATATCTTCTGTATAAAAGTTAATATTTAAGGTGATAGATTGGAAATATTGTCTCCACTTTCATAAATTTCAAACAAAAATTCATTTCAGGACAAGTCAGACACAGGTAGCATTGCTAGTGATGCGAGTGCTGCTTCATCAACAGAAATGCGATTCAGGAACGGGAAATTCATCAGAGTTGAATCGGATATCGGAGAAGACGAACAGAGAGTCTACCTCAGTCAAGCTCTGCTTGGTGAGTAATGTTGAAGTTTCTCACGTCCATGTCTATATGCTTATCTGTTAGGGCCAGCCCACTGATAACCAGCAGCATCCGGTCCTGGGCAGGATGATCATATGCGAAAGGATTGTCGGACAGAGGTGTCGAAATAAACTATGTCTATGCTATAGATTGTACATGGCTTGAGATGGTATGTTTGTTGGCAAACGGGTCAGGGTGTCAGAATCTCGTTTTTCTTCGGGTGTCTGAAATGTTCATATCATTTTCTTTGAAAAGATGAAAAAGCTTCAAAACCATCAACACTGCTATTCCGTAACAATATTGATGATTTTGAACAATATTTTTATGGTTTCCATGCCTCCGGATATTCACAGAGACATTGTAATCTGCAAGATTTAAACCCTTAAATATTGTCCATTTTGCTGAATTTTCTCTTGTTGACACTATTTTCTTCGGTGTTTTGAGCAGCTGGCAACCTGCCATTCTCGAGCATCGTTTCGTGAGAAGCATAGGTTGTCTGTGGTTTATTTCCGATACAGTAGCCCCGTCCATGGGACATTCTCATTTCGTGATGGATTTCAAAATTGTGGAATATTTCCAAGTATCTGGCCTTATTATCATTTCCATCTTATATTTCTTCTCGACTCGAAAACACATTCCTAGGTAATATTCGATTCACTTTTCCCAATGATTTCGAATCAACTAAATCAAATATGTATTCTGGAGTTTATGCAGTGTTATATATTTTCGGAAAATATGTTAATTTTGACTCCTGTTCAGCTTAGCCTACCCAAGTTATTACACCCTGGGTTGAGTGGTGGGCATGGATAAGTGAGCCAGACTCGCCAGGACTCGAGCCTGAGAGGACCCGAGATCTTCACCCTGCGATGCCAACATGTGTAACCACTAGGCCATTGCGCCCAATTGTGTTTTATTTTCTCTAAAAATATGCAATCTATGATATAGGGCTTTGATGTAGATGACCCACTTATGATCATAAACAATGCTTGTGAGGTTTTCTTAACTTAATTTTTCTCTCTCACACGCTACACTATGGAAGGCCACGGTAAAAACTCTATATTTACCCAACTTGAGGATCAGGCCTTGGAAGCTACGTTTCATCTAAGTATGATTTGTTTGTCTTGTGAATGTTGATAGTTCGATGATTTTTTTCTTCGTTGTCTTATGTTTTGTTTTCAAAATCCACTCAGAGCAAGACTGCAAAAGACAAATTGTACTTTAAAGTTTCCTGAAACCACTTGTGTGCAAAGGGCTACATACAGAAATGAAATCTGAGAAAATTTTTGTTACTAAAAGTTATTTATTGATGTTTAAAGTCGTGTAGGTTAACACATGGAAAAAATTCCAGGTCCTTGTCCGTGTAAAATTTGGCGTCAGTCATGGATTTGCTATTGGTCTAACTACTTATCCTTCCTCTGTGCCTTTGTGTTTGCGGATCTGTATGCAGTACATGTAAGGGTACAGTAGCAAGAGTAACTATGACTAACTAGAGAGGTTTAAAGTCTAGCTTCACACTCACACAAATTTATTTCTGTAACGTTTCGTCTTGCCAGACTTCTTCAGACAAGCAATTTGAAAATGCTTGTCTGAAGAAGTCTGACTTTGGTCAGACGAAACGTTACAGAAATAAATTTGTGTAAAATAGAAGTTCAATCCAAACAAACCAAGCACAACTTAGTTTCAAACTTGTATGAATTTCTTGTTTTCTATGTTTTACATCAAAAGCCTGATGCAGTCACAAGATGTCTGTCTGCAAATCGTTCAAAATAATCTATTCTATATCTCAATAATCAAATATAAATGTTTATCTTGTTTGCAAATTTTATTTCTGATTTTGAAGAATATATAGCCAGTTTAAGAATCAAATTCGGCACAAATTATTATTTTACTGCAAAAATAAAATCAATTATCACAAATCCAAGCTAACCAACTTTTTTTTTAATGATCTAATTTCGGAGATGGGTAGTTTTTTTGAATGTATAATGTATGTTATTTGTGTCATCAATGGCGATGTCTGTCAATCGGAGCTTCATAAATTAAGGAGTTGGTGTATTTCATTGGTGTATTTCGGCTGCCGAAATTTTCGGCTGCTTTTGTGTTCTGCTGATATATTAGTAAACAGCAAAATTAGGTTGATGTTTCGGTCGGGCTCTAATGTGCGGTGCTAAAACAATTTTAAAGCTCGTACGTACAATTGAGCCCGCCATTGTGCTCAGAGTGAATTTCCAGTAAATTAATCAAGAGGATTCTCACATTGTTCCCAGGTAAAGATCGTACAAGTCTGTGGGACGACATGGCGTTCTGGGAGCAGATGTTTCTTGATGCCGTTGCATTGGAGAGAGACGCTGTGGGAATGGATCAAGGTCCTATGGATATGATGGAACGGTAGGTCATCTTTGTCAGAGTATTTTTTTACTGAATTGATCCACGAAGTTCAGGGGAGCTGCTTCCAGATGGATATATATATGTTCAGATTTCATATCAGGTCTGATCCTGATATTTTTATGAGAAAATTTTCAAATTTAACATTTGAAATTTTTATATAAAATTCTATGGATGCCGCAATTTACCAAACGCACTTGTCCGAACTATTTGTCAAATCATAATGAACCACGAAATCTGAAGTTTCATTAGATTGTAATTTTCGAATGATCGTTTAGACAAACTGTCCTGACTAATTTAATCGCTCAATCTAACTGGTGGTGAAATTGAATCTTAAATTAGGCAGTTTCGGAAACTCAAGGAAAAATTGCTTTTACCTGGAGGTTTCACTCAGTCACAAGATCTCTTTAAAAAAAAAACTGTCCTGACAAATTTAATTGCTTAATCTCGCTGGTGGTGGAAATGAATAAAATTTCCCAGGTTTTACATGGAGGTTTCACCTAATCACAAGATCCCTGTCTCTTTAAAAAAAAAAATACAAACTAGTTGACGAAAACATTCCAGGTATCGATCGTTGGCCGTCCATGAACGTCGCCGACTCGAAGAAGAGGAGGACAGGCTCCTTTCTACCATGCTGTACAATATGGTGGCTTGCATGGTCATGATGAAAGTTATGAAACCTGAGATTAAGAAAAAGGTGAGAAGGTTTATATTGTTTGCTTGAAACGTTATATTGTTTTCTTATAGTTTAGTTTGAATGATTTTTGGGAATCACTATTTAAATAGGATATTTCAACATTTTGGATAAATGAAATTGCTGATATTTGACCATATTCAGTCCGTTTTGCAGTAAAGTCATGATTTATGTTAAATTTTACAACGTTAAATTTAGCATATTTCGTGATTTTGCTGCAAAATGAATCAATTTAACAAATTGTATTTAATTAAAAGTTCTACCTGACTGATTGCATAATAGGTCCTCGTTCAAAGTACAAAATGCGTATATTTATGGTTTGATTAATGAATATTAGATGCCGAAATTAAATGCGTTTTTTTACAGCCACTTCTTAGAGTGGATGACCCTGCCCAAGGCCCTGTTACAGCGGCCACTTATAGATGGACAGGGTCTGAATTTCTGGAAGGATATGATCTTTCCTGTTTGGCTTAGCCTGGATAGGCAAACCGGACTAGCCGGGACTCGAACCAGATACCTTCAACCTGCCATGCCAACATGTTTAACCACTAAGGTCATTAGGTGTTTGATATAAGATGACAATAACTAAACAATGTTTCCTGCGAAAGGCTATTCGTTAAGTTGCTTAGGTGAGAATACTCATTTCGTTAATTTTCTCGTTCATTTTCAAGATTCGTCGACTTCTTGGCAAATCACACGTTGGACTCGGACAAAGTGCAGAAATAAATTTATTGCTTGACCAAATATCGGGGTTGAGTGATGTGTATATTGATCTGAAGCCTTGTGGGAGTCGACATATTCGTAAACAATCATTTGTCGTACATTCAGGAACAGATACAGGAGGAGATGTCTTATTCATGGAGGTGAGATTCCTTTATTTAACGGAATTAATTCTGAGCAAGGTTGGAAGAAACGTGATAGTTATTATAATCATCACTGATTAAATAAAATGTTCAAAGCCATCTCTTTACTACTTGAGAAATTTTTTTGTGATACAAAGCCACTGCTGTCTTTATATGTCGTCTTGCTTTCAAATTATTCATCTCAACTTCAACCAATATCAGGAATTTTCAAAAAAAATCTTAATTTCTAAGTCTATCACTCAATTTTTATTGATGTTCACTCTTAGCAATGGAAGAAAACCAACGAGTGGTCAAGATACTAGCAGGGTGGCGGAACCTTGGTTTTTCTTCAGGCGTCTGAATGTCATGCTTTATCCTTCAGATTTCATGGAATATTGCCCATTTCCTACATTTCCTTCTAATGAACGACTCATTTTCTTCGGGTGTCTTGTCTGCATGTCATGCTTTTTTCTTCGAATAAATAAAAATAGCTTCATAACCATCAAAACTGTTGATGGTTTTGAACTATTTTTTACAGTTTGGCTACAATCAGACACTCAAAAAGGGATATTTAAATCTTTCCTTCCACTCTGCAACGAGTGACGATGTAAAACCACCCATCACTCCTTTGTTTCTTTTTGGTTGCATCTTATGACACGCTAGAAGTTAGAAGTACGTAGAGGTCTTAAAAGTACAATTCTTAACCTCACATTTAACTTTATTCGACAGGTTTGTGACAATGCCATCATCCTTCGCACAGGGTTCGGTACGATTTGCCAACGTTGGTGGTACGAGAAGCTAATCAATATGACGTTCTGTCCGAAAACCAAAGTCCTTTGCCTGTGGAGACGCAATGGACAGGAAACTCAGCTCAATAAGTTTTACACAAAGAAGGTTAGTTTTGTAATCTGAATTCGCTCAGAGCAAGGTTGTGAAAGACTTGAAACGACTCTCCCAAAGCTGCATAAGTACGGGATTAGATGATTTGTACCGTAGGATAGGATTATGTTTTTTTCTATGGGATGGGAAAGCAGAGAATGTGGCCTAGCTATACGTTGAACCACACAATATTGAGTGCAGATACGAGTGGTACCCGGTTAGCTCAATTGGTAAAACCTTGGGAATACGCTTAGTGCTACACTTCTCTGATCGCCACAACGCAGGTGTGAATCCTGTGAGGGATGATGTGTTTAACCAAGGACGATACACAGCTCGAAACGAATTCCAATGGACCTAACCAGGCATCCTTAGCAGTATATATCCTACAATTTCCATCTACCCTGAATAACTATTTGCTGTTGCAGTTGTCTTTCCTCATAACTTAACCCTTATAATCGGGCACAGTGAATGGTATCTGCCCTAGGCTGAGAGCAAAGCACGCTTCTATATCATTCAATCCAAGTACCGGTATTATCTTTTGTCGATTGAAATAATACTTGAGATGATTTATCATCAGAGAGAAAGATATCTTGTTCAATAAACACGGCGTAAAGTTAAAACTGGTGATTCATATCAGAAGCGATAAGTTTTGTAATATTATTGAATGATCTCATGTATTAATGATTTACAGCAGAATGTTGTTGGTAAAGTCTACAGTACAAGTTTGTCGAGGTTTTCGTTTTAAAAGTCAGATTAGATGCCAGATTTGAGACGGTGTTTCAGAGGTTCTATTTATAATTCAAGTACTCTAGGCTAGATATACATGAAGTAAGGCTTATAATCTTCACAGCAAATTGTATTATTTGTTATACGGTCTACTAGAGTATTGTGCTATTTTTTTTAATGGCCACTTCTTAGAGTGGATCACCCTGACCAAGGCCCTGTAGCCTGGGTTGAGTGGTGGGCATGGATAAGCGAGCCGGACTCGCCGGGACTCGAACCCGAGATCTTCAACCTGCGATGCCAACATGTTTAACCACTAGGCCTTTAGTAATTTAGTACGCAAGTCCAACTTACACGGTATCTGCAGATAGTCAAACAGCACAAATCAGCTTAATTGACTAAGCAGTGGATTTTACAAAGTAAAATTAGGTTCATATCATAAATTTACAGCAAAATGTGTATTTTAAGAAATTTGAAAACCAGACAAATTTCAATCGACTTCTACAATCCGGTGCTATACGACTTCCACATACTTAATATTACTGTTTTAATCTGGAATCAATATCATAGCCCAAACGGATTCTAGTTTTTTGAATCTTTTTGTAATAAAAGTTAGATTGAATGCTGAATTTAAGTCATAATATAATGAGTTTCTATTCATTAAAAAATATTTAATGCTAAGTTGAAGGGGGGTGTCTGTATGTAGGCACAAAGGCATGATGAGTTGGTTAATTGGTTATGCTGAAAGATTTACAACATGAAATTGGGCTTGCATCATTATTTTACAGCAAAACGGTTCATTTTGCGAGAGTTAAAAACCGAAACTAATTTAAAACAGACAACTCGGAGAGTAGAACTACTCCGTTAGTGCGATTCCTTGATATCTTGCAATGAACTACCTATCCCTCCTCCTTGTTTCCTTAAAATCCTGGATCTGTGTGTGAGAGAATTCACAAAGATACACGAATGAGATAATATCAAGCAAATATACAAAAATATCATGTTCTCATTCCACAGAAATATAAGTTCATTGTAAGCTTTCGTTAGAACATTCCAGAACATGGAATGAGAAAATGATATTTTTGAATGTTCCATTAGCATTTGAGTATATAACTTAGTTTGAGTATTATTGAAACCATGATGTGTTGTTACGAAGAAAACTATAAAGAGCCAGATGAGGTGAATATCTTTCCAACTTAACACCAACAGACCTGAGCCGCTGGCCAGGTTGATTTTAAATTGTTTGAAGTCTTGCGTCCTGCCCCAGTGTGATAGAATATCTTGATCTTTTCAGTTGTCAAATTTTTTCAGGCATGCTAAATTTTTCTACAGTTTGATTGCTACCAGACACTCATAAATAACTTTTTTTTCACATGAGATTTTTATTATGAATTATTATTTATTTGCTAAATATCCTCATAGAACCCATTTTCTTCTGATTTTTTTCCCCTATTTTTATTTTTTTTCAAGCTTCTTGGAACACATGACCCTGCCTAAGGCCCTGTCCTAGTGGCCACTTATAGATGGGCAGGGTTATTTTTGCCTGATCCTATGGAAGTTATTCACGTAAATCTCTTTATTTTTCAGTGCCGGGAACTCTACCACTGTGTTAAGGAAGCCATGGAGAAGGCGGCCGCAAGACATAATGGTGAGTAGATTGAAAGCTTTGGCTTTAACTTTTGTTTTTTTTTATTGAAATTCACTCTGAGCAAGGTCAGAAGCAGTGCCCAAAAGGGACCAACTAACGGCCACTCAATAGCAAAGAGCTACTAAAAGATATAATACCAGCAACCGCACTCTAAACAGAAAACCAAAAATTCCAAAATGAAACTGAATCATCATGGTGAAGTGCAGTGAGTAGTATCTGCTCTGGGTGATGTTACCACCATCTACCACGTTTTTTAGTTCCCTTTTAGTCGCCTCTTACGACACGCAAGAAATACGCTAGAACTATTCCAAAGCCCGTACCTACAGGGCATAAAATTGGAGGCAGAGCCTAAAAAAAGTTTCCTTGCCAATGCACTGATATATATCGGAACTTATGTGAGAAATACACTCAGTGCAAGAACACTGTCTGGTTTGTTAAAATATCGAGTTGTAAAATAACGATAAATTTTTTTTGTGAAAATCTCTACTTTTGATGTAGTTGGGCTAGTATGTGTTCAATATTTGCAATCATCTTAACATTACCTTGCAGAACCAGAACTGGGAGGGGAATTCCCCGTACAAGACATGAAGACCGGGGAGTGCGGCTTATTGCAAGTAACATTGGATGGAATTAATCTCAAACTGAGCTCAAGTCAGGTAGGACCAGCAATGCATTGTTCTTTTCACTGATCCGAATTCGATCACAACTACAGATTTGTACTCGTGTTGTTACAAATGATTTATGAAGCCAAATTTAAGTTGATTACTTGGATTAATAACATTTATCCAGTACCAGCGGTTCATCATCAATGAAGTAGGGTGTTGAAATAGGTCTCTGTACCATTTAAGCATTTCCCAGACAGCACAGATTTGAACATAATTAGAGGAATTCTTTGATACCTAGCTAAGAGCGAACTTTGAAAAAAATTATTTATTGCTCAAATTATTAAGCACCAGTCTCATTAAATTCCTGGAGAAAACGATTTTGAATTGTTACAAAGCCGATGCCTATTGTCTCCCCTTCAAAGATCTTGCTTTGAGTTAACTACCTTATCATTGGTGGGCACGTTGGCCTAGTGGTTATCATGTTGGTGTAGCAAGTTGTAGATCTAGGCCTTGAGTCCTTGTTAATCCATGCCAACCACTCAACCCCGGGTGTAATAACTTGGGTAGGCTAGGCAAGCTCATAAATTTTCAACAACTCTAACCCTGTCCGTCTATGAGGGCATCAGATTCCAAGTAAAACAAATATTTTGACTATGATTCTGTAATGACTTTCTCATTTAAATATCTGTCTTATTATTTCTTTCATGCTGCTCTAGGACGAAACAAGACAGGTATAATATTTTAGTGGCTGTTAGTGTGATGCCATTTGCTCTCTGTACTCATTTCTCACTGGAATTCGTTTAATACCGTCCCATATAAAACAGATACGTAGTAGCACAAGCTTTGGAATAGTCCTCTCTTATTTCCCTCATACCTAAGAGGCGAATAAAAGAAAAAAAAACCATGGCAGATACCGCTCACTACACTTTACCATGGTGGTTTAGTCCTGTATGAAATATTTTCCGCTTAGACATTATATCTTGTAATAATCCTTTGTCATTCAAGTGACTGTTAGTTGATTTCCTCTGGGCACTGCCTCCTGCCTTGCTCAGAGTAAACTCATATGCCAGACTGAAGATCTTATTAGCTCAGTGCATTATCTTCATCCTGCTGGTGTCGGAAAGAGAGGCACTTTTTACTAGACTCTGCTAAGCTGTACTAAGGAGATCAGCTACTCTGCTGCTCAGGCACCCAAAGAAGATTGATATCATTGGAAGAAAATTTAACAAATTTTCATGATATAAGTGATCTAGAGGATTTAAACAAAGGTTCATAATCATCAATACTGCTATGAAATAGATAGTTTGATAGTTTTGAAGCTTATTTTGTCCAACCGAGGAAAATATCATCTACATTTCAGACAAAACTTAGGAAAACAAGATTCGGTCGCACTGCTATGAGCTTAGCTAGTTTGCTGACTATTAAATGCAATTAGTAGCATCTGGTGTAGACATTTGTTCTGACCCGCTATAGGTGACTAGAAATAGGATCCAGCTGGGAAAAATCCTGGTGGCTTAGGCTTGATGGCAGCGAATACGATCAAACATTTAACAGCTCTTGTTATTGAAATGGAAATTAACTATATTTCACAGTAGCAATTAACAATACTTGGCTACGAGATATCTTGCTATTCCATACAGTGTGGAACATATGAGGAATCGGTGAGGTTATTGAGCATAGTCCCAACCCGCGTCATTCATTATGTATTACGTTCGGCAGCTATCGTCACTTTCATCGCGCCACCGCGGCCCAAGGTAGTTCAGAGTAATTGAAAATGCTTTGTGAGTAGCTGACATTCTGCCTGCAATATTGATGCTCACTGATATTTATACTGTTCAGCTTTCCGCCATGTTTCTTTAAATTCTACTTCCTTTACTCCCAGGTTTTCCTCGATCTGAAAACAATCAGGAAATGCAACACAGTGAAAGGTGTTTTCATACTGGAGCAATACAGTGAGTTTCTTTACCGATATAAATGATGGGGTTTTTGAACCTTTGATTTATGAGATTGATCTATTAAGTGCCACTGTCAACTAGGGCTGGGCGAAACCGAATCATTTGGATTTCGAATAGGATTCGAATAATTCTTTTGAATTCGTTCGAATCACCTATTTCGTATAAATACAAGGAATCTTTACAACTTTACTATTACAACTTGTCTCCATTATGCAAATTAACAAATTTATAGTCAATTTAATAGTCACTTATTTCAGCATAAATAGATTGACCGACGAAGGCATTTGTAGAATTTGAATCTGATTCGGGAAACTTTTTCGAGTCGCCAATAAGTAACCCATTTTCCCTATTACAACTTCCGTAGACACAAATTGCTAATATTAGCATAAACATACTGGAATACAAATACAATACAATCAGTTTTTTTAATCAAATTTGTTTTGAATAATTTGTGCTTCTAATCAATTTGAATCGTCATCGAATTAAATTGCCCAGCCCTACCTCCGGGCTACTATAGTATATGCAGTGAAATGTAGGTTCATTAAACCTGTAGGTACGGACTTTAGAATGGTTCTAACATATTTCCTGCGTGTCGTAATACCTATTAAAAGAAAGCAAAGAAATGGTAGATGGTTTAAATATCGCCCAGGGCAGATACAACTCACTGCACTTTACCATGTTGGTTCAGTCCCGTTTGGAATGTTTTCCGCTTAGAGTGCAGTTGCAGTTGCTACTACTTCTTTTTATAGCTCTTTGCTATTAAGTGGCCGTTACTCGGTTCCTTTTAGGCTTTGCTTCCGACCTTGCTTAGAGTGAATTTCAAAAAAAAAAAATTTAAAGTTCAACTATTGTGGGTTAAATAGGTCAAAAGATCGAAGAAACCCATATATCAGCCCGATAAAAAAATTCAAATAATAAATCTGGATTCAACATCACCGGAAACATCTGATGTTTGTTTGTTTCATTTCCAAGTGTAGAGCGTTAAAACCAATGGTTATAAATACAGTTTTTACGGGTTCAATTTTGGCAAAATATGGATCACATTTGGGTCAATATGACATTTTCCAATCAGACATAAAACAAACCATTAGGGTTTGGGGATGAAGTTGGTCTTTTTGAAGTGTGGATGAACCAACCCTGAAAGCTAATCAAAATTCGAAAAGGGTTGAGTACTCCCACTTCATACTTCGTTCCTACGGGACAAATAAACATGGTCCTACTCCATGAATATTTTGAATATATATCGTCAATGAAATTTAATTTCATTTTTACAAACATTTGTTCCGCTTTACGACTGATCCTGATAATTTGTGTTCTGATCCGATTCAAAAACCCAGCTCTGGCCTACCACAGGTATTGATGCTTTTTATTTATTTTTTAACAGAACGCGATACAGACGAAGTCACTCTTCATAAATTCAAGTCTCCTCTAGCAAGTGAGATATGCTATGCTGTCCTATGTCTGTTCAGTTACGTTGCGGCAGGACGCAGCGTGCAGTCAATGCGGGATCAACATTAGCAGCACAATCATGATTCTTTGGGACATAGTGCAAATATCACGTTCATACTCAAGCGTTGGCCGCAGCACAATCATGATTCTATGGGACATGTGCAAATATCGCAAGCTGGCATTGGTTGCAGCACAATCATGGTTTTGCTGTATTGTCAATACTCTGTTAAAACTATCAATACAATCATGATTTTGGGACATGTTGGATGTAGGCAGCACAATCATGGTTCGGGTGACTCGTATACAGTTTAATCAAACCCCGGCCTAAACTATTAAAACCATCATGGTGTATAGGACGTGTTGCTTCTCAAATGACCCCACGTACCATAGGAATGCTCTTTATAGATTGAGATTCGCATACCTTTTGATTCTCATATCAGTGATTCTTTGAGGCTTGAGAAAGGTTTTAAGCAGAAATTCAATTGGATAAGTTAAAATATTTAATATATTTCATAATTTTTGTTAAAATATTAGTAATTTCGGTTTCACGTTTTCCTGTCATTTCTAGAACAGATTCGGTTTTGGATAATTTGATTCCAAGATTCAATTCAACACTGAGTATATTTGAAAGTGACAGATTTGTCACATATGCATCTTCATGAACCTAACAAAAACATGTCGGCTCAGGAACTTTTTCTTCCTGCATACATCTATTAGTGATTTGGGGACAAAAACACTTCTTTTTTCGCAAAATAGGCCTAATAATTGGTAAATGTGCTGGGATTTTAAAACGTGTTTCAAAACCTAAATTACTTTATTGAATCAAACCAGGTGGCCGGAAAATGAGTAAAAGTTAAGCTAACAACATTCACCCCGATTCGGAACTGGTATCTGCACGAGAGGTTGTGGTTCAACATATGATTAAGCTGAATTCTCGGCTTTCTTCTCCCGATGGATAAAAATGATATCCTATCCTAAACTTCCCCAACAATCCTTTGTTCTGTGTCCCCAGTGTCCTCCTGCATGCAGCTAATAACCAAACAAACCCTTCAATGCACATTCCAGTTTAATCAGAATTGTCATCTTGTCAAGCATGGGCCACAGATGGACCGGTCCATCTGTGGCTCATGCTTGGCAATATAAAATTCTAATTGGGCTTCAAAATTCATCTTTATTATTTCAACAAAATTTTTAGTTTTGTAGATTTTACCTTCGTTTATATATGAGATGTATTTATTTCTTTGTTTGTTTATTATATATACTTGTACCAAGTGTGATTAATTGTTGGTGAATTTTCTTCGGCCGAACTTGGCCCGGTAATAATTATGTATATTAATCAGCTCGTCATCGAGTTAAAAGGTTTTAGTGTGTTTTGCGCCCACGAAAATTATATTTCAAATATATATTATCCAAGGCCCTTATTTAAGGCCACTTCTCATTTTATTTATTTTTTTTATTGAAATTCACTCTGAGCAGCTCCCAAAGGGAACCAACCAACGGCCACTCAATGGCAAAGGGCTACTAAAAGTTGCGGTACCAGCAACTGAAGTCTAAACGGAAAACATCCCGAACAGAACTGAACCGCCATGCTAAAGTGAGTGGTGTCTGCCCTGGGTGGTGGTAGAACCCCCTCCCTCTTAATTGTTATCTTTTAGCCTCTTTTTATGGCATGTGGAAAAGATATCAGGGGAATTCGAAAGCCCTACGAAAGAATCTACAGGGCTTAAAACACATACATTTGCTGAGAGATTTGGTTCTCGTCCCTGCATAATGCTCCAAACATTCCCCTCCACAATGAAATCCATATATTTATTCTAATATATATTTTCATCATCTTATTACTGTTATCTGTCACTGTACGTATTTCCATAAATTTTTATTTCTTGAAAGGGTCCGTAGATGATTTTGCACAAAACAAGTTCAGGAGTGTCTGAGTTGAAAAGAATTCAAAATCATGTCATACTTGTTATACACAATTACATTGTTATATCACAATGCCCATGGTTGAGAGCAAGACTGTATTCTGCTTTTCACACATCCGAAAAAAAGGGTTCCTACGAGAGAAAGTATTTGGTAAATGTTAAATATTTCATGATATATGTCCTCCTAGATTATTCAAAACTTCTATTTTGAGGGTCTGGTAGCGACCGAACCGTAGGAAAAGGTCAAGGTTCATCGATACTTTTGCACTTATATAGTTTTATTCACAATGCCGATGTATTGTTCTTCTCATAAACGACGGGCTGTATGTAGGACTGGGCAAAATCGAATCATTTGTATTTGAATCTGATTCAGGTAATTTTTTCGAATTTGATCGAATCGCAGATTCCGTAAAAATAACAGATTGTCTCCATTATGAAAAATAAGAAGTTTATAGTTATGAATTACAAATATTAGCATAAACAGCTTGAAAGTAATATATTTTAAATTACGCTTAAAGCCCACAGAGCAAAAATTTTCAGTTTTAACGATAAAATACAATCGATTTTGGCAAATTTGACCAAAATCGAATGCATTCTGTCGTTAAAACTGAACAATTACTCTTCGTTCAGCAAGTTTTTGTTTCTAGGACTGATTCACGTTTAATTCGAATAATCTGGGCTTCGAACCACCAAATCGGTTTGCCCAACCCTTGCTATATGTCACCTGCTACTCACATGGCCGCCATTCCAACACCAAATTAAAATGGCACCAATGCCAGAATGTTTGACAGTAATTGGTTCGACGAAAGCTTTTCGACCATTTTTTTTTGAAGTATTTCACGATGGCCTGAAATTACCTCCAATAAGCTTATAAAAGAATTTTTGTTACTCTGTTTAAAAATTATGAATATATATAAACAAATCACAATAATTTGTGCTTCGGATAGATTTGAATCACCGGATCATATGACCCAGCCCTGATAGCGGTTTCTGACATCATCCCACGTATTCCATGAAATCCTCACTGAGAGGAAGTAGCCGAACGAATCTAATACACATACGTTTTTTTTTGTAGCAATTCATTTTCTGTTCAATATATATTGTCTCACTTCTGCTTGATGTTGAATTTCTACATTTCAATAAATCACGGGCAATGTTGCAATGTATAAATCTTGGATTCTTATAGGTAGATAAATGGGTTAAGAGAGCCACCGTGTGGCGACGGGAAGTCAACATGTTTTCTTGAAATATTTTTTCACGAGTTCAGGCAAGGTCGCCCCAACAAGGAGTGTATGGGCGGCGTAGATTAATAGGTTTTATATAATACGGTCCAGGAAGTTGAGGAGCGTCCCATAGGCGTGAAAACTTAAATAAATATTTCGTTTATTGCCTGAACCGGACTTAACGAATCTGACAAACTGCAACTATTACCTTATAATGCCCAAGGGCGAATAGTTAAATGCGGACTGCCTGTATGCATTGCTGCTTATCAGATGATGAATCTAAACATAAACATCGGCATCAGTGGCTCAAGCTCGACAAAACTATGACAGTTGATAAAATATTCTGGATCGGAGTGTTGGTTTGACGTGAGCACCAGTTTTGTGAAGAGTAGGTTCGCAAATTTTTTACTTGAATCGTGAAGTTGACGCCCACAAAACAAAAAAAAAACGCTGGCGATTTTAAGAATTACTGTTGGTATCATTGATCCTTTTTTACAATATAAGGCTTTTGTTTGGGCCCATCGCGATTACAAATTTTTCTGGAAATTTTTTTTCTGAATAGGACCACTCTTATGACCGCAAACCTGCCACCTCGATCCTAGTTCTATATTGTACTTCAGTTCTCAGCTTCAAGATGAGTATGTTGTGGTTTTCAGGGTCATGAGCCCGACTCGGTGGCTCAATCGGTTAAGCGCGATCGTATTGCCCGGAAGGCCGATGGTTCGATGGTTCGATGCTTGACCGTTTCACCACCGAGCGTGCCCTTCAGCAAGGCAATTCGCGGGTAGCTGTAACATAGAACAGATACACAAACGGTTGTTGGGTATAAGCCACCCGGTAAGTTCACAGACAGGCCATAGCAACTAAAAAAAAGGGAAAAAAGCTATCAGAATGCAAATATTTATATATTCTTGAATTTGCGTATCAGACAAATCCGATTGGTATCAATCTTTATCGGGAATTAAAAGTGACGTCATTAATGACATCATCAGTGTTCCTTAATACCTTTTAATAAATACCATATTAAGACGTGATATTGGCAGATTTTAGACATTTCCAGAATGTTGAATCTTTAAATTATAATCTGTTTTTTGATATCAGCATCATGTCATGCTGGTGATCTGAATTGCCGTTTCAAACCCGGATGTGACGTCAATCTATGTGATCCCCCTCCATGGAACAAACACAGCGTTGAAGAATATTTGCAACGAATGGAATTTCCTATAACTTGTAAAAATGAAGCTTCTGATATTCTTCTGGAACTTCATCAGAAAGAGATAAAAGAGCTCAGACAAGGTTGAAGTTTTATAGACGTTCGCCACTCCCGCCAAATAAGTTTTTTCAATTGAAATTTATTTTAAACCAGAGCGAAAGCAGTGACTTACATGAAGCATCAAAAAGCTACTACAAGAAGTATTACCATCAACTGCACTTTGGCCGAAAACATCTCAAACAGTACTTAGATGTTATTTTCTAATTTTACTATTTGTTTATTTTCACCCCATATTTGCTTAGCAATGTTTGTTAAATGGTAGTTCGCTGACCCCCCTATTGCTGAATTTGACCAAGCTTGTAGGGGAGTTTCTGACGTCACAACTTACATATTTACTGACCAACAGGAGCTCGAATACGTGGTCAGCAAAATCTTTATTAAAACTTCACCTTTTTAACGACGATAAGCCTTGTTCACTGTCATGGGCAGACTCGAGCGTTGGCCACAGCACAATCATGATTCTATGGGGCATTGTGCAAATATCGCAAGCTGGCATTGGTTGCAGCACAATCATGGTTGTGCTGTATTGTCAATACTCTGTTAAAACTCTCAATACAATCATGATTTTGGGACATGTTGGATGTAGGCAGCACAATCATGGTTCGGGTGACTTATATGCAGTATAATCAAACCCCGGCCTAAACTATTAAAACCATCATGGTTTTATAGGACGTGTTGCTTTTCAAATGATCCCACGTACCGCAGGAACGCTCTTTATAGATTGAGATTCGTATACGTTTTGATTCTCATATCAGTGATTCTGTGAGGCTCGAGAGAGGTTTTAAGCAGAAATTCATTTGGATAAGTTAAAATATTCCTTATATTTCATAATTTTTGTCAAAATATTGGAAATTTCAGTTTCATGTTTTCCTGTTATTTCTAGAACAGATTTCGGAAAATTTGAGAGTGACAGATTCAGGCCTCATATGCATCCTCATAACCAAACAAAAACACGTCGGTTAGGAAACTTTTCTTTCCTGCATTTATTAGTGATTTAAAGACGAAAACAAATCGTTGCCAGCACTTTTTTTGCAAAATTGGCAAATAGGCCTAATAATTGGTAAATTTGCTGGAATTTTAAATCATGTTTCAAAAGCTAAATCACTTTTTCGAATTCAAACCAGGTGGCCGGTTAGCTCAATCGAGTGTGGGAATGCGCTTCGAGCCCCACTTCTCTGATCGTCATGACGCAGGTTGGAATCCTGTGAGGGATGATAATTACAGGCAAGGGGTCTGCTGGACACCTCGCCATTGCGCGGTGGCTCACGTAAGCTTCCTCCACCAACCAAGTCCATGTACAGGAGAAAATGAGTAAAAGTTAAGAACATTCACCCCGATTTGGAACTGGTGTCTGCACGAGAGGTCGTGGTTCAACATATGATTAAGCTGAATTCTCGGCTTTCTTCTCCCGCAAGATAAAAATGATATCCTATCCTAAACTTCCCCAACAATCCTTCGTTCTGTGTCCCCAGTGTCCTCCTGCATGCAGCTAATAACCAAACAAACCCTTCAATGCACAGTCCAGCTTAATCAGAATTTTCATCTTGTCAAGCATGGGCCACAGATGGACCGGTCCATCTGTGGCTCATGCTTGGCTATATACAAGTTCTAATTGGGCTTCAAAATTCATGTTTATTATTTCAACAAAATTTTTAGTTTTGTAGATTTTACCTTCGTTTATATATAAGATGTATTTATTTCTTTGTTTGTTTATTATATATACTTGTACCAAGTGTGATTAATTGTTGGTGAATTTTCTTCGGCCGAACTTGGACCGGTGATAATTATGTATATTAATCAGGTCGTCATCGAGTTAAAAGGTTTTAGTGTGTTTTGCGCCCACGAAAATTATATTTCAAATATATATTATCCAAGGCCCTTATTTAAGGACACTTCTCATTTTATTTATTTTTTTATTGAAATTCACTCTGAGCAGCTCCCAAAGGGAACCAACCAACGGCCACACAATGGCAAAGGGCTACTAAAAGTTGCGGTACCAGCAACTGAAGTCTAAACGGAAAACATCCCGAACAAAATTGAACCGCCATGCTAAAGTGAGTGGTATCTGCCCTGGTTGATGGTACAACCATCTACCACTTCTTTGCTTCCTTTCAGTCGCCTCTTACGACACACAGGAAATACGCTTGGACTATTATAAAGCCTGTTCATACGGGGCATGAAATTCACTTTTGGCACAAGACTGAAAAAACACCCAAAAGAAATCCAACTACGTCTTCTAATAAAGCAAAGAGCTATGTAAACTGCGAACGGAAGAGCAAAATGTGTGAGTGGTGTCTGCCCTGGGTGGTGGCAGAACCCTCTACCTCTTAATTGTTATCTTTTGCCCCCTTTTTACGGCGTGTGGGAAAGATATCAGGGCAATTTGAAAGCCCAAATGTACAGGACATAAAACACATACATTTGCTGAGAGATTTGGTTCTCGTCCATGCAGAATGCTCCAACCATTCCCCTCCACAATGAAATCCATATATTTATTCTAATATATATTTTCATCATATTATTACTGTTATCTGTCACTGTACGTATTTCCATAATTTTTATTTCTTGAAAGGGTCCGTAGATGATTTTGCACAAAACAAGTTCAGAAGTGTCTGAGTTGAAATGAATTCAAAATCATGTCATACTTGTTATACACAATTACATTGTTATGTCACAATGCCCATGGTTAAGGGCGAGGCTCTATTCTGCTTTTCACACATCCGAAAAAAATGGGTTCCTACGAGAGAAAGTATTTGGCAAATGTTAAATATTTCACGATATACGTTCTGCTAGATTATTTAAAACTTCTATTTTGAGGGTCTGGTAGCGACCGAACCGTAGAAAAAAGGTCAAGGTTCATCGATACTCTTGCACTTATATAGTTTTATTCACAATGCCGATGTATTGTACTTCTCAGATAAACGGCGGGCTGTATGTAGGACTGGGCAAAACCGAATCATTTGGAATTCGAATCTGATTCGGGTAATTTTTTCGAATCTGGTCGAATCGCTGATTCCATAAAAATAACAGATTGTCTCCATTATGAAAAATAAGCAGTTTATAGTTATGAATTACAAATATTAGCATAAACAGCTTGAAAGTAATACATTTTAAATTACGCTTAAAGCCCACAGAGCAAAAATTTTCAGTTTTAACGATAAAATACAATCGATTTTGGCCAATTTGACCAAAATCGAATGCATTTTGTCGTTAAAACTGAAAAATTACTCTTCGTTTAGCAAGTTTTGGTTCTTAAGACTGGTTCACGATTGATTCGAATAATCTGGGCTTCGAACCACCAAATCGGTTTGCCCGACCCTTGCCGTATGTCACCTGCTACTCACATGGCCGCCATTCCAACACCAAATTAAAATGACACCAATGCCAGAATGTTTGACAGTAATTGGTTCAACGAAAGCTTTTCGACCATTTTTTTTTGAAGTATTTCACGATGGCCTGAAATTACCTCCAATAAGCTTATAAAAGAATTTTTGTTACTCTGTTTAAAAATTATGAATATATATAAACAAATCACAATAATTTGTGCTTCGGATGGATTTGAATCACCGGATCATATGACCCAGCCCTGATAGCGGTTTCTGACATCATCCCACGTATTCCATGAAATCCTCACTGAGAGGAAGTAGCCAAACGAATCTAATACACATACGTTTTTTTTTGTAGCGATTCATTTTCTGTTCAATATATATTGTCTCACTTCTGCTTGATGTTGAATTTCTACATTTCAATAAATCACGGGCAATGTTGCAATGTATAAATCTTGTATTCTTAAAGGTAGATAAATGGGTTAAGAGAGCCACCGTGTGGCGACGGGAAGTCAACATGTTTCGTTGAAATATTTTTTCACGAGTTCAGTCAAGGTCGCCCCAACAAGGAGTGTATAAGCGGCGTAGGATAATAGGTTTTATATAATACGGTCCAGGAAGTTGAGGAGCGTCCCATAGGCGTGAAAACTTAAATAAATATTTCGTTTATTGCCTGAACCGGACTTAACGAATCTGACAAACTGCAATTATTACCTTATAATGCCCTAGGGCGAATTGTTAAATGCGGACTGCCTGTATGCATTGCTGCTTATCAGATGATGAATCTAAACATAAACATCGGCATCAGTGGCTCAAGCTCGACAAAACTATGACAGTTGATAAAATATTCTGGATCGGAATGTTGGTTTGACGTGAGCACCAGTTTTGTGAAGAGTAGGTTCGCAAATTTTTTACTTGAATCGTGAAGTTGACGCCCACAAAACAAAAAAAAACGCTGGCGATTTTAAGAATTACTGTTGGTATCATTGATCCTTTTTTACAAAATAAGGCTTTTGTTTGGGCCCATCGCGATTACAAATTTTTTTGGAAATTTTTTTTCTGAATAGGACCACTCTTATGACCGCAAACCTGCCACCTCGATCCTAGTTCTATATTGTACTTCAGTTCTCAGCTTCAAGATGAGTATGTTGTGGTTTTCAGGGTCATGAGCCCGACTCGGTGGCTCAATCGGTTAAGCGCGATCGTATTGCCCGGGAGGCCGATGGTTCGATGGTTCGATGCTTGACCCTTTCACCACCGAGCGTGCCCTTCAGCAAGGCAATTCGCGGGTAGCTGTAACATAGAACAGATACACAGTAGTAAACGGTTGTTGGGTATAAGCCACCCGGTAGGTTCACAGACAGGCCATAGCAACTTAAAAAAAAGGGAAAAAAGCTATCAGAATGCAAATATCTATATATTCTTGAATTTGCGTATCAGACAAATCCGATTGGTATCAATCTTTATCGGGAATTAAAAGTGACGTCATTAATGACATCATCAGTG
Organism: Styela plicata; assembly: GCA_963675895.2. Taxonomy (NCBI): domain Eukaryota; kingdom Metazoa; phylum Chordata; class Ascidiacea; order Stolidobranchia; family Styelidae; genus Styela; species Styela plicata. The sequence continues at coordinate 15,322,386 of OZ023150.1, read as the reverse complement.
TTTCTTAATACCTTTTAATAAATACCATATTAAGACGTGATATTGGCAGATTTTATCCATGTCCGGAATGTTGAATCTTTAAATTATAATCTGTTTTTTGATATCAGCATCATGTCATGCTGGTGTTCTGAATTGCCGTTTCAAACCCGGATGTGACGTCAATCTATGTGGAACAAACACAGCGTTGAAGAATATTTGCAACGAATGGAATTTCTTATAACTTGTAAAAATGAAGCTTCTGATATTCTTCTGGAACTTCATCAGAAAGAGATAAAAGAGCTCAGACAAGGTTGAAGTTTTATAGACGTTCGCCACTCCCGCCAAATTTTTCAATTGAAATTTATTTTAAACCAGACCGAAAGCAGTGACTTACATGAAGCATCAAAAAGCTACTACAAGAAGTATTACCATAACTCTAAGCCGAAAACATCTTAAACAGTACTTAGATGTTATTTTCTAATTTCGCTATTTGTTCATTTTCACCCCATATTTGCTTAGCAATGTTTGTTAAATGGTAGTTCGCTGACCCCCCTATTGCTGAATTTGACCAAGCTTGTAGGGGAGTTTCTGACGTCACAACTTACATATTTACTGACCAATAGGAGCTCGAATACGTGGTCAGCAAATTCTTTATTAAAACTTCACCTTTTTAACGGCGATAAGCCTTGTTCACTATCATGGGCAGACTCGAGCGTTGGCCACAGCACAATCGTGATTCTATGGGGCATTGTGCAAATATCGCAAGCTGGCATTGGTTGCAGCACAAGCATGGTTGTGCTGTATTGTCAATACTCTGTTAAAACTCTCAATACAATCATGATTTTGGGACATGTTGGATGTAGGCAGCACAATCATGGTTCGGGTGACTTATATGCAGTATAATCAAACCCCGGCCTAAACTATTAAAACCATCATGGTTTTATAGGACGTGTTGCTTTTCAAATGATCCCACGTACCGCAGAAACGCTCTTTATAGATTGAGATTCGTATACGTTTTGATTCTCATATCAGTGATTCTGTGAGGCTCGAGAGAGGTTTTAAGCAGAAATTCAATTGGATAAGTTAAAATATTCCTTATATTTCATAATTTTTGTCAAAATATTGGAAATTTCAGTTTCATGTTTTCCTGTTATTTCTAGAACAGATTTCGGAAAATTTGAGAGTGACAGATTCAGGCCTCATATGCATCCTCATAACCAAACAAAAACACGTCGGTTAGGAAACTTTTCTTTCCTGCATTTATTAGTGATTTAAAGACGAAAACAAATCGTTGCCAGCACTTTTTTTGCAAAATTGGCAAATAGGCCTAATAATTGGTAAATTTGCTGGAATTTTAAATCATGTTTCAAAAGCTAAATCACTTTTTCGAATTCAAACCAGGTGGCCGGTTAGCTCAATCGAGTGTGGGAATGCGCTTCGAGCCCCACTTCTCTGATCGTCATGACGCAGGTTGGAATCCTGTGAGGGATGATAATTACATGCAAGGGGTCTGCCGGACACCTCGCCGTTGCACGGTGGCTCACGTAAGCGCTGCTTACAGCTTCCTCCACCAACCAAGTCTATGTACAGGAGAAAATGAGTAAAAGTTAAGAACATTCACCCCGATTTGGAACTGGTGTCTGCACGAGAGGTCGTGGTTCAACATATGATTAAGCTGAATTCTCGGCTTTCCTCTCCCGCAAGATAAAAATGTTATCCTATCCTAAACTTCCCCAACAATCCTTCGTTCTGTGTCCCCAGTGTCTCCCTGCATGCAGCTAATAACCAAACAAAACCTTCAATGCACATTCCAGTTTAATCAGAATTGTCATCTTGTCAAGCATGGGCCACAGATGGACCGGTCCATCTGTGGCTCATGCTTGGCAATATAAAAGTTCTAATTGGGCTTCAAAATTCATCTTTATTATTTCAACAAAATTTTTAGTTTTGTAGATTTTACCTTCGTTTATATATAAGATGTATTTATTTCTTTGTTTGTTTATTATATATACTTGTACCAAGTGTGATTAATTGTTGGTGAATTTTCTTCGGCCGAACTTGGCCCGGTGATAATTATGTATATTAATCAGCTCGTCATCGAGTTAAGAGGTTTTAGTGTGTTTTGCGCCCACGAAAATTATGTTTCAAATATATATTATCCAAGGCCCTTATTTAAGGCCACTTCTTATTTTATTTATTTTTTTATTGAAATTCACTCTGAGCAGCTCCCAAAGGGAACCAACCAACGGCCACTCAATGGCAAAGGGCTACTAAAAGTTGCGGTACCAGCAACTGAAGTCTAAACGGAAAACATCCCAAACAGAACTGAACCGCCATGCTAAAGTGCGTGGTATCTGCCCTGGTTGATGGTACAACCCTCTACCACTTCTTTGCTACCTTTCAGTCGCCTCTTACGACACACAGGGAATACGCTTGGACTATTATAAAGCCTGTTCATACAGGGCATGAAATTCACTTTTGGCACAAGACTGAAAAAACACCCAAAAGAAATCCAACTACGTCTTCTAATAAAGCAAAGAGCTATGTAAACTGCGAACGGAAGAGCAAAATGTGTGAGTGGTGTCTGCCCTGGGTGGTGGCAGAACCCTCTACCTCTTAATTGTTATCTTTTGCCCCCTTTTTACGGCGTGGGGTAAAGATATCAGGGCAATTCGAAAGCCCAAATGTACAGGACATAAAACACATACATTTGCAGAGAGATTTGGTTCTCGTCCATGCAGAATGCTCCAACCATTCCCCTTCACAATGAAATCCATATATTTATTCTAATATATATTTTCATCATCTTATTACTGTTATCTGTCACTGTACGTATTTCCATAAATTTTTATTTCTTGAAAGGGTCCGTAGACGATTTTGCACAAAACAAGTTCAGAAGTGTCTGAGTTGAAATGAATTCAAAATCATGTCATACTTGTTATACACAATTACATTGTTATGTCACAATGCCCATGGTTAAGGGCGAGGCTGTATCCTGTTTTTCACACATCCGAAAAAAATGAGTTCCTACGAGAGAAAGCATTTGGTAAATGTTAAATATTTCATGATATATGTCCTGCTAGATTATTCAAAACTTCTATTTTGAGGGTCTGGTAGCGACCGAACCGTAGGAAAAGGTCAAGGTTCATCGATACTTTTGCACTTATATAGTTTTATTCACAATGCCGATGTATTGTTCTTCTCATAAACGACGGGCTGTATGTAGGACTGGGCAAAATCGAATCATTTGGAATTCGAATCTGATTCGGATATTTTTTTCGAATCTGGTCAAATCGCTGATTCCGTAAAAATAACAAATTGTCTCCGTTATGAAAAATAAGCAGTTTATAGTTATGAATTACAAATATTAGCATAAACGTACATGAAAGTAATATATTTTAAATTACGCTTAAAGCCCACGAGCAAAAACTTTCAGTTTTAACGATAAAATACAATCGATTTTGTCAAATTTGACCAAAATCGAATGCATTTTGTCGTTAAAACTGAAAAATTACTCTTCGTTTAGCAAGTTTTGGTTCTTAAGACTGGTTCACGATTGATTCGAATAATCTGGGCTTCGAACCACCAAATCGGTTTGCCCAACCCTTGCTATATGTCACCTGCTACTCACATGGCCGCCATTCCAACACCAAATTAAAATGACACCAATGCCAGAATGTTTGACAGTAATTGGTTCAACGAAAGCTTTTCGACCATTTTTTTTTTGAAGTATTTCACGATGGCCTGAAATTACCTCCAATAAGCTGTTACGCTGTTTAAAAATTATGAATATATATGAACAAATCACTATTGATTCGAATAATTTGTGCTTCGGATAGATTTGAATCACCGGATCATATGACCCAGCCCTGATAGCGTTTTCTGACATCATCCCGCGTATTCCATGAAATCCTCACTGAGAGGAAGTAGCCAAACGAATCTAATACACATACGTTTTGTTTTGTAGCAATTCATTTTCTGTTCAATATACATTGTCTCACTTCTGCTTGATGTTGAATTTCTACATTTCAATAAATCACGGGCAATGTTGCAATGTATAAATCTTGTATTGTTAAAGGTAGATAAATGGGTTAAGAGAGCCACCGTGTGGCGACGGGAAGTCAACATGTTTCGTTGAAATATTTTTTCACGAGTTCAGTCAAGGTCGCCCCAACATGGAGTGTATAAGCGGCGTAGATTAATAGGTTTTATATAATACGGTCCAGGAAGTTGAGGAGCGTCCCATAGGCGTGAAAACTTAAATAAATATTTCGTTTATTGCCTGAACCGGACTTAACGAATCTGACAGACTGCAACTATTACCTTATAATGCCCAAGGGCGAATTGTTAAATGCGGACTGCCTGTATGCATTGCTGCTTATCAGATGATGAATATAAACATCGGCATCAGTGGCTCAAGCTCGACAATACTATGACAGTTGATAAAATATTCTGGATCGGAATGTTGGTTTGACGTGAGCACCAGTTTTGTGAAGAGTAGGTTCGCAAATTTTTTACTTGAATCGTGAAGTTGACGCCCACAAAACAAAAAAAAACGCTGGCGATTTTAAGAATTACTGTTGGTATCATTGATCCTTTTTTACAAAATAAGGCTTTTGTTTGGGCCCATCGCGATTACAAATTTTCCTGGAAATTTTTTTTCTGAATAGGACCACTCTTATGACCGCAAACCTGCCACCTCGATCCTAGTTCTATATTGTACTTCAGTTCTCAGCTTCAAGATGAGTATGTTGTGGTTTTCAGGGCCATGAGCCCGACTCGGTGGCTCAATCGGTTAAGCGCGATCGTATTGCCCGGAAGGCCGATGGTTCGATGGTTCGATGCTTGACCTTTTCACCACCGAGCGTGCCCTTCAGCAAGGCAATTCGCGGGTAGCTGTAACGTAGAACAGATACACAGTAGTAAACGGTTGTTGGGCATAAGCCACCCGGTAGGTTCACAGACAGGCCATAGCAACTAAAAAAGGGGGAAAAAGCTATCAGAATGCAAATATCTATATATTCTGGAATTTGCGTATCAGACAAATCCGATTGGTATCAATCTTTATCGGAAATTAAAAGTGACGTCATTAATGACATCATCAGTGTTCCTTAATACCTTTTAATAAATACCATATTAAGACGTGATATTGGCAGATATTAGCCATGTCCAGAATGTTGAATCTTCAAATTATAATCTGTTTTTTGATATCAGCATCATGTCATGCTGGTGATCTGAATTGCCGTTTCAAACCCGGATGTGACGTCAATCTATGTGATCCCCCTCCATGGAACAAACACAGCGTTGAAGAATATTTGCAACGAATGGAATTTCCTATAACTTGTAAAAATGAAGCTTCTGATATTCTTCTGGAACTTCATCAGAAAGAGATAAAAGAGCTCAGACAAGGTTGAAGTTTTATAGACGTTCGCCACTCCCGCCAAATAAGTTTTTTCAATTGAATTTTATTTTAAACCAGACCGAAAGCAATGACTTACATGAAGCATCAAAAAGCTACTACAAGAAGTATTACCATCAACTGCACTTTTGCCGAAAACATCTCAAACAGTACTTAGATGATATTTTCTAATTTTGCTATTTGTTTATTTCCACCCCATATTTGCTTAGCAATGTTTGTTAAATGGTAGTGCGCTGACTCCCCTATTGCTGAATTTGACCAAGCCTGTAGGGGAGTTTCTGACGTCACAACTTACATATTTACTGACCAACAGGAGCTCGAATACGTGGTCAGCAAAATCTTTATTAAAACTTCACCTTTTTAACGGCGATAAGCCTCGCTCACTACAACAGGTCGAACTCAGCCCCCCCCCCCCCCCCCCCCCCCCCCCCCCCCATCTGGTTAAACAATAAAATATAGTAAAATAAAATATACTAAAAATATACCTCAAAATCTCGCGCATTCGGCGCAATTTTTTGAATGCTTTTTCGTATTCGAACTAAAACCTGTATGTTCCGTTTGAAAATATTTTGCTCGCAGTGCACACCATACACAGTGCACACCTCGCAGTGCACATCATACACAGTGCACACCTCGCAGTGCACATCATACATTTGACGTCACGAACCAAAAATCTCTGGAACCGTTCTGCGTGACAATACTACCTTGTTTATTTCACTGAACATTTTCTGAGAGTCGCCGCTTTTTTTAATATTACAAATTGTTAAAATCAAGAAATTTATAGTTTTTAGTGTATTTCCAATTCATACGCCATGTCTGGGAGCAACAATTTTCATATTTTAATGATAAAATATAACCGATTTTGGTCAAAATTGATTACATTTTGTCGTCAAAAATGAAGCTTTTCAGTTCATTTAGTAAGTTTTGTTCCTATGAACGATTCACGACTGATTCGAATAAGTTGTGCTTCGAATCGATTCGAATTCCCGAGCCTTAGCCGGGGCATGATTACGAAGTCGTCCTCAATGTACCAAAACCATCAACATTTCATAGCAGTATTGATGATTTTGATCGTTTTTCTACAGTTTGGTTGCTCCCAGACACGCAAAAATAGACATTCGAATCTCCCCTCTACAGATATATTATGAAATATTACCCATTTGATAAAATTTCTTCTGATGGACCCATTTCAATCCGGGTGTCTGTTTAGCAGCATAACTCATATTCTGTCTGTCTAGTCGCTCTATATCATTAGTTTAAAAATAATTCTTTGGGTAATTCCAGTCGATTCGAAGCACAATTTATCCGAATCAATTGTGGATCGTTCATAGGAACAAAAGCTTGCTAAATGAACTATTTGAATTTTCATTTTTAACGACAAAATGTGATGTGCATAAAATATCGAATATAAAATATCGTTTGCACATCACCGGTTGAGTAATTAGATTCACTATGAATAGATAGTTTGTAGTGTTTTTTCAATTCACACTACATTATCTAAAAGCAACTATTTTCATTTTCAACGGCAAAATGCTCTCGATTTGGTCAAATTTTTGTTGTTAAAAATAAAAACTCTAGTTCATTCAACAATTTTTTGTTCCTATGAGCAATTCATGAATGATTCGAACAAATTCGACCAAAATCGATTATATTTCGTCGTTAAAACATGAAAATTGTTGCTTTCAGCGTAAATTGAAAATACGCCACAAACTATAAATTTCTTTATTTGAACAAGTTATAGGAGTTAAAATGGGATATTTTTTATTTACAAAGAATTAGTGATTCGATCCGATTCGAAAAAAAATATTCGATTCAGATTCGAATTCCAAATGATTCGGTTTTGCCCAGTTCTACCTGTAGGCAAGGGCTTTAGAATAGACCTACAATATTTTCTGTGTGTCGTAAGAGGCGACTATATGAAAGCAAAGAAGTGGTAGATGGTTTTACCATTGCCGAGGGCTGATACCACTCACTGTACTTTACCAAGGCGGTTCAGTGTGTTCTAGGAACTGCTTCCGCATCTCATCGACGCGATCCATCAGTGGCACATACTTACAGGGGTATAAACAGCTATAATTTGGAAACGCTTTGCAGTCTGGTTTTGTTCTATAGAAACTATATTCGATCATTTATTGTTTCAAATATTGTATTTCAACAGAGCAACTGAAGCTGAGATCTGGTAAAAACTCCTTCCTACCACCGGAAGTTTGGTTTCCTGGTAATCTTAACAAAAATAATGAGGAACGGATAAGCATAGCAGTGTACGTCCGCATGAATCCAAAAAATATTGAACAAGGGATGTGGAACGCCCAACCCACCCAGATGCACTATGGCGTCATCTGCGAAAAATAAGAAAAGTTTAAACAGGTTTTTAGGTCGCAATTGGCTGGGCTGGGCAAAACCGAATCATTTGGTATTCGAATTTGATTCGAATATTTTTCCGAATCGGATCGAATCCATAATTCTATGTAAATATTAGGAATTCTACTTGTACTATTATAACTCTTCGACATTGTCAAAATGAAGAGATTTACAGTTTACATTGTATCTTCAATTCACACTAAGGGCAACAATTCTAATATTTTAGCAACGAAATATAAGATTTTGTTCAAATTTGACCAAAATCGATTGTATTTCGTCGTTAAAAATGAAAATACCAGTTTATTTAGCAGGTTTTTGTTCCCATGAACGATTCACGATTGATTCGAAAAAATCTTGCTTCGAATCGATCCGAATCACCGAATCGAATTGCCCGGCCCTAGTCACAATACACGTTTCAAATAATAAAACAAAAATGTATGGTTCCCGTTGTCAAGTATGAGTTACTGATGGATTGCACGGTCTGTAGCTCTTTCTTGACAATATAGAAGTTATGATCGGTGAACATTGCATAAGGTCTAGCATGATCCATATTTAAACAGTTTTCCCGACACCAATATCAGAATCTTTAGCGTTTGACTGCTTAACACTTCCCATTCCAGAAATAAATATAAAAAATTGTCTAAAAAAATAAAAAAGGAAAAAAAGTATTAAAATTGAAAAATGAAGAATTAAAGTACAGCATTCACGGAGATTTGTTACAGCAAGGAGTTGTTTCGAAAATCGTGGGTGACTTGCAATGTGGTGTTCATACTCAACAAGAGTTCGTCCTAGGTCAAAAGTATTACAAGCATTACAAAGGTGCAATATATCGCTTGCTCCGAGGAAAAACATTATTGCCCAGAAACTACCGCAATATCGGGGTGGCCTGGTTCCAAGGAAAACTTTCTGCCAGTCCTCATAATATCAACACACTAGCTTCCTGCGCTCCTTCTATGACCGTGACGAGAATGCGGTTGACGATACCGACCGTCAGAAGTACACGTTACCGTTCGGACGAACTCTATTCAAGGCGACACGATAGAAAAAAATGTGCCTTCTGAATTAGTATCAAAGATATCGTTGTATAACGGAAGTGAAAGAGAAAAATATTAGGTCGAAATCGAAAACGCAACAACATTTTTCAAGCGAGACAGAACCGGAATTCAGCAAACAAGCTTTAGTCTTACAGAGTGGACAACCAACACCGACGACCAATTTCATAACACTGTTGTATCAATGAAAAGAAAATAGATGAAAATGACCAATGCAAATGAAATTTGAAATCGGCGACCAATGAAAATGGATTCACTTATCGGACTCAACGGAACATGAAGCCTTGGATTATTATAGTCAAAATGAATAAAACTGGAAAAACATTGAGAAAATTCGGATACAAAATATGCGCAAAAGATGTAGACAGCGCACAAAGCAATAACTATGTAAAAGTAGTAAAGTTAGCTTTTCATATTGAAGCTATATCTGCCGCGACTGACGCGAGCCTTGAACTCGAGATATCTTAATTTCGAGCGATGAATTTATCCACTGCGCCAACCATTCGACTGAAAATTTGGATATTTAGAAAGATAGCTATCTTGAGGGAACAAAATAAGTTTGAAAAACAGTGAAAAAAAAAAATCGAATGACGCGAATCTAGAATTCGAGATATCTCAATCTCGAGCGATGAATTTAACCACTGCACCAAGCATTCGACTGAAAATTGGGTGATTTAAAAAGATAGCTATCTTGAGGGAACAAAATGACTTTGAAAAACAGTGAAAAAAAAATCGAATGACGCGAATCTAGAATTCGAGATATCTCAATCTCGAGCGATGAATTTAACCACTGCGCCAAGCATTCGACTGAAAATTGTGAGATTTAGAAAGGTAGCTATCTTACGGAAACGAAACGAGTTTGAGAAATAGCGGAAAAAAAATCGACTGACGTGGGTCTAGAACTCGAGATATCTTGATCTCGAGCGATGAATTTATCCATTGCGCCAACCATTCGACGTAAAATTTGGTGATTTGGTAAGATAGCTAACTTACGGAAACGAAACGAGTTTGAAAAACAGTGAAAAAAATCGACTGACGCGAGTCTAGAACTCGAGATATCTTGATCTCGAACGATGAATTTATCCACTACGCCAAGCATTCGACTGAAAATCGGGTGATTTAGAAAGGTAGCTATCTTACGGAAACGAAACGATTTTGAGAAATAGCGGAAAATAACCGACTGACGCGGGTCTAGAACTCGAGATATCTTGATCTCGAGCGATGAATTTATCCACTTCGCCAACCATTCGACTGAAAATTTGGTTATTTGGTAAGATAGCTAACTTACGGAAACGAAACGAGTTTGGAAAACATTGAAATAAAAATCAACTGACGCGGGTCTAGAACTCGAGATATCTTGATTTCGAGCGAAGAATTTATCCACTGCGCCAACCATTCGACTGGAAATTTGCTGATTTAGAAAGATAGCTATCTTACGGAAACGTAACGAGTTTGAAAAATAGTGAAAAAAAAATCGACTGACACGGGTCTAGAAGTCGAGATATCTTGATCTCGAGCGATGAATTTATCCACTGCACCAACCATTCGACTGAAAATTGCATGATTTAAAAAGTTAGCTATCTTACGGAAACGTAACGAGTTTGAAAAATAGTGAAAAAAAATCGACTGACGCGAGTCTAGAACTCGAGATATCTTGATCTCGAGCGACGAATTTATCCACTGCGCCAACCATTCGACTGAAAATTTGATGATTTAGAAAGATAGCTATCATACGGAAACGAAACGAGTTTGAAAAACAGTGAAAAAAAATCGACTGACGCGAGTCTAGAACTCGAGATATCTTGATCTCGAGCGATGAATTTGTCCACTGCGCCAACCATTCAACGGAAAATTTGGTGATTTAGAAAGATAGCTATCTTACGGAAACGAAACGAGTTTGAAAAACACTGAAATAAAAATCGACTCACGCGAGACTAGAACTCGAGGTATCTTGATATCGAGCGATGAATTTATCAACTGCGCCAACCATTCCACTGCAAATTGGGTAATTTAGAAAGATAGCTATCTTACGGAAACGAAACGAGTTTGAAAAACAGTGAAATAAAAATCGACTGAAACGAGTCTAGAACTCGAGATATCTTGAGCTCGAGCGATGAATTTATCCACTGCACCAACCATTCGACTGAAAATTGGATGATTTAGAAAGTTAGCTATCTTACGGAAACGTAACGAGTTTGAAAAAAAGTGAAAAAAATTCGACTGACGCGAGTCTAGAACTCGAGATATCTTGATCCCGAGCGATGAATTTATCCACTCCGCCAACCATTCCACAGAAAATTTGGGGATTTAGAAAGAAATCTATCTTAAGGAAACGAAACGAGTTTGAAAGATAGTGAAAAAAAATCGACTGACGCGAGTCTAGAACTCGAGATATCTTGAGCTCGAGCGATGAATTTATCCACTGCGCCAACCATTCGACTGAAAATTTGATGATTTAGAAAGATAGCTATCTTACGGAAACGAAACGAGTTTGAAAAACAGTGAAAAAAAATTGACTGACGCGAGTCTAGAACTCGAGATATCTTGAGCTCGAGCGATGAATTTATCCACTGCACCAACCATTCGACTGATAATTGCATGATTTAAAAAGTTAGCTATCTTACGGAAACGTAACGAGTTTGAAAAATAGTGAAAAAAAATCGACTGACGCGAGTCTAGAACCAGAGATATCTTGATCTCGAGCGACGAATTTATCCACTGCGCCAACCATTCGACTGAAAATTTGATGATTTAGAAAGATAGCTATCATACGGAAACGAAACGAGTTTGAAAAACAGTGAAAAAAAATCGACTGACGCGGGTCTAGAACTCGAGATATCTTGATCTCGAGCGATGAATTTGTCCACTGCGCCAACCATTCAACGGAAAATTTGGTGATTTAGAAAGATAGCTATCTTACGGAAACGAAACGAGTTTGAAAAACAGTGAAATAAAAATCGACTGAAACGAGTCTAGAAGTCGAGACATCTTGATTTCGAGCGATGAACTTATCCACTGCGCCAACCATTCGAGTGAAAAGTTGGGGATTTAGAAAGAAAGCTATCTTACGGAAACGAAACGAGTTTGAAAAATAGTGAAAAAAAAGTCGAGATATCTTGATCTCGAGCGATGAACTTATCCACTGCGCCAACCATTCCACTGCAAATTGGGTAATTTAGAAAGATAGCTATCTTACGGAAACGAAACGAGTTTGAAAAACAGTGAAATAAAAATCGACTGAAACGAGTCTAGAACTCGAGATATCTTGAGCTCGAGCGATGAATTTATCCACTGCACCAACCATTCGACTGAAAATTGGATGATTTAGAAAGTTAGCTATCTTACGGAAACGTAACGAGTTTGAAAAACAGTGGAAAAAAATCGATCGACGTGAGTCTAGAACTCGAGATATCTTGAGCTCGAGCGATGAATTTATCCACTGCACCAACCATTCGACTGAAAATTGCATGATTTAAAAAGTTAGCTATCTTACGGAAACGTAACGAGTTTGAAAAATAGTGAAAAAAAAATCGACTGACGCGAGTCTAGAACTCGAGATATCTTGACCTCGAGCGACGAATTTATCCACTGCGCCAACCATTTGACTGAAAATTTGATGATTTAGAAAGATAGCTATCATACGGAAACGAAACGAGTTTGAAAAACAGTGAAAAAAAATCGACTGACGCGAGTCTAGAACTCGAGATATCTTGATCTCGAGCGATGAATTTGTCCACTGCGCCAACCATTCAACGGAAAATTTGGTGATTTAGAAAGATAGCTATCTTACGGAAACGAAACGAGTTTGAAAAACAGTGAAATAAAAATCGACTGAAAGGAGTCTAGAAATCGAGACATCTTGATTTCGAGCAATGAACTTATCCACTGCGCCAACCATTCGAGTGAAAAGTTGGGGATTTAGAAAGAAATCTATCTTACGGAAACGAAACGAGTTTGAAAAATAGTGAAAAAAAAGTCGAGATATCTTGATCTCGAGCGATGAACTTATCCACTGCGCCAACCATTCCACTGCAAATTGGGTAATTTAGAAAGATAGCTATCTTACGGAAACGAAACGAGTTTGAAAAACAGTGAAATAAAAATCGACTGAAACGAGTCTAGAACTCGAGATATCTTGAGCTCGAGCGATGAATTTATCCACTGCACCAACCATTCGACTGAAAATTGGATGATTTAGAAAGTTAGCTATCTTACGGAAACGTAACGAGTTTGAAAAAAAGTGAAAAAAAATCGACTGACGCGAGTCTAGAACTCGAGATATCTTGAGCTCGAGCGATGAATTTATCCACTGCGCCAACCATTCGACTGAAAATTTGATGATTTAGAAAGATAGCTATCTTACGGAAACGAAACGAGTTTGAAAAACAGTGAAAAAAAATCGACTGAAAGGAGTCTAGAAGTCGAGACATCTTGATTTCGAGCAATGAACTTATCCACTGCGCCAACCATTCGAGTGAAAAGTTGGGGATTTAGAAAGAAATCTATCTTACGGAAACGAAACGAGTTTGAAAAATAGTGAAAAAAAAGTCGAGATATCTTGATCTCGAGCGATGAACTTATCCACTGCGCCAACCATTCCACTGCAAATTGGGTAATTTAGAAAGATAGCTATCTTACGGAAACGAAACGAGTTTGAAAAACAGTGAAATAAAAATCGACTGAAACGAGTCTAGAACTCGAGATATCTTGAGCTCGAGCGATGAATTTATCCACTGCACCAACCATTCGACTGAAAATTGGATGATTTAGAAAGTTAGCTATCTTACGGAAACGTAACGAGTTTGAAAAAAAGTGAAAAAAAATCGACTGACGCGAGTCTAGAACTCGAGATATCTTGAGCTCGAGCGATGAATTTATCCACTGCGCCAACCATTCGACTGAAAATTTGATGATTTAGAAAGATAGCTATCTTACGGAAACGAAACGAGTTTGAAAAACAGTGAAAAAAAATCGACTTACGCGAGTCTAGAACTCGAGATATCTTGAGCTCGAGCGATGAATTTATCCACTGCACCAACCATTCGACTGAAAATTGCATGATTTAAAAAGTTAGCTATCTTACGGAAACGTAACGAGTTTGAAAAATAGTGAAAAAAAATCGACTGACGCGAGTCTAGAACTCGAGATATCTTGATCTCGAGCGACGAATTTATCCACTGCGCCAACCATTCGACTAAAAATTTGACGATTCAGAAAGATAGCTATCATACGGAAACGAAACGAGTTTAAAAAACAGTGAAAAAAAATCGACTGACGCGAGTCTAGAACTCGAGATATCTTGATCTCGAGCGATGAATTTGTCCACTGCGCCAACCATTCAACGGAAAATTTGGTGATTTAGAAAGATAGCTATCTTACGGAAACGAACGAGTTTGAAAAACAGTGAAAAAAAATCGACTGACGCGAGTCTAGAACTCGAGATATCTTGATCTCGAGCGATGAATTTGTCCACTGCGCCAACCATTCAACGGAAAATTTGGTGATTTAGAAAGATAGTTATCTTACGGAAACGAAACGAGTTTGAAAAAAAGTGAAATAAAAATCGACTGACACGAGTCTAGTAGTCGAGCCATCTTGATCTCGAGCGATGAATTTATCCACTCCGCCAACCATCCGACAGAAAAATTGGGGATTTAGAAAGAAATCTATCTTACGGAAACGAAACGAGTTTGAAAGATAGTGAAAAAAAATCGACTGACGCGAGTCTAGAACTCGAGATATGTTGATCTCGAGCGATGAATTTATCCACTGCGCCAACCATTCGACTGAAAATTTGATGATTAAGAAACATAGCTATCTTACGGAAAAGAAACGAGTTTGAAAAACAGTGAAAAAAATCGACTGACGCGAGTCTAGAACTCGAGATATCTTGACCTCGAGCGACGAATTTATCCATTGCGCCAACCATTCGACTGTGAAAAACCCTGAAATAAAAAACGACTAACGCAAGACTAGAACTCGAGACATCTTGATATCGAGCGATGAATTTATCCACTGCGCCAACCATTCGACTGAAAATAGGGTGATTTAGAAACATAGCTATCTTACGGAAACGAAACGAGTTTGAAAAACAGTGAAAAAAAATCGACTGACGCGAGTCTAGAACTCGAGATATCTTGATCTCGAGCGATGAATTTGTCCACTGCGCCAACCATTCAACGGAAAATTTGGTGATTTAGAAAGATAGTTATCTCACGGAAACGAAACGAGTTTGAAAAAAAGTGAAATAAAAATCGACTGACACGAGTCTAGAAGTCGAGCCATCTTGATTTTGAGCGATTAATTTATCCACTGCGCCAACCATTCGACTGAAAATTGGGTGATTTTGAAAGATAGCTATCTCACGGAAACGAAACGAGTTTGAAAAACAGTGAAAAAAAATCGACAGACCCAAGCCTAGAACTCGAGATATGTTGATCTCGAGCGATGAATTTATCCACTGCGCCAACCATTCGACTGAAAATTTGATGATTTAGAAAGATAGCTATCTTACGGAAACGAAACGAGTTTGAAAAACAGTGAAAAAAAAATCGACTGACGCGAGTCTAGAACTCGAGATATCTTGAGCTCGAGCGATGAATTTATCCACTGCGACAACCATTCAACGGAAAATTTGGTGATTTAGAAAGATAGCTATCTTACGGAAACGAAACGAGTTTGAAAAACACTGAAATAAAAATCGACTGAAGCGAACCTAGAACTCGAGATATCTTGATCTCGAGCGATGAATTTGTCCACTGCGCCAACCATTCAACGGAAAATTTGGTGATTTAGAAAGATAGTTATCTTACGGAAACGAAACGAGTTTGAAAAAAAGTGAAATAAAAATCGACTGAAACGAGTCTAGAAGTGGAGACATCTTGATTTCGAGCGATGAATTTATCCACTGCGCCAACCATTCGACTGAAAATTGGGTGACTTAGAAAGATAGCTATCTTACGGAAACGAAACGAGTTTGAAAAACAGTGAAATAAAAATCGACTGAAAGGAGTCTAGAAGTCGAGACATCTTGATTTCGAGCAATGAACTTATCCACTGCGCCAACCATCCGAGTGAAAAGTTGGGGATTTAGAAAGAAATCTATCTTACGGAAACGAAACGAGTTTGAAAAATAGTGAAAAAAAAGTCGAGATATCTTGATCTCGAGCGTTGAACTTATCCACTGCGCCAACCATTCCACTGCAAATTGGGTAATTTAGAAAGATAGCTATCTTACGGAAACGAAACGAGTTTGAAAAACAGTGAAATAAAAATCGACTGAAACGAGTCTAGAACTCGAGATATCTTGAGCTCGAGCGATGAATTTATCCACTGCACCAACCATTCGACTGAAAATTGGATGATTTAGAAAGTTATCTATCTTACGGAAACGTAACGAGTTTGAAAAAAAGTGAAAAAAAATCGACTGACGCGAGTCTAGAACTCGAGATATCTTGAGCTCGAGCGATGAATTTATCCACTGCGCCAACCATTCGACTGAAAATTTGATGATTTAGAAAGATAGCTATCTTACGGAAACGAAACGAGTTTGAAAAACAGTGAAAAAAAATCGACTTACGCGAGTCTAGAACTCGAGATATCTTGAGCTCGAGCGATGAATTTATCCACTGCACCAACCATTCGACTGAAAATTGCATGATTTAAAAAGTTAGCTATCTTACGGAAACGTAACGAGTTTGAAAAATAGTGAAAAAAAATCGACTGACGCGAGTCTAGAACTCGAGATATCTTGATCTCGAGCGACGAATTTATCCACTGCGCCAACCATTCGACTAAAAATTTGACGATTCAGAAAGATAGCTATCATACGGAAACGAAACGAGTTTAAAAAACAGTGAAAAAAAATCGACTGACGCGAGTCTAGAACTCGAGATATCTTGATCTCGAGCGATGAATTTGTCCACTGCGCCAACCATTCAACGGAAAATTTGGTGATTTAGAAAGATAGCTATCTTACGGAAACGAACGAGTTTGAAAAACAGTGAAAAAAAATCGACTGACGCGAGTCTAGAACTCGAGATATCTTGATCTCGAGCGATGAATTTGTCCACTGCGCCAACCATTCAACGGAAAATTTGGTGATTTAGAAAGATAGTTATCTTACGGAAACGAAACGAGTTTGAAAAAAAGTGAAATAAAAATCGACTGACACGAGTCTAGCAGTCGAGCCATCTTGATCTCGAGCGATGAATTTATCCACTCCGCCAACCATCCGACAGAAAAATTGGGGATTTAGAAAGAAATCTATCTTACGGAAACGAAACGAGTTTGAAAGATAGTGAAAAAAAATCGACTGACGCGAGTCTAGAACTCGAGATATGTTGATCTCGAGCGATGAATTTATCCACTGCGCCAACCATTCGACTGAAAATTTGATGATTAAGAAACATAGCTGTCTTACGGAAAAGAAACGAGTTTGAAAAACAGTGAAAAAAAATCGACTGACGCGAGTCTAGAACTCGAGATATCTTGACCTCGAGCGACGAATTTATCCATTGCGCCAACCATTCGACTGTGAAAAACCCTGAAATAAAAATCGACTAACGCAAGACTAGAACTCGAGACATCTTGATATCGAGCGATGAATTTATCCACTGCGCCAACCATTCGACTGAAAATAGGGTGATTTAGAAATATAGCTATCTTACGGAAACGAAACGAGTTTGAAAAACAGTGAAAAAAAATCGACTGACGCGAGTCTAGAACTCGAGATATCTTGATCTCGAGCGATGAATTTGTCCACTGCGCCAACCATTCAACGGAAAATTTGGTGATTTAGAAAGATAGTTATCTCACGGAAACGAAACGAGTTTGAAAAAAAGTGAAATAAAAATCGACTGACACGAGTCTAGAAGTCGAGCCATCTTGATTTTGAGCGATTAATTTATCCACTGCGCCAACCATTCGACTGAAAATTGGGTGATTTTGAAAGATAGCTATCTCACGGAAACGAAACGAGTTTGAAAAACAGTGAAAAAAAATCGACAGACCCAAGCCTAGAACTCGAGATATGTTGATCTCGAGCGATGAATTTATCCACTGCGCCAACCATTCGACTGAAAATTTGATGATTTAGAAAGATAGCTATCTTACGGAAACGAAAAGAGTTTGAAAAACAGTGAAAAAAAAATCGACTGACGCGAGTCTAGAACTCGAGATATCTTGAGCTCGAGCGATGAATTTATCCACTGCGACAACCATTCAACGGAAAATTTGGTGATTTAGAAAGATAGCTATCTTACGGAAACGAAACGAGTTTGAAAAACACTGAAATAAAAATCGACTGAAGCGAACCTAGAACTCGAGATATCTTGATCTCGAGCGATGAATTTGTCCACTGCGCCAACCATTCAACGGAAAATTTGGTGATTTAGAAAGATAGTTATCTTACGGAAACGAAACGAGTTTGAAAAAAAGTGAAATAAAAATCGACTGAAACGAGTCTAGAAGTGGAGACATCTTGATTTCGAGCGATGAATTTAACCACTGCGCCAACCATTCGACTGAAAATTGGGTGACTTAGAAAGATAGCTATCTTACGGAAACGAAACGAGTTTGAAAAACAGTGAAGAAAAATCGACTGACCCAAGACTAGAACTCGAGATATGTTGATCTCGAGCGATGAATTTATCCACTGCGCCAACCATTCAACGGAAAATTTGGTGATTTAGAAAGATAACTATCTTACGGATACGAAAGAGTTTGAAAAACATCGAAAAAAAATCGACTAGAAGTCGAGACATCTTGATTTCGAGCGATGAATTTATCCACTGCGCCAACCATTCGACTGAAGATTGGGTGATTTAGAAAGATAGCTATCTTACGGAAACGAAACGACTTTGAAAAACAGTGAAGAAAAATCGACTGACCCAAGACTAGAACTCGAGATATGTCGATCTCGAGCGATGAATTTATCCACTGCGCCAACTATTCAACGAAAAATTTGGTGATTTAGAAAGATAGCTATCTTACAGAAACAAAACGAGTTTGATAAACAGTGGAAAAAAATCGACTGGCGCGAGTCTAGAATTCGAGATATCTTGATCTCGAGCGCTGAATTTGTCCACTGCGCCAACCATTCAACGGAAAATTTGGTGATTTTGAAAGATAGCTATCTTACAGAAACGAAACGAGTTTGAAAAACAGTGAAAAAAATCGACTGGTGCGAGTCTAGAACTCGAGATATCTTGATCTCGAGCGCTGAATTTATCCACTGCGCCAACCATTCAACGGCAAATCCGGTGATTTAGAAAGATAGCTATCTTACGGAAACGAAACGAGTTTGAAAAAAAGTGAAATAAAAATCGACTGACACGATTCTAGAAGTCAAGACATGTTGATTTCCAGCGATGAATTTATCCACTGCGCCAACCATTCGACTGAAAATTGGGTGATTTAGAAATATAGCTATGTTACGGAAACGAAACGAGTTTGAAAAACAGTGAAAAAAAATCGACTGGCGCGAGTCTAGAACTCGAGATATCTTGATCTCGAGCGCTGAATTTGTCCACTGCGCCAACCATTCAACGGAAAATTTGGTGATTTAGAAATATAGCTATCTTACGGAAACGAAACGAGATTGAAAAACAGTGAAAAAAAATCGACAGACACAAGTCTAGAACTCGAGATATGTTGATCTCGAGCGATGAATTTATCCACTGCGCCAACCATTCAAGGGAAAATTTGGTGATTTAGAAAGATAGTTATCTTACGGAAACGAAACGAGTTTGAAAAAAAGTGAAATAAAAATCGACTGGAACGAGTCTAGAAGTCGAGACATCTTGATTTCGAGCGATGAATTTATCCACTGCGCCAACCATTCGACTGAAAATTGGGTGACTTAGAAAGATAGCTATCTTACGGAAACGAAACGAGTTTGAAAAACAGTGAAGAAAAATCGACTGACCCAAGACTAGAACTCGAGATATGTTGATCTCGAGCGATGAATTTATCCACTGCGCCAACCATTCAACGGAAAATTTGGTGATTTAGAAAGATAACTATCTTACGGATACGAAAGAGTTTGAAAAACATCGAAAAAAAATCGACTAGAAGTCGAGACATCTTGATTTCGAGCGATGAATTTATCCACTGCGCCAACCATTCGACTGAAAATTGGGTGATTTAGAAAGATAGCTATCTTACGGAAACGAAACGACTTTGAAAAACAGTGAAGAAAAATCGACTGACCCAAGACTAGAACTCGAGATATGTCGATCTCGAGCGATGAATTTATCCACTGCGCCAACCATTCAACGGAAAATTTGGTGATTTAGAAAGATAGCTATCTTACAGAAACAAAGCGAGTTTGATAAACAGTGAAAAAAATCGACTGGTGCAAGTCTAGAACTCGAGATATCTTGATCTCGAGCGCTGAATTTATCCACTGCGCCAACCATTCAACGGCAAATTTGGTGATTTAGAAAGATAGCTATCTTACGGAAACGAAACGAGTTTGAAAAAAAGTGAAATAAAAATCGACCGACACGATTCTAGAAGTCAAGACATGTTGATTTCCAGCGATGAATTTATCCACTGCGCCAACCATTCGACTGAAAATTGGGTGATTTAGAAATATAGCTATGTTACGGAAACGAAACGAGTTTGAAAAACAGTGAAAAAAAATCGACTAGCGCGAGTCTAGAACTCGAGATATCTTGATCTCGAGCGCTGAATTTGTCCACTGCGCCAACCATTCAACGGAAAATTTGGTGATTTAGAAATATAGCTATCTTACGGAAACGAAACGAGATTGAAAAAAAGGGAAATAAAAATCGACTGACACGAGTCTAGAAGTCGAGACATCTTGATTTCGAGCGATGAATTTATGCACTGTGCTAAACATTCGACTGAAAATTGGGTGATTTAGAAAGTTAGCTATCTTACGGAAACGAAACGAGTTTGAAAAACAGTGAAAAAAAATCGACAGACACAAGTCTAGAACTCGAGATATGTTGATCTCGAGCGATGAATTTATCCACTGCGCCAACCATTCGACTGAAAATTGGGTGATTTAGAAAGATAGCTATCTTAGAGAAACGAAACGAGTTTAAGAAATAGTGGAAAAAAAATCGACTGACGCGAGTCTAGAACTCGAGATATCTTGATCTCGAGCGATGAATTTATCCACTGCGCAAACCATTCGACTGGAAATTGGGTGATTTAGAAAGATGGCTATCTTACGGAAACGAAATGAGTTTGAAAAACATTGAAATAATAATCGACTGACGAAAGTCTAAAACTCGAGATATCTTGATATCGAGCAAAGAATTTATCCACTGCGCCATCCATTCGACTGAAACTTCGGGGATTTAGAAAGAAATCTATCTTACGGAAACGAAACGAGTTTGAAAAAAAGTGAAATAAAAATCGACTGACACGAGTCTAGAAGTCAACCCATATTGATTTCGAGCAATGAATTTATCCACTGCGCCGACCATTCGACTTAAAATTTGGTGATTTAGAAAGGTAGCTATCTTACGGAATCGAAACGAGTTTGGTAAACAGCGAAAAAGAAATCGACTGACACGAGTCTAGAACTCGAGATATCTTGATTTCGAGCGAAGAATTTATCCACTACGCCATCCATTCGAGCGAAAATTTGGTAATTTAGAAAGTAATCCATGTTACGGAAACGAAACGAGTTTGAAAAATAGTGGGAAAAAATCGACTGACGCGAGTCTAGAAGTCGAGATATCTTGATTTCGAGCAAAGAATTTATCCACTACGCCATCCAATCGACTGAAAATTTGGTAACTTAAAACGAAATCTATCTTACGGAAACGAAACGAGTTTGAAAAATAGTGAAAAAACAAATCGACTGACGCGAGTCTAGAAGTCGAGATATCTTGATTTCGAGCAAAAAATTTATCCACTACGGCATCCAATCGACTGAAAATTAGGTAATTTAAAAAGAAATCTATCTTAGGGAAACGAAACGAGTTTGAAAAATAGAGAAAAAAAAATCGACTGACGTGAGTCTCTAGAACTCGAGATATCTTGATCTCGAGCGATGAATTTATCCACTCCGCCAACGATTCGACTGAAAATTTGGTGATTAAAAAAAAATAGCTATCTTACGGAAACGAAACGAGTCTGAGAAATAGTGAGAAAAATCTACTTACGCGAGTCAAGAACTCGAGATATCTTGATCTCGAGCGATGAATTTATCCACTGCGCCACCAATTGGACTGAAAATTGGGTGATTTAGAAAGGTAGCTATCTTACGGAAACGAAACGAGTTTGAAAAATAGTGAAAAAAAATCGACTGACGCGAGTCTAAAACTCGAGATATCTTGATCTCGAGCGATGAATTTATCCACTCCGCCAATCATTCGACTGAAAATTTGGTGATTTAGAAAGATAGCTATCTCACGGAAACGAAACGAGTTTAAAAACAGTGCAAATAAAATCGACTGACGCGAGTCTAGAACTCGAGATATCTTGATCTCGAGCGATGAATTTATCCACTCCGCCAATCATTCGACTGAAAATTTGGTGATTTAGAAAGATAGCTATCTCACGGAAACGAAACGAGTTTAAAAACAGTGCAAATAAAATCGACTGACTCGAGTCTAGAAGTCGAGATATCTTGATTTCGAGCGAAAAATTTATCCACTACGGCATCCAATCGACTGAAAATTAGGTAATTTAAAAAGAAATCTATCTTAGGGAAACGAAACGAGTTTGAAAAATAGAGAAAAAAAATCGACTGACGTGAGTCTCTAGAACTCGAGATATCTTGATTTCGAGCAAAGAAATTATCCACTACGCCATTCAATCGACTGAAAATTTCGTAATTTAAAAAGAAATCTACCTCACGGAAACGAAACGAGTTTGAAAAATAGTGAAAAAAATCGACTGATGCGAGTCTAGAAGTCGAGACATCTTGATTTCGAGCGAAGAATTTATCCACTACGCCATCAATTCGACTGAAAATTTGGTAATTTAGAAAGAAATCTCTCTTACGGAAAGGAAATGAGTTCGTAAAATAGTGAAAAAAAAATCGACTGACGCGAGTCCAGAACTCGAGATATCTTGATCTCGAGCGATGAATTTATCCACTCCGCCAACGATTCGACTGAAAATTTGGTGATTAAAAAAAATAGCTATCTTACGGAAACGAAACGAGTTTGAGAAATAGTGAAAAAAATCTACTTACACGTGTCTAGAACTCGAGATATCTTGATCTCGAGCGATGAATTTATCCACTGCGCCACCAATTGGACTGAAAATTGGGTGATTTAGAAAGGTAGCTATCTTACGGAAACGAAACGAGTTTGAAAAATAGTGAAAAAAAATCGACTGACGCGAGTCTAGAACTCGAGATATCTTGATCTCGAGCGATGAATTTATCCACTCCGCCAATCATTCGACTGAAAATTTGGTGATTTAGAAAGATAGCTATCTCACGGAAACGAAACGAGTTTAAAAACAGTGAAAATAAAATCGACTGATGCGAGTCTAGAACTCGAGATATCGTGATCTCGAGCGAAGAATTTATCCACTACGCTATACATTTGACTGAGAATTTGGTAATTTAGAAAGTAATCTATCTTACGGAAACGAAACGAGTTTGAAAAATAGTGGAAAAAATCGACTGAGGCGAGTCTAGAAGGGGAGATATCTTGATTTCGAGCGATGAATTTATCCACTCCGCCAACGATTCGACTGGAAATTGGGTGATTTAGAAAGATAGCTATCTTACGGAAACGAAACGAGTTCGAGAAATAGTGAAAAAAAAACGACTTACGCGAGTCTAGAACTCGAGATATCTTGATCTCGCGCTATGAATTTATCCACTGCGCCAACCATTCGACGGAATATTTGGTGATTTGGTAAGATGGCTATCTAACGGAAACGAAACGAATTTGAAAAACAGTGAAAAATATCGACTGATGCGAGTCTGGGACTGGAGATATCTTCTATTCGAGCGATGAATTTACCCACTGCGCCAACCATTCGACTGAAAATTGGGTGATTTACAAAGGTAGCAGCTATCTTACGGAATCGAAACGAGTTTGGAAAAGAGCGAAAAAGAAATCGACTGACACGAGTCTAGAACTCGAGATATCTTGATTTCGAGCGAAGAATTTATCCACTACGCCATCCATTCGACTGAGAACTTGGTAATTTAGAAAGTAATCTATGTTACGGAAACAAAACGAGTTTGAAAAATAGTGGAAAAAAATCGACGGACGCGAGTCTAGAAGTCGAGATATCATGATTTCGAGCGAAGAATTTATCCACTACGCCATCCAATCGACTGAAAGTTAGGTAATTTAAAAAGAAATCTATCTTACGGAAACGAAACGAGTTTGAAAAATAGAGAAAAAAAATCGAATTACGCGAGTCTAGAACTCGAGATATCTTGATCTCGAGCGATGAATTTATCCACTCCGCCAACGATTCGACTGAAAATTGGGTGATTAAAAATATAGCTATCTTACGGAAACGAAACGAGTTTGAGAAATAGTGAAAAAAAATCGATTTACGCGAGTCTAGAACTAGAGATATCTTGATCTCGAGCGATGAATTTATCCACTCCGCCAACGATTCGACTGAAAATTGGGTGATTTAGAAAGATAGATATCTTACGGAAACGAAACGAGTTTCAGAAATAGTGAAAAAAAACTG
The DNA here is from genome assembly GCA_963675895.2 of Styela plicata. Taxonomy (NCBI): domain Eukaryota; kingdom Metazoa; phylum Chordata; class Ascidiacea; order Stolidobranchia; family Styelidae; genus Styela; species Styela plicata. The sequence goes on along the minus strand of OZ023150.1, from coordinate 15,297,918 downwards.
ACGCGAGTCTAGAACTCGAGATATCTTGATCCCGAGCGATGAATTCATCCACTCCGCCAACCATTCGACTGAAAATTGGGTGATTTAGAAAGATAGCTATCCTAAGGAAACAAAACAAGTTTGAGAAATAGTAGAAAAAAAATCGACTGACGCGAGTCTAGAACTCGATATATCTTGATCTCGAGCGATGAATTTATACACTGCGCCAACCATTCGACGGAAAATTTGGTGATTTAGAAAGATAGCTATCTTACAGAAAGGAAACGAGTTTGAAAAACAGTGAAAAAAAATCGACTGGCGCGAGTCTAGAACTCGAGATATCTTGATCTCGAGCGCTTAATTTATCCACTGCGCCAACCATTCAATGGAAAATTTGGTGATTTGGAAAGATAGCTATCTTACGGAAACGAAACGAGTTTGAAAAAAAGTAAAATAAAAATCGACTGACACGATTCTAGAAGTCAAGACATGTTGATTTCCAGCGATGAATTTATCCACTGCGCCAACCATTCGACTGTAAGTTGGGTGATTTAGAAATATAGCTACGTTACGGAAACGAAACGAGTTTGAAAAACAGTGAAAAAAAATCGACTGGCGCGAGTCTAGAACTCGAGATATCTTGATCTCGAGCGCTGAATTTGTCCACTGCGCCAACCATTCAACGGAAAATTTGGTGATTTAGAAATATAGCTATCTTACGGAAACGAAACGAGATTGAAAAAAAGGGAAATAAAAATCGACTGACACGAGTCTAGAAGTCGAGACATCTTGATTTCGAGCGATGAATTTATGCACTGCGCCAACCATTCGACTGAAAATTGGGTGATTTAGAAAGATAGCTATCTTACGGAAACGAAACGAGTTTGAAAAACAGTGAAAAAAAATCGACAGACACAAGTCTAGAACTCGAGATTTGTGGATCTCGAGCGATGAATTTATCCACTGCGCCAACCATTCGACTGAAAATCGGGTGATTTAGAAAGATACCTATCTTACAGAAACGAAACGAGTTTAAGAAATAGTGGAAAAAAAATCGACTGACGCGAGTCTACAACTCGAGATATCTTGACCTCGAGCGATGAATTTATCCACTGCGCCAACCATTCGACTGAAAATTGGATGATTTAGAAAGATAGCTATCTTTCGGAAACGTAACGAGTTTGAAAATCAGTGAAAAAAAAATCGACTGACGCGAGTCTTGAACTCGAGATATCTTCATCTCGAGCGATGAATTTATCCACTGCGCCAACCATTCAACGGAAGATTTGGTGATTTAAAAAGATAGCTATCTTACGGAAACGAAACGAGTTCGAAAAACAGTGAAATAAAAATCGACTGACGCGAGTCTAGAAGTCGAGACATCTTGATTTCGAGCGAAGAATTTATCCACTACGCCATCAATTCGACTGAAAATTTGGTAATTTAGAAAGAAATCTATCTTATGGAAAGGAAATGAGTTCGTAAAATAGTGAACAAAAATCGACTGACGCGAGTCTAGAACTCGAGATATCTTGATCTCGAGCGATGAATTTATCCACTGCGCAAACCATTCGACTGGAAATTGGGTGATTTAGAAAGATATCTATCTTACGGAAACAAAGCAAGTTTTAAAAACAGTGAAAAAAAATCCACTGACGCGAGTCCAGAACTCGAGATATCTTGACCTCGAGCGATGAATTAATCCACTGCGCAAACCATTCGACTGGAAATTGGGTGATTTAGAAAGATAGCTATCTTACGGAAACGAAATGAGTTTGAAAAACATTGAAAAAATAATCGACTGACGCAAGTCTAAAACTCGAGATATCTTGATATCGAGCAAAGAATTTATCCACTGCGCCATCCAATCGACTGAAACTTCGGGGATTTGGAAAGAAATCTATCTTACGGAAACGAAACGAGTTTGAAAAAAAGTGAAATAAAAATCGACTGACAAGAGTCTAGAAGTCAACCCATGTTGATTTCGAGCGATGAATTTATCCACTGCGCCGACCATTCGACTGAAAATTATGTGATTTAGAAAGGTAGCTATCTTACGGAATCGAAACGAGTTTGGAAAACAGCGAAAAAGAAATCGACTGACACGAGTCTAGAACTCGAGATATCTTGATTTCGAGCGAAGAATTTATCCACTACGCCATCCATTCGACTGAAAATTTGGTAATTTAGAAAGTAATCTATGTTACGGAAACGAAACGAGTTTGAAAAATAGTGGGAAAAAATCGACTGACGCGAGTCTAGAAGTCGAGATATCTTGATTTCGAGCAAAGAATTTATCCACTACGCCATCCAATCGACTGAAAATTTGTTAACTTAAAACGAAATCTATCTTACGGAAATGAAACGAGTTTGAAAAATAGTGAAAAAAAACCACTGACGCGAGTCTAGAAGTCGAGATATCTTAATTTTGAGCGAAGAAATTATCCACTACGCCATTCAATCGACTGAGAATTTGGTAATTTAAAAAGAAATCTACCTCACGGAAACGAAACGAGTTTGAAAAATAGTGAAAAAAAGCCGACTGACGCGAGTCTAGAACTCGAGATATCTTGATCTCGAGCGATGAATTTATCCACTGCGCCAACCATTCGACGGAATATTTGGTGATTTGGTAAGATGGCTATCTAACGGAAACGAAACGAATTTGAAAAACAGTGAAAAATATCGACTGATGCGAGTCTAGGACTGGAGATATCTTCTATTCGAGCGATGAATTTACCCACTGCGCCAACCATTCGACTGAAAATTGGGTGATTTAGAAAGGTAACAGCTATCTTACGGAATCGAAACGAGTTTGGAAAACAGCGAAAAAGAAATCGACTGACTCGAGTCTAGAACTCGAGATATCTTAATTTCGAGCGAAGAATTTATCCACTACGCCATCCATTCGACTGAAAATTAGATAATTTAGAAAGTAATCTATGTTACGGAAACAAAACGAGTTTGAAAAATAGAGAAAAAAAAATCGAATTACGCGAGTCTAAAACTCGAGATATCTTGATCTCGAGCGAGGAATTTATCCACTCCGCCAACGATTCGACTGAAAATTGGGTGATTAAATAATATAGCTATCTTACGGAAACGAAACGAGTTTGAGAAATAATGAAAAAAAATCGACTTACGCGAGTCTAGAACTAGAGATATCTTGATCTCGAGCAATGAATTTATCCACTCCGCCAACGATTCGACTGAAAATTGGGTGATTTAGAAAGATAGATATCTTACGGAAACGAAACGAGTTTCAGAAATAGTGAAAAAAAAAACTGACGCGAGTCTAGAACTCAAGATATCTTGATCTCGAGCGATGAATTCATCCACTCCGCCAACCATTCGACTGAAAATTGGGTGATTTAGAAAGATAGCTATCCTACGGAAACGAAACAAGTTTGAGAAATAGTAGAAAAAAAATCGACTGACGCGAGTCTAGAACTCGATATATCTTGATCTCGAGCGATGAATTTATACACTGCGCCAACCATTCGACGGAAAATTTGGTGATTCCGAAAGATAGCTACATTTCTATGTCACCCAATTTTCAGTCGAATGGTTGGCGCAGTGGAAAAATTCATCGCTCGAAATCAAGATAACTCGAGTTCTAGACTCGCGTCAGTCGATATTTTTTCACTATTTTTCAAACTCGTTTCGATTCCGTAAGATAGCTAACTTTCTAAATCACCCAATTTTAAGTCGGATGGTTGGCACAGTGGATAAATTCATCGCTCGAGACCAAGATATCTCGAGTTCTAGACTCGCGTCGTTCGTTTTTTTTCCTATTTGTCAAACTCGTTTCGTTTCCGTAAGATAGCTACCATTCTATGTCACCCGATTTTCGGTCGAATGGTTGGCGCATGGAAAAATTCCTCGCTCGAGATCAAGATATCTCGATTTCTAGACTCGCGTCAGTCGATTTTTTCCCGCTATTTCTCAAACTCGTTTCGTTTCCGTAAGATAGCTATCTTTCTAAATCACCCAATTTTCTGTCGAATGCTTGGCGCAGTGGATAAATTCATCGCTCGAGATCAAGATATCTCGAGTTCTAGACTCGCGTCAGTCGTTTTTTTTCCACTATTTCTCACACTCGTTTCGTTTCCGTCCTATAGCTATATTTCTGAATCTCCGAATTTTCAGTCGAATCGTTGGCGGAGTGGATAAATTCATCGCTCGAGATCGAGATATCTCGAGTTCTAGACTAACGTCATTCGTTTTTTTTCGCTATTTTTCAAACTCGTTTCGTTTCCGAAAGATAGCTACCTTTCTATGTCACCCAATTTTCAGTCGAATGGCTGGCGCAATGGAAAAATTCATCGCTCGAGATCAAGATATCTCGAGTTCTAGACTCGCGTCAGTCGATTTTTTTTTCATTTTTTTTCATTATTTTTCAAACTCGTTTCGATTCCGTAAGATAACCTTTCTAAATCACCCAATTTTCAGTCGAATGGCTGGCGCAGTGGAAAAATTCATCGCTCGAGATCAAGATATCTCGAGTTCTAGACTAGCGTCATTCGTTTTTTTTTCGCTATTTTTCAAACTCGTTTCGTTTCCGAAAGATAGCTACCTTTCTATGTCAACCAATTTTCAGTCGAATGGCTGGCGCAATGGAAAAATTCATCGCTCGAGATCAAGATATCTCGAGTTCTAGACTCGCGTCAGTCGATTTTTTTTCATTATTTTTCAAACTCGTTTCGATTCCGTAAGATAGCTACCTTTTTAAATCACCCAATTTTCTCTCGAATCGTTGGCGGAGTGGATAAATTCATCGCTCGAGATCAAGATATCTCGAGATCTAGACCCGCGTCAGTTGATTTTTTTTCCCGCTATTTCTCAAACTCGTTTCGTTTCCGTAAGATAGCTATCTTTCTAAATCACCCAATTTTCAGTCGAATGCTGGGCGCAGGGGATAAATTCATCGCTCGAGATTAAAATATCTCGAGTTCTAGACTCGCGTCAGTGGTTTTTTTTCGGTATTATTCAAACTCGTTTCGTTTCCGTAAGATAGCTACCTTTCTAAATCACCCAATTTTCAGTCGAATGGTTGGCGCAGTGGAAAAATTCATCGCTCGAGATCAAGATATCTCGATTTCTAGACTCGCGTCATTCGTTTTTTTTCGCTATTTTTCAAACTCGTTTGGTTTCCGAAAAATAGCTACCTTTCTATGTCAACCAATTTTCAGTCGAATGGTTGGCGCAGTGGAAAAATTTATCGCTAGAGATCAAGATATCTCGAGTTCTAGACTCGCGTCAGTCGATTTTTTTTCAATATTTTTCAAACTCGTTTCGATTCCGTAAGATAGCTACCTTTCTAAATCACCCAATTTTCAGTCGAATCGTTGGCGGAGTGGATAAATTCAATCGCTCGAGATCAAGATATCTCGAGTTCTAGACTCGCGTCATTCGATTTTTTTTCACTATTTTTCAAACTTGTTTTGTTTCCGTAAGATAGCTACCTTTCTAAATCACCCAATTTTCAGTCGAATCGTTGGCGGAGTGGATAAATTCATCGCTCGAGATCAAGATATCTCGATTTCTAGACTCGCGTCATTCGTTTTTTTTCGCTATTTTTCAAACTCGTTTGGTTTCCGAAAAATAGCTACCTTTCTATGTCAACCAATTTTCAGTCGAATGGTTGGCGCAGTGGAAAAATTTATCGCTAGAGATCAAGATATCTCGAGTTCTAGACTCGCGTCAGTCGAGTTTTTTTCAATATTTTTCAAACTCGTTTCGATTCCGTAAGATAGCTACCTTTCTAAATCACCCAATTTTCAGTCGAATAGTTGGCGCAGTGGATAAATTCATCGCTCGAGATCAAGATATCTCGAGTTCTAGACTCGCGTCATTCGATTTTTTTTCACTATTTTTCAAACATTTTTCGATTCCGTAAGATAGCTATCTTTCTAAATCAACAATTTTCAGTCGAATGGTTGGCGGAGTGGATGAATTCATCGCTCGAGCTCAAGATATCTCGAGTTCTAGACTCGTGTCATTCGTTTTTTTTCGCTAATTTTCAAACTCGTTTCGTTTCTGTAAGATAGCTATATTTCTAAATCACCGAATTTTCAGTCGAATCGTTGGCGAAGTGGATAAATCCATCGCTCGAGATCAAGATATCTAGAGTTCTAGACTTGCGTTATTCTTTTTTTTTCGCTATTTTTCAAACTCGTTTCGTTTCCGAAAGATAGCTACCTTTCTAGGTCACCCAATTTTCAGTCGAATGGCTGGCGCAATGGAATAATTCATCGCTCGAGATCAAGATATCTCGAGTTCTAGACTCGTGTCAGTCGATTTTTTTTCATTATTTTTCAAACTCGTTTCGATTCCGTAAGATAGCTACCTTTTTAAATCACCCAATTTTCTCTCGAATCGTTAGCGGAGTGGATAAATTCATCGCTCGAGATCAATATATCTCGAGATCTAGACCCACGTCAGTTGATTTTTTTCCCGCTATTTCTCAAACTCGTTTCGTTTCCGTAAGATAGCTATCTTTCTAAATCACCCAATTTTCAGTCGAATGCTGGGCGCAGGGGATAAATTCATCGCTCGAGATTAAGATATCTCGAGTTCTAGACTCGCGTCAGTGGTTTTTTTTCGGTATTTTTCAAACTCGTTTCGTTTCCGTAAGATAGCTACCTTTCTAAATCACCCAATTTTCAGTCGAATGGTTGGCGCAGTGGAGAAATTCATCGCTCGAGATCAAGATATCTCGAGTTCTAGACTCGCGTCAGTCGATTTTTTTTCACTATTTTTCAAACTCGTTTCGATTCCGTAAGAATCTAAATCATTCTAAATCACCCAATTTTCAGTAGAATCGTTGACGGAGTGGATAAATTTATCGCTCGAGATCAAGATATCTCGAGTTCTAGACTCGCGTCAGTCGATTTTTTTTCATTATTTATCAAACTCGTTTCGATTCCGTAAGATAGCTACCTTTTTAAATCACCCAATTTTCTCTCAAATCGTTGGCGGAGTGGATAAATTCATCGCTCGAGATCAAGATATCTCGAGTTCTAGACTCGCGTCATTCGTTTTTTTTTGCTAATTTTCAAACTCGTTTCGTTTCTGTAAGATAGCTATATTTCTAAATCACCGAATTTTCAGTCGAATCGTTGGCGAAGTGGATAAATCCATCGCTCGAGATCAAGATATCTCGAGTTCTAGACTTGCGTCATTCTTTTTTTTCGCTATTTTTCAAACTCGTTTCGTTTCCGTAAGATAGCTACCTTTCTAAATCACCCAATTTTCACTCGAATGGTTGGCGCAGTGGATAAATTCATCGCTCGAGATCAAGATATCTCGAGTTCTAGACTCGCGTCAGTCGTTTTTTTCCCACTATTTCTCACACTCGTTTTGTTTCCGTACTATAGCTATATTTCTGAATCTCCGAATTTTCAGTCGAATCGTTGGCGAAGTAGATAAATCCATCGCTCGAGATCAAGATATCTCGAGTTATAGACTCGCGTCACTGGTTTTTTTCGCTATTTTTCAAACTCGTTTCGTTTCCGTAAGATAGCTACCTTTCTAAATCACCCATTTTTTCAGTCGAATCGTTGGCGGAGTGGATAAATTCATCGCTCGAGATCAAGATATCTCGAGTTCTAGACTAGCGTCATTCGTTTTTTTTCGCTCTTTTTCAAACTCGTTTCGTTTCCGAAAGATAGCTACCTTTCTATGTCACCCAATTTTCAGTCGAATGGCTGGCGCAATGGAAAAATTCATCGCTCGAGATCAAGATATCTCGAGTTCTAGACTCGCGTCAGTCGATTTTTTTTCATTATTTTTCAAACTCGTTTCGATTCCGTAAGATAGCTACCTTTTTAAATCACCCAATTTTCTCTCGAATCGTTGGCGGAGTGGATAAATTCATCGCTCGAGATCAAGATATCTCGAGATCTAGACCCGCGTCAGCTGATTTTTTTTCCCGCTACTTCTCAAACTCGTTTCGTTTCCGTAAGATAGCTATCTTTCTAAATCACCCAATTTTCAGTCGAATGCTGGGCGCAGGGGATAAATTCATCGCTCGAGATTAAGATACCTCGAGTTCTAGACTCGCGTCAGTGTTTTTTTTTTCGGTATTTTACAAACTCGTTTCGTTTCCGTAAGATAGCTACCTTTCTAAATCACCCAATCTTCAGTCGAATGGTTGGCGCAGTGGAAAAATTTATCGCTCGAGATCAAGATATCTCGAGTTCTGGACTCGCGTCACTCGATTTTTTTTCACTATTTTTCAAACTCGTTTCGATTCCGTAAGAAAGCTACCTTTCTAAATCACCCAATTTTCAGTCGAATGGTTGGCGCAGTGGAAAAATTTATCGCTCGAGATCAAGATATCTCGAGTTCTGGACTCGCGTCAGTCGATTTTTTTTCACTATTTTTCAAACTCGTTTCGATTCCGTGAGAAAGCTACCTTTCTAAATCACCCAATTTTCAGTCGAATGGTTGGCGCAGTGGATAAATTTATCGCTCGAGATCAAGATATCTCGAGTTATAGACCCGCGTCAGTCGATTTTTTTCCGCTATTCCTCAAATTCGTTTCGTTTCCGTAAGATAGCTACCTTTCTATGTCGACCAATTTCCAGTCGAATGGTTGGCGCAGTGGAAAAATTCATCGCTCGATATTGAGATATCTCGAGTTCTAGACTCGCGTCAGTGGTTTTTTTCGCTATTTTTCAAACTCGTTTCGTTTCCGTAAGATAGCTACCTTTCTAAATCACCCGATTGTAAGTCGAATGGTTGGCGGAGTGGATAAATTCATCGCTCGAGATCAAGATATCTCGAGTTCTAGACTAGCGTCATTCGTTTTTTTTCGCTATTTTTCAAACTCGTTTCGTTTCCGAAAGATAGCTACCTTTCTATGTCACCCAATTTTCAGTCGAATTGTTGGCGCAGTGGATAACTTTATCGCTCGAGTTCTAGACTCGCGTCAGTCGATTTTTTTTCACTATTTTTCAAACTCGTTTCAATTGCGTAAGATAGCTACCTTTCTAAATCACCCAATTTTCAGTAGAATCGTTGACGGAGTGGATAAATTTATCGCTCGAGATCAAGATATCTCGAGTTCTAGACCCGCGTCAGTCGATTTTTTTCCCGCTATTTCTCAAACTCGTTTCGTTTCCGAAAGCTAGCTACCTTTCTATGTCACCCAGTTTTCAGTCGAAGGGTTGGCGCAGTGGAAAAATTCATCGCTCGAGATCAAGATTTCTCGAGTTCTTGACTCGCGTCAGTCGATTTTTTTTTCACTATTTTTCAAACTCGTTTCGATTCCGTAAGATAGCTACCTTTCTATGTCACCCAGTTTCCGGTCGAATGGTTGGCGCAGTGGAAAAATTCATTGCTAATCAAGATATCTCGAGTTCTAGACCCGCGTCAGTCGATTTTTTTCCCGCTATTTCTCAAACTCGTTTCGTTTCCGAAAGATAGCTACCTTTCTATGTCACCCAATTTTCAGTCGAATGGTTGGCGCAGTGGAAAAATTCATCCCTCGAGATCAAGATTTCTCGAGTTCTTGACTCGCGGCAGTCGATTTTTTTTTCACTATTTTTCAAACTCGTTTCGATTCCGTAAGATAGCTACCTTTCTAAATCACCCGATTTTCAGTCGAATCGTTGGCGGAGTGGGTAGATTCATCGCTCGAGATCAAGATGTCTAGAGTTCTAGACTCGCGTCAGTCGATTTTTTTCACTATCTTTCAAACTCGTTTCGTTTCCGAAAGATAGCTACCTTTCTATGTCAACCGACTTCCAGTCGAATACTTGGCGCAGTGGAAAAATTCATCGCTGGAGATCAAGATATCTCGAGTTCTAGACTCGCGTCAGTCGATTTTTTTTCACTATTTTTCAAACTCGTTTCGATTCCGTAAGATAGCTACCTATCTAAATCACCCAATTTTCAGTCGAATCGTTGGCGGAGTCAAAAATTCATCGCTCGAGATCAAGATATCTCGAGTTCTAGACCCGCGTCAGTCGATTTTTTTTCCCGCTATTTCTCAAACTCGTTTCCGTAAGATAGCTATCTTTCTAAATCACCCAGTTTTCTGTTGAATGCTTGGCGCAGTGGATAAATCCATCGCTCGAGATCAAGATATCTCGAGTTCTAGACTCTTGTCATTCGTTTTTTTTTCGCTATTATTCAAACTCGTTTCGTTTCCGTAAGATAACTAGCTACCTTTCTATGTCACCCAATTTTCAGTCGAATGGCTGGCGCAGCGGATAAATTCATCGCTCGAGATCAAGATATCTCGAGTTCTAGACTCGCGTCAGTGATTTTTTATCACTATTTTTCAAAATCGTTTCGTTTCCGTAAGATATATTTCTTTTTAAATTACCAAACATTCAGAGGATTGGATGGCGCAGTGGATAAATTCTTCGATCGAGATCAAGATATCTCGAGTTCTAGACCCACGTCAGTCGATTTTTTTTCCGCTATTTCTCAAACTCGTTTCGTTTCCGAAAGATAGCTACCTTTCTATGTCACCCAATTTTCGGTGGAAAATTCGCAGTGGAAAAATTCATCGCTCGAGATCAAGATATCTTGAGTTCTTGACTCGCGTCAGTCGATTTTTTTTTCATTATTTTTCAAACTCGTTTCGATTCCGTAAGATAGCTACCTTTCTATGTCACCCAATTTCCGGTCGAATGGTTGGCGCAGTGGAAAAATTCATTGCTAATCAAGATATCTCGAGTTCTAGACTCCCGTCAGTGATTTTTTATCACTATTTTTCAAAATCGTGTCGTTTCCGTAAGGTATATTTCTATTTAAATTACCAAACATTCAGACCATTGGATGGCGCAGTGGATAAATTCCTCGATCGGGATCAAGATATCACAAGTTCTAGACCCGCGTCAGTCGATTTTTTTTCCGCTATTTCTCAAAGTCGTTTCGTTTCCGAAAGATAGCTACCTTTCAATGTCACCCAATTTTCAGTCGAATGGTTGGCGCAGTGGAAAAATTCATCGCTCGAGATCAAGATATCTCGAGTTCTAGACCCGCGTCAGGCGATTTTTTTCCGCTATTTCTCAAACTCGTTTCGTTTCTGTAAGATAGCTAGCTATCTTTCTAAATCACCCAATTTTGGCGCAGTGGATAAATTCATCGCTCGAGAAAAAAATATCTCGAGTTCTAGACTCGCGTCAGTGGTTTTTTTTCGGTATTTTTCAAACTCGTTTCGTTTCCGTAAGATAGCTACCTTTCTTTGTCAACCAATTTCCAGTCGAAGGGTTGGCGCAGTGGAAAAATTCATCGCTCGAGATCGAGATATCTCGAGTTCTAGACTCGCGTCAGTTGATTTTTTTTTCCGCTATTTCCTAAACTCGTTTCATTTCCGTAAGATAGCTACCTTTCTATGTCAACCAATTTTCAGTCGAATGGTTGGCGCAGTGGAAAAATTTATTGCTCGAGATCAAGATATCTCGGGTTCTAGACTCGCGTCATTCGTTTTTTTCGCTATTTTTCGAACTCGTTTCGTTTCCGTAAGATATATTTCTTTTTAAATTACCAAACACTCAGACGATTGGATGGCGCAGTTGATAAATTCTTCGATCGGGATCAAGATATCTGGAGTTCTAGACCCGAATCAGTCGATTTTTTTCCCGCTATTTCTCAAACTCGTTTCCGTAAGATAGCTATCTTTCTAAATCACCCAATTTTCAATCGAATGCACGGCGCAGTGGATAAATTCATCGCTCGAGACCAAGATATCTCGAGTTCTAGACTCGTGTCATTCGTTTTTTTCGCTATTTTTCAAACTCGTTTCGTTTCCGTAAGATAGATAGCTACCTTTCTATGTCACCCAATTTTCAGTCGAATGGGTGGCGCAGTGGATAAATTCATCGCTCGATATCAAGATATCTAGAGTTCTAGACTCGCGTCAGTGGATTTGTTTTA